>OY757023.1:61064382-61376840 GCA_963580285.1 Lucinisca nassula
ACATCTACACATCATGGTCTTACTACCTACCAAGTTTCAACTTGATCGGATGAAAACTGTAGGAGAAGTTATCCGGAAACGAAAATGTTTACAAAAATTTCAAAGGGGCATAACTCTGTTAATATTTGGCGGACGTTGATTCTCGAAACTTTACGCACATCTACACATCATGGTCTTACTAACTACCAAGTTTCAGCTTGATCGGATGAAAACTGTAGGAGGAGTTTTCCGAAAAAGAAAATGTTACAAAAATTTCAAAGGGGCATAACTCTGTTAATATTTGGCGGACGCTGATTCTCGAAACTTTATGCACATCTACACATCATGGTCTTACTACCTACCAAGTTTCAACTTGATCGGATGAAAACTGTAGGAGGAGTTATCCGGAAACGAAAATGTTTACAAAAATTTCAAAGGGGCATAACTCTGTTAATATTTGATGGACGTTGATTCTCGAAACTTTACGCACATCTACACATCATGGTCTTACTACCTACCAAGTTTCAGCTTGATCGGATGAAAACTGTAGGAGGAGTTATCCGGAAACGAAAAGTTTACGGACGGACTGACGGACGGACGGACGGACGCCGACCCCATAACATAATACGACCGTTTTTTCAAAACGGGCGTATAAAAAAGACCATTTATGGTCATTTTTCTATACAACCTATACATTTTTGGGATCCATCTTGAAACAGTGTTCTATGCAAAACCGTGTTATAATCAACAGTGATATAATGAGGTTCTGGTGTATGATGTAGTTGTTCAATTCACAAACGGAATGACAAACAGTGCAGGTCCAAATAAGAAGCCATATGATCTAGATCTATGTATACTGTTTGCAATGGTTGCAGTGTTGATGTGTTTAGCAGGAAAAGGGTCAATACAGCTACTGTTGAAACTGCTGACAATAAAAATAGCAAAGCTGATAAAAATGTTCTGTATGTTGTCAATGCTGATTTGTTTGTTTGATTTGAGGTTTAATGTCCCCCGTCAACACTGTATAGACCATTTTGGAGATGTTGCTTCCAATTTTGTGGGACTTTTACCTGACATTGAGATGAAATGACATCTCAAGCCCCCTGCCAATAGGGTTTATAAGCATTATAAGCAATGCTGGCTGAAGAAATAAATAAAATTCAATTACCTTGCTAAGCAAGCTTTCTGAATGACCCCATAGAGATCTTCTGAAGGGAAACTGGCAAGTCGTCTTGCTATGCGGATCAACTGTCTTGTGGACAGAGAGGATGCTAAGGAGGATATCTGAAAGTTAATAATTTGCATGCTGATTATTTTAGAAGCAGATGACATTTTTACTCTTATCCTGCTGTTCACGACAACCCTTTGCTTTGTAAACAGTGTAGATCCAAATCAGATGGCTTCTGAAGGATCAACACTGTTTGACATTCAATTTATGAATTTGCAGAAATAAATTACATCGAGTAATCTGATTGGTTCAAAGTCAGAAATGGGTGTGGCTAAACTGAATATTCAGCAAGAGAAGGGTTAAAATATTTTTCTTATTTTTTTTCCCAGAAAACAGGATTTGATATCTCATGTAAATTGTGTCCGATATTTCCCAGAAAACAGGATATGACATCTCATGCAAATTACCTCCAATAACAGGATTTGGAAAAATAAGAAAAACATCAACAATTTATCGTCAGCTGAATTAGCCTAGAAAGTGTTAAAGGTTAAATACAGATTTATTAGAAATAAATAAAATGGACATGCCATACAACGACCACATCTATTCCAGAAACTTTTGATGTTACAGTGACTTTTGTGCAAGTCAAAATGATGTTATAACGAATTTTGCCGAGTTAATACTCAGATCACAGGGTTTCCCCATTCATGAAATACAAACATATTTTTATTTATCAGTTAACCCTTATACAAATTGCATTGTAACACAATGACCTGATAAAGACATGCTATCTCAGGACAAAAGAGGTTTATCAAGCCAACGTGACATTGCATTATTATGAACTCTATGAACTGGACTACTGGAAAAATTGGCAAAATTGTAAGAGTGCACAAGGAGATTAGCTGATAAATAGAATACCAGATTCATGTCATTTGATATCAATTTACCAGGCTCGGGTTAGAGAAAGCTCCTAGAATATAATCTTAAATTAGCAATTTATGACCAGTCATCGATGGTCCTCAGTGCGTCCCAACATTCGGGCGATCGATATATTTAGTATCAGCTGACTATATTTTTCCTATGATATTTTTGTCGAGTAATTTTTCTAGTATTAATAACATTTTTGCCAATTTTTCTAGTAGTCCAGTTCATTCTTAAAAAGGCAATGTCACGTTGACCTGATAAAGCTCACTTGTCCTGAGATAGCATATCTTTATCAGGTCAAGGTGTTAAAATGCCATTACTATAGGGGGTAAATGATAATCTCTATGTCATTACCATGAAAAAAGTGAGAGACTGTCTCATATACTTACCGTAGGATCTGAAGACTGTCTCAACTTGTGAACAAAAGACATAAGTTTGGTCAAATCAGGACAATTAGGTACCTGCAACACAAAACAACACATCCACGTAAAGAATTCATCTAAAACACTACTGTAGATTAGCCTAAAAAGTAGGGTCTGCGAGGGCATATTGTAACAGCCCATACTATTTATCTTCAATTTTTTACCTTGGCAAAGTTTGGCAAAGTATACATAGCTTATAGGTCCGACAACTGCATCAGGGTGTCAACTTTTTTCACTCAGTGGTTACTGGTTAATGCACTGGATTTTCACCCAAGTGGCCCATGTTTGAATCCCACCACAGCCAGGTATTTTTTTTTTTCAGTTATGCTTCTTTCCTTTGTTATGACTTTCATGTCGTAAGAATACATATTTCAATCTTGCTAAAAAACACTGATTGCGGGTACTCAAAAGAACTGCCTCGATGAAATAGACTCATCCTGACGCAAAAACGTGGACTACAACTTTGTTAACCCTTATCCTGCTGAATATTCATGTTTGAAAACTTCTAATGTAAGGATAAATGTTATAATGATATTTCTTGTATTACATGTGTTGTTATATGCCCACTATTGGCAAAAATTGAAATAAACATATTCTATTCTATCAGTGTGCCTCTTCTCATGGGCACAGGCTCATAATATCCTGCCACTGCCACTAACACTAATACAGTCTAACCTGGTCACCCGGCCACCTCTATTAAGTGTGACCCTCCCTGAAACAGCCAATTCCATATCCTCCTGATAGTATTCAACGCAAAATTCCCTCTATTAAGCATGCACTTGTCAAACGGGGCCAGCGGTCATGCCTTTTCTATCCCAAATAGCCAAAATATAATCTTACGCGGTCATTTTGATTTTTCCGGTTTGGCCAGATTGATTGATTTCTGCAGTTTGTGTTTTTTTATAAACCGGTTATATGTTGGGTGCAATTTTCGCTATTCTGTCGAACCTTTTACGCACCGCACCATATAGAGGATCTTACATGAGTGTTCATGTATTATTGAATTTATATAACGAGTTGAGAAAAAGGGATAAAATGCGAGGCTTTGCCGAGCATTTTATCCATTTTCCTCAACAAGTTAAAACAAGAGGCTCAATGAGCCTAAACCGCTCACCTGAGGAACTTAAGTTTTAACAATTCACAGACTTGACTACTAAATCTGCTAATAGAATCCAGCCCATTGACCCTTACAGGATATATAAGTCATCATTATTGCATTGCATTCCAAGTTTGAGACTTCTAGCTTCTATAGTTCCTGAGAAATCTTTGACGAAAATTTAACATTGGTCAAAATGGAGAGAAAGAAGAATGAAAGAACAGATGAACAAATAAGCTGAGAAAGCCCAATGTTTCTTACACAAAATAAGTCATCATTATTCTATTGAATACCAAATTTGATGCTTCTAGCTTTTATAGTTCCTGAGAAATCTTTGATTAAAAATTTAACATTGGTCTATTATCTCTATATGGAGAGAAAGAAGAATGAAGGAACAAATGAACCAGACTAGCTCCAAAACCTAATGCAGCCTTTCCCCTTGCCCAATGGTGCTACACATAAAATTTAAACAAGATTGGTCGACTGCCTTCTGAGATATGCTTCATTGAAAGTGTGGACGACGGATGGACGGACGACAGACGACGGACTCCGGAGCCTTGGTATACTATCAGCTCACTGGAGCCTTTGGCTCAGGTGAGCTAAAAATTCAAGTCGCTATTTCTGTCACAACATTTTCCCTACGTTAAGTCTATGGGCAAATTTTTTTGTCTCTCAAGGTCACGTAACTCCGAGGTCAATATTCCAATTCGGCCCAAAATCGAACTTAACCGAGATTTTATGCCTGTCCTCGTTACCTGCAAGTTTGAAGCTGATATGAATAAAAATAAAGTTGCTATCGTGGTCACAACGTATTTTTTTATGCTCAAGGGCAGGTAACTCCAAGGCAAATATTCCGATTCGGCCCAAAATCGAACTTAACCGAGATTTTATGTCTGTCCTCGTTACCTGCAAGTTTGAAGCTGATCTGAAAAAAATTCAAGTCGCTATCGTAGTCGCAACATTTTCCCTAATTAAGTCTATGGGCAAATTTTTTGTCGCTCAAGGTCACGTAACTCCGAGGTCAATATTCCGATTCGGCCCCAAATTGAACTTAACAGAGATTTTATGCCTGTCCTCGTTACCTGCAAGTTTGAAGCTGATATGAATAAAAATAAAGTTGCTATCGTGGTCACAACGTACTTTTTTATGCTCAAGGGCAGGTAGCTCCAAGGCAAATAATCCGATTCGGCCCAAAATCGAACTTAACCGAGATTTTATGTCTGTCCTCGTTACCTGCAAGTTTGAAGCTGATCTGAAAAAAATTCAAGTCGCTATCGTAGTCACAACATTTTCCCTATGTAAAGTCTATGGGAAAATTTTTTGTCGCTCAAGGTCACGTAACTCCGAGGTCAATATTCCGATTCGAACTTAATTGAGATTTTATGCCTGTCCACGTTACCTGCAAGTTTGAAGCTGATCTGAATAAAAATAAAGTTGCTATCGTGGTCACAACGTACTTTTTTATGCTCAAGGGCAGGTAACTCCAAGGCAAATAATCCGATTCGGCCCAAAATCTAACTTAACCGAGATTTTATGTCTGTCCTCGTTACCTGCAAGTTTGAAGCTGATCTGAAAAAAATTCAAGTCGCTATCGTAGTCACAACATTTTCCCTATGTTAAGTCTATGGGCAAATTTTTTGTCGCTCAAGGTCACGTAACTCCGAGGTCAATATTTCGATTCGGCCCGAAATCGAACTTAACCGGGATTTTATGCCTGTCCTCGTTACCTGCAAGTTTGAAGCTGATCTGAATAAAAATAAAGTTGCTATCGTGGTCACAACGTATTTTTTCATGCTCAAGGGCAGGTAACTCCAAGGCAAATAATCCGATTCGGCCCAAAATCGAACTTAACCGTGATTTTATGTCTGTCCTCGTTACCTGCAAGTTTGAAGCTAATCTGAAAAAAATTCAAGTCGCTATCGTAGTCACAACATTTTCCCTATGTTAAGTCTATGGGCAAATTTTTTGTCACTCAAGGTCACGTAACTCCGAGGTCAATATTCCGATTCTGCCCAAAATCGAACTTAACCGAGATTTTATGCCTGTCCTTATTATCTGCAAGAATGAAGTCGATCAGAAAAAAGTTGACGGAGCTAGAGTGATGACAAGCCTTTTCCTATGTTAAGTCTATGGGAGCTATATGTTGCCATGGTAACCAGAGTTACACTCAGATCTGCATGAAAACCTTATGCAGTCTTTCCACTTGCCCAATAATGTTACACATGAAATTTGATCAAAGTCGGCCAAGTAGTCTTCAAGATATACATTTTTGAAATTCACATTAACCCTTATGCAAAAATGCACAAGGGCAGGTAACTCCTAAGTGTAAGATCCGATTCTGCCAATTATCGAACTTGACCGAGATTTCATGGCTGTGCTGGTTATCTGTAAGAATAAAGCCAATCCGAACAAAATTGAAGCAGCTACAGTGATGACAACATTTTCCCCATGTTAAGTCGATAGGCAATTTTTCGGGCGCTCAAGGGGACGTAACTCTTGAGTGAATTATCTGATTCGGCCCAAAATCGAACTTGACTGAGATTTTATGCCTGTACTGGTTATCTGCAAGAATGAAGTCGATCAGAAAAAAATTGACGGAGCTAGAGTGATGACAAGCTTTTTCCTATGTGAAGTCTATGGGAGCTAGATGTTGCCATGGCAACTTGAGTTCCACTCAGATCTGCCTGAAAACCTAATGAAGCCTTTCCACTTGCCCAATAATGCGACACATGAAATTTGATCAAAGTTGGCCAAGTAGTCTTTAAGATATACATTTTTGAAATTCCCATTAACCCTAATGCAAAAACACACAAGGGCAGGTAACTCCTAAGTGAATGATCCGATTCTGCCAGTTATCGAACTTGACCGAGATTTCATGGCTGTGCTGGTTATCTGCAAGAATAAAGCCAATCTGAAAATAATTGAAGCAGCTACGGTGATGACAACATTCTCCCCATGTTAAGTCAATAGGCAATTTTTTCAACGCTCAAGGGCACGTAACTCCTGAGTGAATAATCCGATTCAGCCCAAAATCGAACTTGATGCCTGTCCTCGTTATCTGCAAGAATGAAGTCGATCAGAAAAAAATTGACGGAGCTAGAGTGATGACAAGCTTTTTCCTATGTTAAGCCTATGGGAGCTCTTTGTTGCTGTGGCAACCAGAGTTCTCATCCGATCTGCACGAAAACCTAATACAGCCTTTCCCCCTACCTGATGATGGTTCATATGAAATTTGATCAAGGCCGGCCCACTGGTTCCAGAGATATACTTCGTTGAAAGTGTGGACGACGGACGACGGCTCGTGGTATACTAATACCTCACATGAGCCTTCGGCTCAGGTGAGCTAAAAATTCAGTAATTCAGGAGCACAAATGCAAGATTCTATTTATCATATGACATTTAAATCAAGATTGTTTTACTAACAAAAACGTCAATATAAGTCAATAGTAAAGGCAATGTTGTTAAGGCTGTCATATGTGTATGTTACAGGACATATTTAACTTATTTGCATATTTTATCCACTTGTGGATTATTTAATTTATTACATGGCATTATTGCATTCTCAGAGGTGACGTCATATATGATAAAAAAGGTATCAATATTAAGAATAAAAGCATACCAAATTAGTTATGACCTCCAGTTCCTCGGCCTGTGTCAGAGGTCTCATACTATGATACAGGAACATAGTCAACATCTCAGGGCTCAACCACTGATTGGAGGCACTGCCTACCACAGGCGGCTCAGCCAGGGCCACAATTCTAAACCCTGGGTGGATACAGTGGATATGCCTGTAAAAGAAGGTATGTTTTAAGGGGAATGGGAACACCTGGCAGATTTTTTCCGCCATTTTTCAAGGAACTTTCAGGACTTCCTGTTAATTTTTTTCTATAAGACCTGTCCCGCTGAAAAAAGGATCCACTCTTAAAGGAAAGAATTTGCTCCTAAAGAGCAAATTCTTTCCTTTAAGAGCTGACCCCTATTGACATGCAAGACATAAATTTTTTTGCAGGAGTTGCCTCCCCTGAAGGTGTTCCCATTTCCCTTAAAACGTGTCAAATCAAACTTTCATAAGTCTCGTTCAGTCCATGTTAGCTTTTTGGTTTAGTTTGGTGTTTAAAGGCACATTCAACACCATTTTGGAAATGTTGAGCCAGTCAGTTTACCTAACAACACTTCCTAGGCAGGCTTTTATATAAGCTGTTAAACAGTACAGCGCACATTCTTTCATCAGTAACGGACAACTGCCCTTCTTGAAACAGTAAAAGGGAAAAAATGACCACAGAAAATAATAAATGATCAATCTTCATGGTAGAATTTTGCAGACCCAGCCGGGATTGAACTGAAAATTCAGTCATTCAAAACTAATGACACCGTTAGTTAGGGCAATGTTATCATAATGAGTGAGAAAGTGTACCCTATCTTTGCAAATTCAGCCAACAACGAAGACCCATATTGGCTTGTGCCTCTGTGCAAGGTTCATCAGGGCAATCATTATTGCCTGCCAATTTACAATATACTGTATAATTTATAATATACTACTCTGTGAATGTTACCATAAAATAAGTACCCTTATCTTGCTGAACATAACAACCACAACCTTTGCAAACAATGTAGCTCCAGATCAGCCATCTGTTTGTTACAGTTTGTGAATTGAACAAATAAATAATTTCAAGTAATTTGATGGAAGAAACCATATGATCAGAGTCTACACTGTTTGTCAAACAGTTTGTTAATTGAACCAATACATTATGTTAGGTAATTTGATTGATGGATAGTCAGAAATGGGTGTGGCTAAATCAGTTTATTCAGCAGGATATTTGGGGATTTTATTTGAACATGGATAGTTTGCATGAGCCTGAGGAGCTTTTTTTCACAATGTCCCATTTTGTACTCGCATTTTATCCCTTTTCCTCAACTCATTTAATAAATTCAATAAAACATGAACACTCATGTAAGATCCTCTATATAACCTATCATACTACTCCTTATTGTTTGTTTGTTTGATTTGAGGTTTAACGTCCCCTTCAACACTGTAAAGGTCATTTTGGAGACGTTGCTTCCAATTTTGTGGGACTTTTACCCGACATTGAGATGAAATGACATCTCAAGCCCTGTAGCCCAATGAAACCAATAGGGTTTATTAGCATGGACGGTCCGCCTCGCACCGCGGTTCCTGGACAGGCTTAGATCCTCTAAGCGGTTTACCAGTACTAGTGTGCGGGCCGGATTCAGCTCTGCGTGGAAGCATCATGCAGCCCATATATTTCTTCAAGCCCCTATGGGCGGGGGCTTCATACTACTCCTTATAAAAGTTCTTTAGCAGCAACTTCTTTTTTAACGGTACAGTGTTAGGAAACAAATAATGTCATTATAACGAGGGTGCTGTGTATATTCACAAACTTGTCTGTTCCTTGACTACAGACCTATATGAAATATACCACGAATGAGGTCAAGGCCATTAATACCTAATAGCTGTTTTCTCCTAGCCTAGCAATGTAACCATGCAAGTTTGGAACAAATTCATCAACTGGCTCATGAGATACAATGCTTCTAACAGCCAAAGCCAATATTTTTTGTTTGTTTGATTTAAGGTTTAACGTCCCCGTTAACACAGTAAAGGTCGTTTTGGAGACTTTGCTTCCAATTTTGTGGGACTTATACCCAACATTGAGATAAAATGGCATCTCAAGCCCTGTCGCCCAATGAAACCAATATGGTTTATAAGCATGGCCGGACCGACACGCACCGCTTTACCGGGGTAGGCTTAGATCTTCTAAGCGGCTTACCAGTACCATGTGCGATCAGTTTCAGCTCTGTGTGGAAGCATCATGCAGCCCATCTATTTCTTCAAGCCCCGATGGGCGGGGGCAATCAAAGCCAATGTAAACATTGCAAACACTAGCACAAAAGACGATGCACACATGATCAGCCCCAAAAACAATATTCGCCCCTCCCCCTTTTGTGTGGGAGCATTATAAGCTGCACTTTCAATAGTCTAACAGCTCGACTGCAAGCTACCGTAAAATTCTGCAATTAGGACCACCTAAAATTAAGACTAAATCTGCTTTTAAAAGCTTATTGATAAGGTTTCAATTATTCTTTAACAAGAAACCACCTTTAGGACTCTTCAAAAGTGGTCTTAACACCACTTTTGAACAGTCCCAAAGTTGGTCTTAACCCATTTTGTACCAGAAACCTCAAAACGGGTACCCAGCCAAACAGTGCAGGCCCAGATCAGACGCCGCAAAATGCGGCATCTGATCAGGGCCTACACTGTTTCATAAAAAGTCAAGCCAATTTCCAATCAAATTTTGAAGAAAACACACCCTGATACCCCTAAATTTTGAAATGGACTGCTGCCATATCTAAGGAGGAAGATTCCGTTTGGTACAGAAAGGGTTAACCCTTGTTCTGCTGAGCCCAGATATACCTTATTTTTCAAACAATGAAGATCCAGATCAGATGGCTTCTGATGAAGCCATCTGATCAGGATCTACATTGTTTGCCATTCAGATTGTAAATTTGTTGCAATCATTTGCATTAAGTAATCTGATTGGTTGATAATCAGTGGTGGGTGTGGCATATTTAAATATTCAGCAGGACAAGGGTTAATATAGGAATTTTACTGTATATGTTCAACAAAAATTTTGTCATTTTCCACTTCCATACCTGTCGGACATATCTTTATCTGTTAAATTGTTGTCTTCTTTAATATCATCATACTTCTCTTTCCCCATCAATCTACTACCATCAAAGAGCTGTAACTCTCGGTCATGAACAAGCCTGAAATATTGGATTACCTCTCTGCACAACTGAACATGCTGGCATATCCCACTCTACAAAATATCTACAGAAAAATGGGGCTTGCAAAGGTATCATATTTATCTTTCTGCTGAAAACATTTAAGAAATGAACGTAATTTATTTATTTGTTTGTTTGTATTGGAGTTTAATGGCCCAGTCAACTCTATTTTAGGTCATTTTTGAGCCGGTGTAACAGTTTATCTTTACCCCCTGGGTAGCTTTACCCCCGGGGGTAAAGATATCCCGGGATATCTTTACCCCCACCCTGGATATCTTCACCCCCGGGGGTAAAGATATCCCGGCTGGGATATCTTTACCCCCGGGGGTAAAGCTAAACTGGCTAGGATATCTTTACCCCCACCCCAACTTTTGGGTATATACTACTTTCTTAATGCCCAATTTCTTCTTATATGTAAGTGAAGTAAGATAGTGGACTCGATGTTTCACTTTAATATTTTTTCGTTTCAATCATGACTCAGACTAATAGAACTACCCTTAGTAAGAAATATGACCATATTATAGAGGCAAATGATTATTTAATAACTTCTTTTTTGTATATTTTCTTATTCAAAATGTTGCTTATGACAATCTTTCATAATCTTGCATTATCCCTGTCAATTGTGAAATGGGGGTGGTGGTGAGTGTGAAGGCGGGGGTAAAGATATCCCGGCTGGGATATCTTTACCCCCGGGGGTAAAGATATCCCAGCCGGGATATCTTTACCCCCACCCCAACTTTTGGGTATAAACTATTTTCTTAACCCAATTTCTTCTTATATGTAAGACAAGCAAGATAGTGGACTCGATGGTTCACTTAAACATTTTTCGTTTCAGTCATGACTCAGACTAATAGAACTACCCTTAGTAAGAAATATGACCACATTATAGAGGCAAATGATTATTTAATAACTTCTTTTTGTATATTTTCTTATTCAAAATGTCCCTTATTACAATCTTTCATAATCTTGCATTATCCCTCTCAGTTGTGCAATGGGTGGTGGTGGTGAGTGCAAAGGCGGGGGTAAAGATATCCCGGCTGGGATATCTTTACCCCCGGAGTTAAAGCTAAACTGGCCAGGATATCTTTACCCCCACCCCAACTTGTGGTCATATTTCTTACTAAGGGTAGTTCTATTAGTCTGAGTCATGATTGAAACAAAAAATGTTAAAGTGAAACATCGAGTCCACTATCTTGCTTCTCTTACATATAAGAAGAAATTGGGCATTAAGAAAATAGTTTATACCCAAAAGTTGGGGTGGGGGTAAAGATATCCTGGCCAGTTTAGCTTTACCCCCGGGGGTAAAGATATCCCAGCCGGGATATCTTTACCCCCACCCCAACTTTTGGGTATAAACTATTTTCTTAATGCCCAGTTTCTTCTTATATGTAAGAAAAGCAAGATAGTGGACTTGATGTTTCACTTTAACATTTTTCGTTTCAATCATGACTCAGACTAATAGAACTACCCTTAGTAAGAAATATGACCACATTATAGAGGCAATTGATTATTTAATAACTTCTTTTTGTATATTTTCTTATTCAAATGTCCCTTATTACAATCTTTCATAATCTTGCATTATCCCTGTCAGTTGTGCAATGGGTGGTGGTGGTGAGTGCAAAGGCGGGGGTAAAGATATCCAACTGAGCTACCGAGCCAAATGTAATTTATTTAACCCTTTCCCATTCAGATATGTGTTTTTACGTGTCTGCACCCCCCCCCCCCCCAATTTTAAGCCCCAGAAGGACCTAACATCTGCATTTCAACCCCTGGATAGTTATGTTTGCTTTAGGATTTGATGGGCCAAAATGTGACCTGTTTTTTCGCGCGCCTCCCCACTAAAAATATTCTTGGGGGATTGAAGGGGGGCAACACCCTCCCCCCCCCCCCCCCCCACCCCCCACATCCCGAAAAATTTTGGGTGTATGGCCCAACCGGCCGCTTAAATTTATATCTGAGGATGTCTGGGGTCAAAAATGCCTGAAAATTGATGCTGATATAACATGCTGCAAACAATGAAAATGGCCTGTGCCAAACACCTTAATTGTTGCCTTGACAGCTGTGTGAAGATTATAATGTGGTCAAAAATTCATGTGAAAACACACTTTTTGCCAACTTTGAGATGCCCCCTCTTTACTATGACAACAATGATCAGGTCATGAAAGGCTGCATTTGAAAGGCTACTGCCCAATGAACATTCATACCAAGTTTAGTGTAAAACAGACCATCCATTATGAAACAATGGCTAGTTGAAGTTGCTGTCAGGTGCAACACTGTGAAAATCAGCGAAATTCACAAAATCCCTGAGTGAGAAATGGTTAACATTCACTGAAGTATGAACAACATCAGGTCATGAGCAAAGGATCACGCATCAAGTTCATAAATAACAAGGATGTGTTTCATACGTCTTTGCAAGCATTGTTAAAATATTTTCAACTGAATCCATTACACATTTTTTAAGCAAATCTGATTTTAAAAATCTTTCTTTGTATTGGGTAATTTACCTATTTTGCACTGAAAACCCCAAAATGGGTACCCTGCAAACAGTGCAGGCCCAGATCAGATGCTGCAGAATGGGACATCTGATCTGGACCTACATTGTTTGGTTTGCCAAAACTTCAGGCATTATGCAAATAAATTTTGAAGAAACTAGAAATGTGTCCAAAGTACACAGATGCCCCCGCTTAGCACATTAATCTTTAAGTTATTTTGAAATCGGTGAAGAAATGTAAGCGCTAGAGGGGTGAAAAAGTTTTTCTAAAAATAGCCACAGTGACCTTGACCTTGAAAGTGGAACTTGCTAGAGATATTGTCATAAGGAACATTTATGTGAAGTTATATTGAAATTAGTCAAGAAATGTAAGCGCTAGAGCGAAGACAAAGTTTTTCTAAAAATAGCCACAGTGACCTTGAACTTGAAAGTCAAAATAGCTTGAGATATTGTCATAAGGAACATTTGTATGAAGTTATATTGAAATTGGTGAAGAAATGTAGGCACTAGAGCAATGACAAAGTTTTTCTAAAAATAGCCACTGTGACCTTGACCTTGAGGTGATGACCTTGAAAGTCAAACTCGCTCAAAATATTGTCATAAGGAACATTTGTGTGAACTTATATTGAAATCAGTGAAGAAATGTAGGCGCTAGAGCAATGACAAAGTTTTTCTAAAAATAACCTCTGTGACCTTGACCTTGAGGCCATGACCTTAAAAGTCAAACCTGCATGAGATATTTTTATAAGGAACATTTGTGTGAAGTTATATTGAAATTGGTGGAACAAATACCTTAACCAAAGTCTTAAACATAAATTTTCTAATTCTGTGACCTTGACCTTGAGGTCATGGGTATGGGTGGGGGTATTGCTGAATAAACCATTTGACCTATATGTATCATCATAGTAAATATAAACCAAATCCATTGTATGGTTATGAAAATATGAGCTCAAGTTCTACCTGGTACAAATACCTTAACCTGGGTCTTAAACATTAAAAATTTCAAGTCCATGACCTTGACCTTGAGGTCATGGGTATGGGTGGGGGTATTGCTAAATAAAACTTCAGTCCTATATCTATCATCATACCGAATATGGACCAAATTCATTACACGGTTTGGAAAATATGAGCTCAAGTTCTACCTGGTACAAATACCTTAACCTGGGTCTTAAACGTTTAAAATTTCAAAGTCCACGACCTTGACCTTGAGGTCTAGGGTATGGGTGGGGGTTTTGCTGAATAAAACTTTGGACCTATATCTATCATCATACTAAATATAAACCAAATCTATTGTATGGTTTGGAAAATATGAGCTCAAGTTCTACCTTGTACAAAAATCTTAACCTGAGTCTAAAAGGATTACGTACGTATGTACGTACGTACGTACGTACGTACGTACGTACACACTTTCGTACGTTCGGAAACCGTACGCACGTCGCACGGACGCAAAACCGAAAAACTATATGCCCCCGGCATCATACGATGTGGGGGCATAAAAACAACCTGACACCCCTAAATTTTGAAATGGACTCCTGCTATATATAAGGAAGAAGATTCCATTTGGTACAAAAATGGTTAAATTCAGACTTTAACCATAACTCCCTGTTATCAAAAATGTTGCATCTCGGATATTTTGCAATTATAAATGAACAAATAAAACTTCCTCTATTATTGTAAAGCATGACTAGCATGTGTCAAGCACTGACCCATATAAAATGACACACCTAACACAAGACACTTGATTTTTTTCACACATGAATCATATTGCCAATCAGTTATAAAGTCCTGACTACATACACCACAATCTCATTATAACAGGGTTCAGCCGGTCAGATGCACGTCCGACTGGTGATCATGAGGATGCGGATTTGATAACTGCCGGGGTCGGCAACATTCTTTCGTGGAGATTGATTATGAAATCTTTTCTATGGTCATTCTCTCCCTTCCACTGATTCAAGAAGGGTAGTTGTACGTTTCTGGCGAAAGAATGTGCACTGTACTGGTTAACCCCTTATGTATAAGCCTGCCCAGAAAAAGTGTGGATAGGTAACTGACCAGCTAAAAATGACCTAAATAGTGTTGACTGGGCCGTTAAACTCCAATACAAACAAACAAATAACAGGGTTCATTAAAACACGGTTTGGATATAACACCGTTGCATGATAAATCCCAAAAATGTGTAGATTATATAGAAAAATGACCATAAATGGTCATTTTTCTATATAATCTACACGTTTGTTTGGATATAACACGGTTGTTTAACTAACACGGTTTCTGCTTTGAACCCCATTAACAGTGTTATAAAGAGGTTGTGGTGTAACACTACACACCTAACACAAGACACTTAATTTTTTCACACATCAATCATATTGCCAATCAGTTCGCATATCAAGAAGACTGCAATGGTATGGTCCAATGCTTCACCTATCATCAGAATGAACAAATCTGATTACATGTACGTAATTTTTGATTCGCAGATCAAGTGGTGATGCGATAAGATCAAAGAACTTGATTAGGAATAATCCTATTTTCACATATTTACATAATAGGTTTGTCTAGGGACTGCCTATCGCCATGTATGTAATTTTTGACATGCAGATCAAGTGGTGATGCGATAAGATCAAAGAACTTTATTAGGAATCATCCTATTTTCACGTATTTACATACTAGGTTTGTTTTGGGACTGCCTATCGCCAAAAGACCAGCTGGTTCATACGATACTCTCTTTTTTTCAAATTAAAGACTGAATTATTGAACAATACTGCATGTCCTTTGGAAGTCCAAATCAGTCCCAGTCCACAAAAATTTGTTCCTGAACTGGCGAAACCGACATTTTCTCGAGCCCTGGTCACCATCTCACCTATGGAGTAGAGAAAATGATCCAGCATTAATTCTGTGTACCCCATCTAACACTGCCAAACTGCCCTCCAAAGCTGCTGTGACTAGGGGAGATAATCGCCAAGTTGTATCACCATTAGCAAGAGTTGTCCTCTGTTGTACTAAATCCCGAGAGGTCATATCCTGACAAAAAAAATGAAAATTGACATATGTATAAATTGCTTGTGTACCACAGCTGTTTTGAATGCGTTCTTGCGGCCCAAGGAAAAATTTCTTATAACTGCTGATATTAATAGATTTTGTATGTTTTTAGGGGAATGGAAACATCTGGCACATTTTTCCACCATTTTTCAAAGGGAGACAACTTTCGGGACTTCCTGTTCGCTTTTCTGTAAGCCCTGTCTCGCTGAAAAAGGTCTACTCTTAAAGAGTTGACCCCTTCTACTCTTAAAGGAAAGAATTTGCTCCTCAGGAGCAAATTTTATTCCTTTAAGAGTTGACCGCCACTGACATGGGTGACAAACATACTTTTGCAGGAGTTGCCTTCCCTGAAGGTGTATCCATTCCCCTTAATTTTGTTTTAAGTTCATTCTTTCATTCTATGTCTATGTGCACATCTGTATATTTATGTATGTGTATAAATATGTTTTTTATCATTATTTTTTATTATTACCATTGATATCAAACCTATTTATTTCACAACCGTCTGCTGACAGATTTCTTTCGTTTTCCTTTGACATAGAATATCTTAATTTTTATTCTTATTAAGTTTCATACATGCATGCATTCCAGGTTGTATAACTATACACATGTATCTTATTTTTTAATTAAGTAGGCCGAATGTATTATATTAACATTGCTTGTTTTGCTTACAAACGCTTTTATTTGTTACATTTATACTTTTGTTTGTCGGGAAATAGCTTTAATACATAGCTTAGGTTGTTTGTTGTAATATGGAGTCCCCAACAGCAGTACTGTAATGATCCTAAGGAATGGGACAGACAGACCTAAGCAAACAGTGCAGACCCAGATCAGACTGCTCCTACACTGTTTGCCATTCCATCTGCATCTTTTGGACTCCTTGCTGGATCATAAAACAATTTTTTTTAAATTTTAGGAGGATTACAGCACGTCCTCAAGGTGTCCAAATCTTTAGGATTTTTATGGTAAAAGGCTCAGAACTGTAGGACTTGCTCTTGATGAATTTTCTGAGTTGCAAGAAGAAACTGCTTTGTGAGACTTTGTGCAAATGCATGTCAGCTGTTCCCATTAGGTGGTATGATCCAGTTATATGTACACCACAACCTCTTTATAACACTAGAAGCCTCCATGGTGTAGTGGATAAGCCTCTTGCGTCATAAACCAGGGGCCGTGGGTTCAATCCTGGGCTTCTTCAGACTTTCTGATGAGACTAAACTGAGGTCCCCTCTCCATATGACCTTAGATATTGGTAGGACGTAAAACTGAAACACACTCACTTACTCTTTATAACACTATTGTTGGGGACCAAAGCAGAAACTGTGTTAGTCAAACAACCATGTTATATTCCAACACAAATGTACAGGTTATATAGACAAGAGGGCCCAATGGCCCTATATCGCTCACCTATGTACCAGAAAATCATTAGTGTAGGTGACCACTTGACATTGCTACATATTAAATATCTAAGCTCAGGCAAAGCGGTGTCCATGCTTATAAACCCTACTGGTTTCATTGGGCGACAGGGCTTGAGACGTAATTTCATCTCAATGTCTGGTAAAAGTCCCACAAAATTGGAAGAGACATCTCCAAAATGACCTATACAGTGTTGACGGGAATGTAAAACCTCAAATCAAACAAAATCTGTGCCTTATGGTTTTGGAGAAAAAGATTTTTTTAAGTTTTTTTCCAGTATAAGTCTATAGGAGCTAATGAGCCCTGGGGCTCATCCAATTTTGCCCCAAAGGGCACGGTTGGCAGGATTTATGTAGGCAACCATTTTGTGTTGCTATATACTAAATATCTAAGGTCTGTACTTCATGGTTTCAAAGAAGATGTTTAAAGCTTTTTCCATTATAAGTTGGTTGGAGATGAGGGGCCACAGGATTTGGACCCCAGGGGCATGATTGGCAGGATTCATGTAGGCGACCACTTGACATTGCTACATGCTAAATACCTAAGCTCTTGGACTTATGGTTTCAGAGAAGAAGATTTTTTAAGATTTTTTCCCCATTTTAAGTTGCTTTTTTTTTTGTTTTCATTATAAGGGCCCTGTGGTTTCAGAGAAGAAGATTTTTGAAGTTTCTCCAATTGTTAGTCTATGGAAGCTAAAGAGCCCTGGGATGGGGCCAATTTGGATCCCAGGGGAATAACTGGTGGGATTTATGTAGGTGGCCACTTGACGTTGCTACATACTAAAAATCTAAGCTCTGGGCCTTATGATTTCATAGAAGATTTTTTAAGTTTTTTTCCATTATAAGTCTATTGGAGGTGATGAGCTCGGGCGAGGCCAATTTTGACCCCAGGGGCAGGGTGAGCAGGATTTATGTAGCTGGCTATTTTATGTTGCTAGATACTAAATATCTAAGTTCTGTGCTTCACAGTTTCTGAGAAGATTTTTGAAGCTTTTTTCCATTATGAGTCTATGGGAGCTAAGGGGCTCCGACGCGTGGCCCATTTGGAACCCAGGGCATTATTGGCAGGAAATATGAAGGTGACCAGTTTCTGTTGCTACATGCTAGATATCTAAGCTCTTGGCGCTGTGGTTTCAGAGAAGAAAATTTTTAAAGTTTTTTTCCCATTATGAGTCTATGAGAGCTAAGGGGGTCCCAGGGTGTGGCCCGTTTTGACCCCAGGGGCATGATTGGCAGGATTTATGTAGGTGACCACTTGTCATTGCTATATGCTAAATATCTCAGCTCTGGGCCCTGTGGTTTCAGAGAAGAAGATTTTTAAAGCTTTTTTCCATTATGAGTTTATGGGAGCTAAGGGGCCCCGGGGCGTGGCCCATTTGGACCCCACGGGCATGATTGGCAGGATTTATGTAGGTGACCACTTGCCATTGCTACATGCTAAATATCTAAGCTCTGGGCCCTGTGGTTTCAGAGAAGAAGATTTTTGAAGCTTTTTTTTTCCATTATGAGTCTATAGGAGCTAAGGGGCTCGGGGCATGACCCTTATGGACCCCAGGGGCATGATTGGCAGGAATTACACCCAGGGGCATGATTGGCAGGAATAATGTAGGTGCCCACTTGCCGTTGCTACATGCTAAATATCTAAGCTTTGGGCGCTGTGGTTTCAGAGAAGAAGATTTTTTAAGCTTTTTTCCATAATGAGTCTATGGAAGCAAAGGGGCCCCGGCACGTGGCCCATTTGGAACCCAGGGGCATAACTGGCAGGAATTATGTAGGTGACCAATTGTCGTTGCTACATGCTAAATATCTAAACTCTGGGCCCTGTGGTTTCAGGGAAGAAGATTTTTGAAGCTTTTTTTTTCCATTATGAGTCTATGGGAGTTAAGGGGCCCAATTTGGACCCTAGGGGCATGATTGGCAAGATTTATGTAGGTGACCACTTGTCGTTGCAACATGCCAAATACCTCAGCTCTGGGCCCTGTGGTTTCAGAGAAGAAGATTTTTGAAGCTTTTTTCCATTATGAGTCTATAGGAGCTAAAGGGCCCCAGGGCGTCCCCCATTTGGACCCCAGGGGCATGATTGACAGGAATTATGTAGGAGACCACTTGCCGTTGCTTCATAATAAATATCTAAGCTCTGGGCCCTGTGGTTTCCGAGAAGAAGAATTTTGAAGCTTTTTGTTCCATTATGAGGCTATGGGAGCGAAGGGGCCCCGGGGCGTCGCCCATTTGGAACCCAGGGGCATGATTGGCAGGAATTATGTAGGTGACCACTGGCCATTGCTACATGCTAAATATCTAAGCTCTGGGCCCAGTGGTTTCAGAGAAGAAGATTTTTGAAGCTTTTATCCATTATGAGTCTATGGGAGCTAAGGGGCCCCGGGGTGTGGCCAATTTGAACCCCAGGGGTATGATTGGCAGGAATTATGTAGGTGACCACTTGCCTTTCCTACAAGCCAAATATCTCAGCTCTGGGCCCTGTGGTTTCAGAGAAGAAGATTTTTGAAGCTTTTTTCCATTATGAGTCTATAGGAGCTAAAGGGCCCCGGGGCGTGGCCCGTTTGGACCCCAGGGGCATGATTGGCAGGAATTATGTAGGTGACCACTTGCCATTGCTACATGCTAAATATCTAAGCTCTGGGCCCTGTGGTTTCAGAGAAGAAGATTTTTGAAGCTTTTTGTTCCATTATGAGTCTATGGGAGCTAAGGGGCCCCGGGGCGTGGCCCTTTTGGACCCCAGAGGCATGATTGGCAAGAATTATGTAGGTGACCACATGCCGTTGCTACATGCTAAATATCTAAGCTCTGGGCGCTGTGGTTTCAGAGAAGAAGATTTTTTAAGCTTTTTCTATAATGAGTCTATGGGAGCAAAGGGGCCCCAGTGCGTGGCCCATTTGGAACCCAGGGGCATGATTGGCAGGAATTATGTAGGTGACCACTTGTCGTTGCTACATGCCAAATACCTCAGCTCTGGGCGCTGTGGTTTCAGAGAAGAAGATTTTTTAAACTTTTTTCCATTATGAGTCTATAGGAGCTAAAGGGCCCCGGGGCGTGGCCCGTTTGGACCCCAGGGGCATGATTGGCAGAAATTATGTAGGTGACCACTTGCCGTTGCTACATGCTAAATATCTAAGCTCTGGGCGCTGTGGTTTCAGAGAAGAAGATTTTTGAAGCTTTTTGTTCTATTATGAGTCTATGGGAGCGAAGGGGCCCCGGGGCGTCGCCCATTTGGAACCCAGGGGCATGATTGGCAGGAATTATGTAGATGACCACTTGCCGTTGCTACATGCTAAATATCTAAGCTCTGGGCCCTGTGGTTTCAGAGAAGAAGATTTTTGATGCTCTTTTTCCATTATGAGTCTATGGGAGCTAAGGGGCCCCGGGGTGTGGCCCATTTGGAATTATGTAGGTGACCACTGGCCATTGCTACATGCTAAATATCTAAGCTCTGGACCCCGTGGTTTCAGAGAAGAAGATTTTTGAAGCTTTTTTTCCATTATGAGTCTATGGGAGCTTAGGGGCCCCGGGGCGTGGCCAATTTGGGCCCCAGGAGCATGATTGGCAGGATTTATGTAGGTGACCACTTGCCGTTGCTACATGCCAAATATCTCAGCTCTGGGCCCAGGGTTTCAGAGAAGAAGATTTTTGAAGCTTTTTTCCATTATGAGTCTATGGGAGCTAAAGGGCCCCGGGGCGTGGCCCGTTTGGACCTCAGGGGCATGATTGGCAGGAATAATGTAGGTGACCACTTGCCATTGCTACATGCTTAATATCTAAGCTCTGGGCCCTGTGGTTTCCGAGAAGAAGATTTTTGAAGCTTTTTGTTCCATTATGAGTCTATGGGAGCGAAGGGGCCCCAGGGCGTGGCCAATTTGGACCCCAGGGGCATGATTGGCAGGAATTATGAGGTGACCACTTGCCATTGCTACATGCTAAATATCTAAGCTCTGGACCCTGTTGTTTCAGAGAAGAAGATTTTTGAAGCTTTTTTTCCATTATGAGTCTATGGGAGCTAAGGGGCCCCGGGGTGTGGCCAATTTTGGCCCTAGGGGCATGATTGGCGGGAATTATGTAGGTGACCACATGCCATTGCTACATGCTAAATATCTTAGCTCTGGGCCCTGTTGTTTCCGAGAAGATTTTTGAAGCTTTTTGTTCAATTATGAGTCTATGGGAGCGAAGGGGCACCGGGGCGTGGCCAATTTGGACCCCAGGAGTATGATTGGCAGGAATTACGTAGGTGACCACTGGCCGTTAATACATGCTAAATATCTAAGCTCTGGGCCCTGTGGTTTCAGAGAAGAAGATATTTTAATTTTTTCCCATTGTAAGTCTATGGGAGCTATATGTTGCCATGGCAACCACAATTCTAATCTGATCAACCCAAAAACCTTATGCAGCCTTTCCCCCTACCTGATGATCCTTCTCATGAAATTTGATCAAGATTGACCATGGGGCATTAGAGATATACTTATTTGAAATTGTTTACGGACGCACGGACGGACGCACACACGCACGGACGCACGACGGACAAAAAAGTGATCAAAAAAGCTCACCTTGTCACTACGTGACAGGTGAGCTGAAAATGACCATCTTTGGTCACTTTTCTCATCATCATCATCACCAGATTTTTTATTAACTTGTAGGTAAAGGGGCAACATCTACATAAGAGGGCCGGCCCCCTTGCAAGTAGCTGGCTTGCTGCATGCATGGCAGCTCTCACACCAGATCTACAGGTGTGTCTATCATGAGGGTCGATAGCCGAGAGCTTCTACCCTCTGCGATCTCTCTCTGGTCATCTTGGGCCTCCCTGGCCCACATTTTCCATCCACCTGTATGTCAAAGGCTGTCATGACTGCACCCTTGGAGCGTTCCTACAAACGGTACAGGTTCTCAATGCCAAGGTGCGCAAGTAGCTCATTGGACCTGGCGGTAACAGTGTCTTTTCTATAGAATCTATACATTTTTGGGATCCTTCTCAAACTGTATTATATCCAAAACTGGAGTGTAATGGACAGTGTTATAAAGAGTGCATTTAGTGTATTGATTAGTGTACATCTATTTTATTTCAAAACATTTTTGTTCTAGAATAACCATCAGGTGAACAAGTCTTTGTACTGAGAGAAAAGTTGGGTTTGCAGGGGCATTACGAAAACACACCTATTCAAATACATTGTAAATTTTACCACCGAAAGGTGAAAATTTTCATGAAAAATTGTGATATTTTTCTTATTTCTGCTCAAAATATAGAATGTGGGTGGACGTTAGAACATTGAGGCGGTTCTAACAAGCACCCACAATCAATATTTTAGAGCAGAAATAAAGGTTTTTTTCTTATTTCTGCTCAAAAAAAATAAGAAAAATAACATTTACCCCTGTGAACCCCCGTTTTACTATATATAATAGGGGTTAAAGGGGGTCAGGATCATACAGGCATGTTTTCGTAATGTTATAAATTATTTTCTTTATCTATGCTCAAAACATTGATTGTGGGTACTCGTTAGAACCGCCTCAATGAGGTGGTTCTCACAATCTATATTTGGACTACAAATAAGTAAAATATCAAAATTTTTCATCAGAAAATGTTAGTTCTAGAGATATGACAGACGCCATTTAACAACACGGTACTATCATCGTAATGACAGGTAATTTATAGAATAAAACCAAATACTGAGAAGAATAAATAACTATGTTACCTGATACAACATAATAGGTTCTATATGATATCCTAAGAGATCAGCAAACCGCTTTACTAAAGCTGACTTTCCACAACCCTGCAAAATAAACATTATGAAAAAAGATATACGAAATCAGCTTTGAAAACCATACCTTATAGAGGGAAAAGTGGGGTTTACTTTAAGGGGAACGGATACACCTTCAGGGGAGGCAACTCCTTCAAAAGTGTTTTTGTTTCCCATGTCTATAGTGGTCAACTCTTAAAGGAAAGAATTTGCTCCTGAGGAGCAAATTCTTTCCTTTATGAGTAGACCCCCTTTTCCGTCAGACACAGTTTATAGAAAAGGGAACAGGAATTCCTGAAAGTTGTCTCCCTTTGAAAAATTGCGGAAAAATCTGCCAGGTGTATCCATTCCCCTTAACGGTATAAATTTTCATACTGCTCCAAGACATAGACTACAGGTACTGATTAGAACCCCTGAAGGCTGTTCTACGACCATTTACATTATGATAACATACCCGTGCAACATTGGGCAGTTATCACATCTCCAAAATAGCTTCTTCTCTGATGAAAATCCATGACATTTTTCTTATTTATACTGCAAACATAGGTTATGGCTGATCGTTAGAACTGCCTCATTGAAGTGGTTCTGGCGAGTACCCACAACCTTTGTCTTGGAGCAGAAATATGAAAAATATTGTATACCCCATAAACCCCAGTTATCTCTTTATAAAGTGGGGTTTAGGGGGTATTCATTTCACTGACTTGTTAACATGATGACAAGCAATTTTGTATTTGTTTGTTTGTTTGGAATTTTTAATCAACCTATTTTGTAGACATTAATCAGGAACATTATGTAAAATTTTCATCTTCCAGAAAAATGTCAGTCATACTGGTAGGAAATATTGCATTTTCTTTGCCATGATCATTTTACTATCTGGGGCTAGATATTCAAAACTAACGACATCACTAGTTAACATATTGTTAAAATTTTGATAATTAAATATTATATATACACTAATATTTTTGCTGAAAAAATGTGAGTAGCTTTTGCATTTGCAAAAGCTACTCACATTTTTTCAGCAAAAATACCAGAGTATTAGATATTGTACTTGTTAGAACAGTTAACGATTTAAGTGCTTACAACCTCGTTAAGCTAACAAGGCTTTGAACAACTGGACCCTGATGTGTATGCACAGCAACCTCTTTATGTAATTTTTGTTGGGGTCCCAAGAAGAAACTGTGTTTGTTAAACAACTGTGTTATACCCACACAAATGTGTACAGAATATATAGAGAAATGACTTTTTGGTCATTTTTCTATATAATCTATACAACTTTGGGATCTATTGTATGCAAAACCTGTGTTATAATGAACAGTGTCATAAAGAGTTTTTGTTTGTATTGGAGTTTTAACAGCCCAGTCAACAATAATTTAGATCTTTTTTGAGTCGGTCAGTTTACCTATCCACACTTTTCCTGGGCAGGCTTATAATGTAAGTGGCGACCGACTGTCCTTCTTGAATCTAAAGAGGTTTGGGTGTAATAATGCTGTCCAAGAATTTTGCCAAAAGGCTATGTCTCGCCAGTATGTACTTGTAGGGTAGTCGCAAATGTAGACAGCTTGACCAACAAGCAAATGAACAAATGGACAGAAAATCGGACTCCTGTGTTGTGCAATGCTTGAAGACTATCTTTGACGATCGATCTCAGTTACACATTACAAGTGTGTCTCCAGGGTGTTTTGTCTACCACTTGCAATCGGTAACAGTACCACTTCCTCATCACTGGCAATCTAGAGACAATAATTTCAAGACTATTGTTGCAAACAAACATAAATGATCTCCAATTAAGGACATTCATTACTTATGGGGAATGGGAACACCTTCAGGGGAAGCAACTCCTGCAAAAGTATTTTAGTCTCCCATGTCAATAGGGGTCAACTCTTAAAGGAAAGACTTTCTCCTGAGGAGCAAATTCTTTCCTTTAAGAGTAGACCCCTTTTTCAGTGGGACAGGGCTTATAGAAAAAGTGAACTGGAAGTTCCAAAAGTTGTCTCCCTTTGAGAAATGGCAGAAAGATCTGCCAGGTGTTCCCATTCCCCTTAAAGTGAAATGGATACACCTTCATGTGAGGCAATTCTTGGAAATATATGTTTCTCTCCTATATCAATAGCAATCTACTCTTTCAGGAAAGAAATTGCTCCTAATGAGCAAATTCTTTTCTGTAAGAGTTGGCCCACTGTTTCAGCGTCAGGGCTGAGTCTATAGGAAAAGATCCAGGAAGATAAATAGTTGTCTCCCTTACATAAATGGTGAAAAATAGGTCAGGTCTATCCTACCATATTTATCATTTGTATTCGGACAGACAGGCCTGTGCAAACAGTGTAGACCCAGATTAGACACTGCAAAATGCAGCGTCTCATCTGGCTCTACACTGTTTGCCACTCATCGAGCTAGTTTAGACACAACTAGGGGAAGTTAATTGTACTCATTCAACATTTAAAGCAAGTATGGTAAGGAGTTGAGGTTTCCAAATATTTAGGGAAAATAAAGTATATGGTAGGGTGACAATGGGCCAAAAAGTCCACTATTTCTGGTAGTAACCCATACCCCCCCGTATAACAAAACATGTCATATACCAAAATGTTCGTCAGCATCCGTAGTATCTGAAACTGCCGGCATAAATTGGCATAAATGATGGCGAGCTGAGAAATCCAAGATGGCGTCCAAGATGGCCGCCATAGCTGTAAATTCCAGTTTTTCATAAACTATGAATATAAATACCACAAATCATCTTACAAACTTATTTTAATTTATTTTTCTGGTATAGAAAGAAGATTTGTGATAGAATATAGATCAATTTTTTAGGTTTGACTTGAAAACCGGTGAGAAAAATGATATTTTATTGTTTTTGTGTCTAGTTTCATAGGTGGTACATGAAAGCAATTCTGATGTTTCAAAATTTAAACAGTTTTTACATATCTATTGTTTTATTTTAACTAAGACACTATTCTAAAATACATTTAACACTATTCTGAAATACATTTATAGTTGATTTTGACTTTTTTACCATCAATTTAGCCCCAGGATTACCCCACCCACTCAGTTTACCAGTATAATTCATTCACATAATATTGCCACAAATCATCTTACAAACTTATTTTAATTTATTTTCTGGTATAGAAAGACTACTTGTGCTAGAATATTGATCAGCATTTTAGGTTTGACTTGAAAACCGGTGAAATAAAAGACATTTCATCGTTTTTGTGTCTAGTTTCATAGGTGTTACATAAAGGCAATGCTGATGTTTCAAAATGTTAAACAGTTTTTATTTATTGATTGTTTTATTTTAACTAAGACACTATTCTAAAATACATTTAACACTATTCCCAAGTACATTCATGGTTTGTTATGACTTTTTTACCATAAATTTAGCCCCAGGATTACCCCACCTGCTCAGTTTATCAGTACAATTCATTCACATAATACTCACACTCAAGGGATTTTCAGGCGAGGATTTCATTTTACACAACAAGTAGAAGAGGGCATTGAAACTAATGCTTTGTTATGTTTTCATACTATATTATATGATCAGCCATTAGGAAACACCACCTCTTTATAACACTGTTTTCGGGATATGAGCATTAACCGTCTTAATTAAGCAGTGCTACATCCAAACAAAATAGCAAAATAGTGTTTATCAAATTGATCTAAAATGACTTTTATTGTCATTTTTGCTGTGTAACTGGCTAGGTTTTGGGAGTTATAAAGTGTTATATCCAAAACTATGTTATAAAAATGTGTTATAAAGAGGAAATGCTATACAATTAGTTATATTTTGCTTGATTTGAGGTACAATGTCCCCGTCAACACTGTATCAGTCATTTTGCATTTTGGAGACATTGCTTCCTTTTTTTTGTGTGACTTTCCCCGAAATTGAGATGAAATGACATCTCAAGCCCCGCCACACATTTAAATCAAAAGATTTTATATGCAAGGATGGTCCAACTCGCACCACTTTTCCTGGGCATGGTTAGAATCTCTAAGCGGTTTACTCTGTATACCCTAGGTCTACTGGGCTAGGCAAGTTAATCTTAGATTTTATAGCTCCCCATCAAATCGGTAGCTGATATGCACACCTGTGCACTAAAAAGAAATTGCTGCTGCTTTAACTAGCCCTGAGACAATTGACTCAGTCCCAAGATCTGAAATCTCATGAAGCTGGAAGTCTGCTTTAGGCAGAACATGAATTGCCTTTTTCTTGCCTGTTTTATGTAAAGAAGAGCAGGTATCACAACCCATAAGACAATACAGACAGCATCAATGCCCTTTCATCTGGCTCTAGCTTCTTGAAAACAGTGTGAACTGGAATATACCTGGTGCAGTCAGCATGAATACCTTTTCTGCCTGTCACCAGCATAAAGCAGATTAAAGTGATGCACAAGTAGAAAGAAAACATCGGTATCAGAACTGACGGCTAGTTGCAAATCATTCTACTATCAGCTTCTTCACGGTTGGAATAAAGTTCATGCTGAACAGGAACAACATCAGCAGAAACTTCAGAGCCTTGTTCTCAAGTCAACCTGCACCAACAACAGTAGCATTCTTCTTAAGAAGCTCATCGCAATTTTCGTTAAGTTATCTAGTGTAAAGTTCTTGCTTTTACTTCTTGAAAGTATCTATCAATCACCAGTTACTACATTTTTCCTCGTAGACACAGGCGCGTGTGAAGAAACATTCTTTCCACATCTTCGGTCTGTGATTTGAGACTGTTTGCCTCATTCCTCTCAAAACCGACGTGAATGGTGGCTACCCAAAAAATGGTAAGAAGACTAAGACCAAAACAAAGCAGCCATCTGTTTGAGACATGATGAATGCTGCAACATTTAAAGTACAGACATCCGTCAAATACTATACAACCAGCAAGTCTTTCTAGTTTTTCAAGGAAATCCGACTTTTTGGTAGACATCATACATTCTTCATCTGTAAACAATCTCGCGTGATCATGAGCATTTTTGAAAGACAAGATCTTGAATGAATGAACTGATGTATAGAAAGCACATATCTCTTCACCGGTGGCAGTCAGTTCCTCAAACTGTTTTCCCCAGACACCTGTGCCATTCACCTGATATCACTCATAGTCTGGTACCGGCCCCGATAGCTCAGTTGGTAGAGTGTCCCCTCCGGGAAACGAGAGGTCACGGGTTCGATCCCGGGCCGCGACATACCAAAGTCGTTAAAAATGGTACTAGCTGCTCCTCGCTTGGCACTCAGATTTACGGGGTAGAGCTAGGACTGGTCGACCCAGTGTCAGGATAATGTGACTTGGTGGGGTATCATGTAATGTGTCTGGGACATGATACTTCAGTGAGGCAGCACTATTAAAGTGAGCATTGAGATCCCTGTCGCAACATACACCGTCGTGATATGACTGAAAAATTGTTGAAAGCGACGTTAAACCCGAATTCACAAACACACACACACACACACACACACAGAGTCTGGAGTTTTGACCCAGGCATAGGCTAATAAGATTGTTCTTTGGATGGCCTAACAAGCTATGGGTATGAGCCTTTCCTGCATGAATGACTCAAATGGCTTTTGACCCATTTTATGGCAACTTATCAAACTTCTCTATCTTTTGAGGAACTTCATCTCCAGTAGCTATATTGTCCAAACGTCTTTGGCCCCCCGCCCATCAGGGCTTGAAGAAATAGATGGGCTGCCCCTTAGAGGATCTAAGCCTGTCCAGGCAAAGCGGTGCGAGTCGGACCGTCCATACTTATAAGCTGTATTGGTTTCAGTGGGGGACAGGGCTTGAGATGTCATTTCATCTCAGTGTCAGGTAAAAGTCCAACAAAATTGGAAGCAACGTCTCCAAAATGACCTATACAGTGTTGATGGGGACGTTATACTTCAAATAAAACAACAAACAAACAAAATTGTCCAAATGTCAGGAAAAAAACTGTCCAATAAATTTTAAACTGTCATTGTGAAATAAATAATAGACTTATTATAAGCCTGTGTATTGGTATGATGTTTGTTAGAGCTTGCAACTATGCATGGCATACTTAGCAGTAATGAGCCTTGATAAAAACCATCTTATAAGGGCTTGTTCATAACTTCATTGTGGGTAATTCCTATAAAATAACTGGATAGCCAGTTTGCCATTTTGTGGGACAGTAACTGTCCTTTTGGCTTTCCTCTGTTGTTGTTTCCATTAAGTTCTAGTTACTTCATGTTTGTGTTTCTTTCCCTTTAGAGTCATTGATGGGAGGTGTAAATTAATTGTATCGATTCTTGATCATTGCTTTACTTCTATTTTGAGAACAAATCTCTGAAAGTATCCAGTGAGGTTGTTGCTGCTCACCATTAACTCGATTACAACTATGAAGAAGCCGATAGTAGAATGATTTTGCACCTGCAGTTTGCAGGTTCTCTGGGAGATAACACAGGTGTTCTGATCAGTCCATATACCCATATTTCCGTTCTACTTCTGCTTCACTTTAGCCAGCTTATTGTTGATAACATATTCTTCAGGACAGGCAGGAAGGGTATTCATGCTGACTGCACCAGGTATTTCAGTTCACACTGTTTTCAGGAAGCTAGAGCCAGATGAAAGGGCAATTATGCTGTCTGTATTACCTTACAGGATGTGATACCTGCTCTTCTTTACATAGTATAGGTAAGAAGAATGCCTGAATCAGACTTCAAGCTTCAAGAGATTTCAGATCTTGGTATTGAGTCAAATGTCTCAGGGCCAGTTAAGGCAGCAGCAATTTTTCTGAAGGTTTGCTGTTCAGACAAACCCATTAGACAACAATGGTGCTCCAAAAATCCAGAGTTAGACCTAGTCATATACCACCAACTAATAGTTTTTTTGCTCCATTTGTACAGGTGTACATATCAGCTACTGATTTGATGGGGAGCTATAAAATATAGATTAATTTGCCTAGCCCTATAGACCTAGGGCATATAGTTGATCCTGAAACTGGGTTATTCAATGCAGACACAAGCAGATATGGTTGTAAATAGCCTGATCAGTGTAGTGATGACTGCATTTGCTCATAGAAAGTACAACCATGTACTCAAGCTTGCAAGTAGTAAAGCATGTTTGAATATGTCTTACATTTGTAAGTGCCTAAATGGTGATCAGTAGGAAGCGGGTTTGATACCTGCCGGGGTCGACAACATTCTTTCGTGGAGATTGATCATGAAATCTTTTCCACGGTCATTATCTCCCTTCCGCTGATTCAAGAAGGGCAGTTGTCAGTTTCTGGCGAAAGAATGTGCACTGTTCTGGTTAATCACGTACGTATAAGCCTGCCCAGGAAAAGTGAGGATAAGTAAACTGACAAGCTCAAAAATGACCTAAATAGTGTTGACTGGGCCGTTAAACCCCAATACAAACAAGCAAACTAACATTTGTAAGTCGCCCCCGCCCATCGGGGCATGGAGAAATAGATTGGGCTGCACGGTGCTTCCACGAAGACCTGAATCTGACCACACAAGAGTACTGGTAAACTGCTTTAAAGAAGGAATAAGCCTGCCCAGGCAAAGCGGTGTGTGTCAGATCCAATGCATATAAGCCTTCTGGTTTCATTTGGCGGTAGGGCTTGAGATGTCATTTCATCTCAATGTTGGGTAAAAGTCCCACAAAACTGGAAGCAACGTCTCCAAAATGACCATAATAGTGTCGACAGGGATGTTAAACCCCAATTCAAACAAACAAACAAACAAACAAACAAAAAAAAACTAACATTTGTAAGATTTGTTTACAATACTAGCTCATGTTCATACCGAGGACTATGACAGTTTTAAAACATGTACTTGTAGTCTCATATGGCCTATTAGTACAGCACAATCGTTGTATAACACATTTTTATATAACACTGTTCAAAGCCCAAACCCCTAACTAATTGTATTGAAAAAATGACAAAAAAAACATGTAAAGGAAGTTATTTTACACTATTCTACCTTTTGTTTGGATATATAACTGTTTAACTAAGAGGTTTATGCTTGGATTCAGAAAACAGTATTATAAAGAGGTGGTGTTTCAAATGGCTAAATACATAACATTACGAAAACACACCTAATTCAAATCCATTGAAAGAGTTTACTACCACCCCCTCCCCCCACCCCCCATCCCCACAAAAAAAAAATCCAGATAAAAATGAATGATATTTCTGTTCAAAACATAGATTGCGGGGACTGGTTCGAACCCTCTCAACGTGGTGATGCTGTCAAACACCCACAAGCTATGTCCTTAAGCGTAAATTAGAAAAATAATGCTCCCCTCTGAAAACCCTAGTTTTTCTATATAAAAGTGAGTTTCAAGGGGGTCAAAAACATATGGGCATGTTTTCATGGCGATATGAAAACAAAACTAAGCATTATTGTGAATGTCCACTACTACTTAATTGTCTAAAATGAAGCACACGCCTACAAATCCGTTGTGTGTGAGCATTTATGTGAATGCATTTTACTGGTAAACTGAGTGGGTGGGGTAATCCTGGGGCTAAATTGATGGTAAAAAAGTCATAACCAACCATAAATGTATTTTAGAATAGTGTTAAATGTATTTTAGAATAGTGTCTTAGTTAAAATAAAACAATAGATATGTAAAAACTGTTTAAATTTTGAAACATCAGAATTGCTTTCATGTACCACCTATGAAACTAGACACAAAAACAATAAAATATCATTTTTTTCACCGGTTTTCAAGTCAAACCTAAAAAAATGATCTATATTCTATCACAAATCTTCTTTCTATACCAGAAAAATAAATTAAAATAAGTTTGTAAGATGATTTGTGGTATTTGTATTCATATTTTACGAAAAACTGGAATATATAGCTAGGGCGGCCATCTTGGACGCCATCTTGGATTTCTCAGCTCGCCATCATTTATGCCAATTTATGCCGGCAGTTTCAGATACTACGGATGCTGATGAACATTTTGGTATATGACTTGTCTTGTTATACGGGGGGGTATGGGTTCCCATTTTTTGGGTCCAGATTGTCACCCTACCATATCCATTAATTTTAAGGGGAATGGGAACACCTGGCAGATTTTTCTGCCATTTCACAAAGGGAGACAACTTTCAGAACTTCCTGTTCACTTTTCTTTATGCCCTGTCCCACTGAAAAAGGGGTCTACTCTTAAAGGAAAGAATTTGCTACTTAGGAGCAAATTCTTTCCTTTAAAAGTTGATCCCTGACATGGGAGACAAAAATACTTTTGCAAGAGTTGCCTCCCCTAGAAGTGTTCCCATTCCCCTTAATATAATACACCTACCCTACTTCCAACCACACAGAAGTCCTTGACCTGATGGGACTGGACCATTTCTGCAAGAAAGGCATCGTGGTATCGTGTCTGTACAAAATCTCCCTTATCAGAGGTAGGTTTCATCTCCAGGGACCCAGAATCAACCTAAAATATAGCATACCTGATAAACTCTCTCACCCCTCAGTTGCTGAAGTTGACTCTTTCATCTTTGATTTAGGGATTAACCCATTGTATACCCACTTTTTATCAGTTACCCCCTATATTAATTGCATTGTAAACACCCTGACCTGATAAACATATGCTATCTCAGGGCAAGTGAGCTTTATCAGGTCAATGTGACATTGCACTTCTATGAACTGGTCTGCTGGACAAATTGGCAAAAATGTAAGAGTGTACATTGGGATTAACTGATAAATACACCTGTGGACACAAAAGCGTTCAAACTTTGATGAGCTTCATTTCATTCTGACTTGAAACATCATTCAATATAACCTAACATTATATCAGTCAGCTGTCAGACAGAAATAAATTCAAAACACAAGGTGGTGTACATTTCATTGTTGACTCCTGCACTTTCCAATCAAAATACATCTCAGATGTCACTCACAAAGTGTTTTCCAAAATGAGACCAATCAATTGCTTGATCTAGTTTTAGGATTCTTTGATGAATGACATTTGCTTGTCAAACTAACTTGATGCAAAGAGATTCATTGAAAGTTATTTCATAGGAGTTTTAACGCTTTTGTGTCCACAGGTGTAGAATACCAGATTCCTGTCATTTGATATCAAGTTTATCAGGCTCGGCTTCAAGAAGGCATGTAGAATCGCTCGGCAAGCCTCACGATTCTACAAGCGTTCTTGAAGCCTTGCAATTGCCTAAAAAACTTGATATCAAAAGACATGAACCTGATTTTCTCTATGTATACTAGTGGACTCTTCCATTGCTATATGTTGGACAAGTCCATTCGTCTTATAAAGGGTGGCAGGCCTATTTTTTCGTTTTTATTCTGTTGTTGTTGAAAAAATCTGTTAGCAAATAGTGCACTACCTGATCAGATGCCACGTTCTGCGGCGTCTGATCTGGGCCTGCACTGTTTGCCAAGGTACACCTTTAGGGATTTCCCGCATACAATGAGTTAAACTGTGTCACTAAAACAGGATGGCAGAGTAGATCCTGATGAAAGAGCTCCTAGTTCCTCAGAGTAATCCTACCATCATTGCTCTGGGGATTATATAAAAACATATATTGGGTTCTGTTGTGGATGGGAGTTTCCAACCCTCAGAGTGACCCCGATGAGCGGAACCGAGGCTAAGCCCAGGTTCTGCCGAGCACGGTCATCCCGAAGGTTTAAAACACCAATCTACAACAAAAACCCCATATCAGATTCTTTTTCTTGCACGAAACCACCAAAATATTCATTTTACCTTATTTAATGTTGCACTTTACTTACGTAGTTTGCCTGGATAAGAACGCCAGGGTAAGAACAGAATTTCTATCCCAGGCTAAAACCACAGATTTCCTTATCTGGTGTGCAAGAAAACGCAGATATTTATATAACTACTTAGAATTGCCTTGTTCAAGCTGTTGATGTTCTGTTCAGATTTTTCTAGAGAAGCTGATTCTGATTATGTGGGACTTTTACCTGATACTGAGATTAAATGACATCTCAAGCCCTCCTATCCAAAGAAAGCACTATGGTTAATAAGCAGGGTCAATCTGACTCACCATTCGCCTGGGCAGGTTTGGACCTTCCAAGCAGTTTACCAGTACTCAAATGTTTGGCCCATTTCAGCTCTGCATGGAAGCACCAGGGGCCCAATCTATTTCTCCAAGCCCCGATGGCTGGGGTCGGACTTGTCCAGGTAAATCTAACCTGTACCAACCAACTATCTTGTTTGGGGTGAAAAAAGAAAATGTGTCTCTTGATTATATCCCTTATTACTTCTGATCCTGCTGTTATAAAACTTTTTCCATGCTCAACTGAACTGAGCATGAAATTTTTACAGGCTATAATTATCATTTTACCCATACAAGGACTTGTTCATGTTTATACGCCACAGCCTCATTATAACAATGGTTCATTATAACACAGTTTGGATATTACATGGTTTAAAGATGGATCTCAAAAATGTATAATGTTAATGGTCATTTTTCTATACGAAAATTGGTTGATTGTTTGTCTGAATTCAGGTTTAACATCCCCGTTAACACAATTTATGTCATTTTGGAGACGTTAACTCCAATTTTGTGGGACTGTTACCCGACACTGAGATGAAATAACATTTCAGTCCCTGCTTCTCAATGAAACCAAAAGTATTTACAAGGTGGTTTACCAGTACTCATGTGGTCAGTTTCAGCTCTGCGTGCAAGCACCATGCAGCCCAATCTATTTCTCCTAGCCCCAATGGACGGGGCCTGAAAATTGGTTGAGCTTTCTGCAGCATCTGATCTGGGCCTGCACTATTTGACAGTATACTGGTCCTGAGGTTTCCTGTCTCAAATGGGTTATAAGGATTGGGATTTCATTTGGAAGAAAAGGGGTAAGTTGGTATGATAATCTACCTGGAATTTATAAGTTTTCTTGGCACTTGACAGTGAGACTTGTGCTGTGTTTTCTTCCAATCTCTCTACTGAGTCTAAATGATAGGTTTCTCCTGACGATGCTGCCAGCTCAAATTTCTGAAAATAAAGGATGTCAAAACGCTATTTATCATATGACGTCTCGTCTGAGAGTGTAATAATGTCGCTTAATAATTTTGATAATCCACTAGTGGATTAAATTTGCAAATTATTTAGATAGGTCCAGTAACGTTACATGTATAAGGTCCTTAACGACGTCGAGATTACTAATGGTGGAATATTGACATTTTTGTAAACAAATTGTGAATAAAATGTGTTTTAAATGTCATATGATAAATAGAATCTTGCATTTGTGCTCATGTATTATTGAATTTATTAAACTCGTTGAGAAAAGGGGAAAATAATGCTCAGTGAATCCTCGCGTTTTATCCATTTTCCTCAACTCGTTTAATAAATTCAATAATACATGAACACTCATGTAAGATTCGTTGAGGAAAAGAGATAAAATGCTCAGCGAAGCCTCGAGTTTTATCCATTTTCCTCAACCCATTTAATAAATTCAATAATACATGAACACTCATGTCAGATTCTCTATATTAAACAGGGTTCAGTTGTTTAAAACTAAAGCTGTTGTTAGTTTACATAGAGGATCTTACATGAGTGTTCATGTATTATTGAATTTATTAAAGAAGTTGAGGAAAAGAGATAAAATGCGAGGCTTTGCCGAGCATTTTATCCCTTTTCCACAACGAGTTTGATAAATTCAATAATACATGAGCACGAATGCAAGATTCTATTTATCATCTGACATTTAAAACGCATTTTATTCATGATTGTTTACAAAAATATCAATATGCCGCCATCAGTAAATGCGACGTCGCTAAGGACATCGTACATGTAACGTTACGGGACGTATCTAGCTAATTTGCATATTTAATCCACAAAAGGATTATCGAAAATATTACATGGCGTTATTACACTCTCATACGCGACGTCATATGATAAACATTTTTTAAACTTTGATCATTTAATACAGCAAATATGCTAAACCTTTTGCTGAAATGTGTGAGTAGCTTTTGCATAAACTGCAACTCTGAACAGGGTTAATGGTAACTCTCCTAGGCGTCCTTAAATCTGGATTAATGCCAAAACTGACCCCAGGGGCCACTTGTTCAAAACAATGATATTAGTTTACATACCGTTAGAATCATTAAATATAATATTTTTACAGAAAAAAATGGAGCAGCTTTTGAAAATGCAAAGTGTAGATCCCCAAAAATAGAGATTTTATAGAAAAATGACCATAAATGGTCATTTTTCTATATAAATCTATACATTTTCGTTTGGATTACTTGATAATATAGCCTAGTCATTTCACTAGCATTTTTGTCTGCTTTGGACTCTAACAATACTTTTACAGCTTTGTATAATGTAGCAAGGTTTAAAGATAGATCCCAAAAATATATAGATTTTATAGAAAAATGACCATTATAGAAAAAAAAACTAGAATACTGTCGATGGCGCGCCATCGCAAATCCCCACGTTTTCTACAGAGGGGCCAAGTACCGAAAACCCCTCACCCTGGGCTCTAATTTGACTCCATGGTCAAAATATTACCTGTATTATATTCTACTAATCATGCCCTTCAATTTCATATGCCACATGACTATGTTCCAAAAAACTTAAATTTTGACCCTTTGACCCCTCTCCCAGGGCCCCAATCTGACCCCAGGGTCAAAATTTTACTTGTAGTTTATTCTACCCATTATCCCCTTCGCATAGATGTGCAACATGACTATGTTCTGAAAAACTTTAATTTTGACCCCGACCCCCCCCCCCCCCCAAGTCCGACCCCCAGGGCGTGACCTAGGGGTCACAGCCAAAATCCCGTTCAATATGTTTTACTTTTTTCATAACTAAGTACATGTGCAAAGTTTGGCATCAAAATCTTCAAGTCCGACCCCCAGGGCGTGACCTAGGGGTCACAGCCAAAATCCCGTTCAATATGTTTTACTTTTTTCATAACTAAGTACATGTGCAAAGTTTGGCATCAAAATCTTCAAAATTGACTTTGTAATTGTATTTTATTGATATTTGACCTTTTGACCCCTCCCCAGTGCCCCTGGGGGCGGGGACAAAAAACAAATGTGCTCTTGCGCAAGCCATTCATGTAAGCAACTCGCATACCAAATTTGGTTGAATTCCGGCTAACGGTTTAGGAGGAGATAGCCGGACAGACAGACGGACAGACAGACAGACAGACGGACGGAGGCGATAACAATATCCCCACTTTTTTTCAAAAACATGGGGATAATGACCATAAATGGTCGTTTTTCTATATAAAATCTATACATTTTTGTTTGGACTACTTGAATATAGCCTGGTCATTTCACTAGCAATTTTTTCTGCTTTTGGACTCCAACAATAGTTTTATAGCTTTGTATAATGTTGCAAGGTTTAAAAAATAGATCCCAAAAATATATAGATTATATAGAAAAATGACCATAAATGGTCATTTTTCTATATAAATCTATACATTTTTGTTTGGATTACTTGGATATAGCCTGGTCAGTTCACTAGCATTTTTTTTTTCTGCTTTGGACTCCAAAAATAGTTTTACAGCTTTGTATAATGTAGAAAGGTTTAAAGATAAGATCCGAAAAATATATAGATTTTATAGAAAAATGACCATAAATGGTCATTTTTCTATAAAATCTATACATTTTTGTTTGAACTACTTGAATACAGCCTGGTCATTTCACTAGCAATTTTTTTCTGCTTTACCAACAATAGTTTATTTAAAGAGGTTGTGGTATATACAACTTCTCAACTTACAGATAAGGCATCCACCACAGCATTTTGTCCTTCTTTACCTAACATGGTGTCATAAGGATATAGCCTCTTTATCAGCGATGTTACACTTACATCTGGTACTGTGTCCTGAAGAAACAGAGGGTCTTAAATGAGTTATCATTATAGGAATTAATTTCATTTTTGAGTGTTGTATCAATGTGTAAACTCCAGCGAATCACTCACAAACTGTTTGAAGCCCAATGGGCTTCATACTAAGTTTGTGAGTGATTCGCCGGAGTTGACACATCAATAAAATCCACAGAAATGATTATTCATCCCTTATACAGTGCGATTCTGCTATTAAGACCACCAAAAATTATGACTCATTCTGTTTTAAAAAGCTTATTTAGAAGGTTGCAGGTATTCTTTCTTCATGTTTTCTGCACACAATGTCCTCTGGTCAAATATCACCTTTAGGACTGTTCAAAGGTGGTCTTAATATAGGAGCTTTAGTGTAATTCCAATTTTTTCATCAAAATGTTAAAACTATCACCAAAATGTTTGGAATTCTTTCAAAGCATAAGAATTAACTTACCATGGGCTATGGCAGAAAAAATGTTTCATTAGCAGCTGCCATCTTTGAAAGAAACCAAAGCGAAAAAACATCAAGTCTTAAAATTTAGTTTATTTGTCCGTTACATTTACGTTTTCAATAGTTCTCTATCTTTTAACCAAACGCTGTTGATGTCGCTTCATATATATGATGTAACGCTCAGATTCTAAACATGCTCATTGACATCACGTTATATTACTACCTGTCACTGTGAAAAATGATTGAGATTCGTGCTCATGGAATTTATCGAAGTATAAAACTTTTATTCTAACCAATCAAATTGCTCGAAAATATACATAATGATGGAGAATTGGAATTATTTATATATGACATTGCTAATTAATCTTGGCCTAGTTAATCAAAGCTAAAGAAACTACAGAAAGCGACCAGTGGGTCACATATTATAAGAATCTTATATGGGTGTGAGGGGTGGATGGTAAAATCCGTCCCAAGGGTCACTGTCCGGCATCACGAGGCTTGCCTCGTGATGCCTGACAGTGATCCCGAGGGATGGATTTTTCTATCCGCCCCTCACACCCATATTGGATTCTGTTTCTTGCATACCTTCCATTACTCAGCGCGGATTTTTAATGCTGCAGTCACTTCGGTTACCAACGTCCGCCATATTGTGATGACACTACAGGAATGTTTAGTGAAGTCACGTAACGTGCATGACGTCAACCTTAACGACGACACATACGAGGTTGTAATCAACCAGTGCATTTATCAAACACGCGATTGTATTCGATTTTGGGTCGGAACACCAGGGTCAGAACATAAATTTCTATCCCAGGGTAAAATCACGGATTTCCTTGTCTGGTGTGCAAGAAACCCCAGGTCGCGACATACTCTGATATATCTTTTGAGCTTGTATGTAATCTGAATGAAGATGTCAAGAAGCTATAAGAATCTATAAATGTGCTTGTAAAAGCTAAACCAAACATAAAAATTCTAAATGGACCAAGAGAGTGAGGGCATCAAAGTTACTGAAGGGGTGGGGGTATCAATGTTACTGAAGCAGCAGGGTGGGGTATGCATCAATGAAATATTTGGACTGGTATGCAACATGGATGCAAGCATCAATTGGATTTGTCTTAGAGTTTAGAACATACAGGCATCTATAAACTTTGTCATAAAATTTGAACCAAATGTAAAATTTCTAAGTCCATGACCTTGAGGTCAAGGTCAACATGGGTGAGAGAAGGGACGTACATCATGAAATGTTTGGACTGGTACATTGATGCAAGCATCAACTAAATTTGTTTTAGAGTTAAGAACATACAGGCATCTATAAACTTTGACATAAAACTTTAACCATATGTAAAATTTCTAAGACTGAGACCTTGACCTCAAGGTCACTGTGGGAGATGGGACATGTATCAATGAAATCTTTAGACCAGCATGTAACTGTAGTGTAAGTATGAACTGAATATATCAAAGGGTTCAGAAGATACCATCTCTTAGAAACTTTAACGCAAAACTTTAACCAAAATGTTAACGGACGGACAGAAGGATGGACTGACCGATTGACGGACGAACGGTCGGACGAAAACTATATACCCCCATAGCATACTTCGTATGCCGGGCGGGGGTATAATCACTAGTTATGTCAATTCTTCAATAGGAAGTATGAGGGTCATTCAATATTTTGTTTGTTTTGTTTGTTTGATTTGAGGTTTAACATCCCCATCAACACTGTGAAGGTCATTTTGGAGACTTTTTCCCGACATTGAGGTGAAATGACATTTCAAACCCTGCCGCCCAATGAAACCAATAGGGTTTATCACTTATTCTCAAATGATTTGGGATTTTAGCAATTTAAAAAGTCAAATTATAAAGTTACTTAGATTCAGTCACCGATATGTTCAAAATAAAGTATTAACATGCAGCTATACTCAGTTAAAATTCCTTGATCAAGATATCAAAAGTTATTTCACCCCAACCGCTAGAAATATGTTGGTATTTTGATAAATTTTGATTGTGAGAAATGTACGCTACAATCTACTTGTTCGCTGCCCCCGTCTATAACATCACAAAAATCAAGAGACCGCAGCTCGCCATGACAGAAACTTATGACCAGGTTATTAAGCGAGGACAAAATTGAACATATGGTCATATATATGGTAAAGAAATGAATAGCCATTTAGAATAAAATTCGGGGTTGGTTAGAGAAAACAGAAAAAGAAATAGTTTTCTGAAAACATACAACTTTCGTTTTGTTTTAAGAGAAGCACATAATAGCTAGATCACTTACGACTCTTGCATTTGAACAGGTATTGGGTGGTAAATAAGAAACACAAGTAATATTACTTTAGATTAACGATCAACATAAGCAATAGGTTTTTTATAATTATATGTAAAAAGTCGCGGACATTACAGAGATTTTGTTTCTATAAGTCAAGTAGTTTACTAACGCGATAAACTGACAATATATCTGTTAGTGTCATTTTCATTCATATTTTGGATCTAACTAATGTAACAGTGCATGTTCAGTCATATTTTTAAAACATGGTGTCGCTATTACGCAAAAAAGCCTTGGTATATACTTTTATGCATAAAAATGCTCTCCTGACAGATAAACTGCTTTCTTAAGGCACCCGAAACATTAAAAGACATATTTATCACATATTAATATACAACAACCGCATGACTTTATGTTCTCAATAATCAAGTATCTAAAATTAATAATGCAACCGCGAGAATACAGTATCGAACATTACAGTGCATTCCAGCGTAATATTTGTCTATACAAAAGTCTTATAAGTGTAACCAATTTTGTCTACCAGCTGGAAGAAAGTAACATGTTGTAAAGTTTGTAAATAAGCTCTCAGAAATGTTAACAAATGCATGTCTGTAAATGACAGCTATGATGGTCTCGGACATTACCATACACGGTAAAGGGACATGCTATGCCACTTTACCAATTCTACCTGTAAAATTGAAAATGAATCTACTATTGTATTTGTTGTATCTAGGAAGATAATCAAGAGTAAACCAGCATACCCTCAAATATACACATTTATTTTAGGTGGGGATGTTCGATACAATTTGTAGTGTTCAATACAATAATGTTAGTAACATAAACTACACTTACAATGTTTTTAACATTCAAAATTTGCATTTGGAAATACAAATTTGCGAGTTGAAGTGCCTTCCTAACAGTGCACATTTTATATTGAAAATATTCATTCTGGCAAATAAAATTTGGGAAAAGGTTATAAGCTATGGGACTCAAATACAAAATCGAATATAAGTAATAAATTTGGAATCAACATTGTTACCTTTTGCAGCTATTGATAGAAATGTAGCAAACATGTATATCACTAAACGTGTTCATTTTACACAACTAAGGTTGCACAATTCAAAATTGTTCATTTATTTGCAGTCATTATCCCTGGACGGTCAACATAGCAAACCTGTCATGTTCGATACCAAATGTAGCGGACATTTCATCGCATACATCCACTGCTTATTGCAATAGAATAAAGATCTTGCAAGCGTGCAAATGTTGTTCATTAATAATGATGTTTGGTGGCATATTCTTAATTGAACAATATTAATTGTGACAAATCATATTGGAAAAAGATAAAAAGTTTCTATGCAGGTATTTAAAAACAAAACATGACTTCTATTTTCCCTTAACTGTGGTATTGTCTGCCAACTCCCTTACCCATCAAACACCGGAAAAGGCAACCATGTCGTCTGCAGATACTTTCTACTACGTAATCTGGTAAGGGAAAATTGTGCAACGTGAGAGCAATGTGATCAAGCTGTTAGAATAACGATTTTCGGTATTGAACATTACAGGTCTCAAACATTACAAAACACTGGAAATGAGGGAATTTCAACATCAAAATTTTATTTTCGTTCCAGATGATGTATTTATGTTAGTCACACATTGCGGGAGTTTAACTAAATCTAGCATTTTTTGTCCATACATGCGTAATAAGCCTGGTATAATGATCGCGAACATTACATGCATTTTTGCAACAAATCCATGCACATTTTTGTATGGCAAGTATTTTTCATTTCCTATTGTACAGGTAACTTCAAACAACCTTATATGCTTAATATAATATAGAATCTCCATTTGGTCATGTTTCCATGTATAAAAACCTAAACGTTGTTTTGAAATAACAAGAAGAAAAACGTCGTCTCGTACATTACAATGTTTAATTAAATTTCAGCGACAGCCATAGTCGGGGAAAAATACTTATTAAGACTCCATGTGGTCCTGCTAATGGTAGTTATTTCCCTACCCAGAATATGTAGAATTTATGGAAACCACCTAACCCTTTCCTTACTAGTGAAATTTCAAATTTGTAAGTGCGCAAACAAAGAGAATTCGAAAAGCGACAGTCTCGAACATTACAAAACCAGGTTTTCCCATGGCTCATTTTCTCTGAAAAGGTACTTTTCTACAGGAGGTTTATCATGATATCTTCGGGACCTGTTGTTCTGTCATATAAACATATGCATTGGTTAAAAATGACTGCTTGATTTCAGAAAATATTCGGCGACTTCAATATCCCAATTCATTTGAGAATGAGTGTTATAAGCATGGAAGGTCCAGCTTGCACCCCTTTGCCTGGGCAGGCTTAGATCTTCTGTGCGATTTACCAGTACTCGTGTGCGGGTCGGTTTCAGCTTTGCCTGGAAGCATCTTGCAGCCCATCTATTTCTTCAAGCCCTGATGGGCGGAGCCGATGTTCAATATTTAACTGGCCTAACCCAATTACTGAAAGATGCCGAGAAAAAGTACATCAGAAAATGTTGTCTGCTTATCAAATAATCAATGTTTAAACAATATATGCTAACTAACACAACTATCAGATTAGAACATCTAGGCCTAGCTGGGTCCAGTTGTTCAAAGCTAACAAAGTTGTTAGTTATCATAACATAAAAACTTTCGCCATTCAGTTCTGCAAAAAGCTTATATTTTTGCTGGAAGCAATGAATCCATCCCTTTTTTTTTCATACAAATTTAAGCCTACTGTATTTACTGTATGTAGTCAGACAGACAGACCTCAGCAAACAGTGTTTGTTTGGTTGTTTGATTTGAGGTTTAACCTCCCTGTCAACACTGTCACCTTGGCGACAAAGCTTCCAATTTTACTTCTACCCGTTATTGAGATGAAATGACATCTCAAGTCCTGCTGCCAAATCAAACCAATAGGGTTTACATGTATGGACGGGCCAACTCACACCACTTTTCCTGGCCATGCTTAGAACCTCTATGCGTTTTACCAGTACTCATGCACCATTGGTTTCAGCTCTGCTTGGAAGCATCATGCAGCCTAATTTATTTCTCCTAGCCCCAATGGGCAGCAAACAGTGTAGGACCTAGATGAGATACTGCAGAATGTTGTATCTCATCAGGGTTAACACTGTTTGCCACTCATTCATCTATTTTTAGACACAACATCGGGTAATAAATTGTACACATTTAAATTTTTAAAAAAGTATGGCAAAGGGTTGAGGTGTCTGAATACTTAGGGTTAACTCTTAAGATGCCGAGAAAAACTACATCTGAAAATGTCGTCTGCTGTATCGTCTTGCAAACTTTTTAAAAATACTTTTGCATACAGGCAAACACTGTGGGCCCAGATCAGAGAAGCAGTCTGATCTCGGTCCACACTGGTTGCAAAAAAAATGACTTTAAAGATAACCGGCAGACTACAAAGCAGACAACAATTGTCGTGATTGGCATTTTATGGTTTATGGTATTTCTAAATGCAATTTTCGCACAGATATCTTTCAACCATTGTGTAACTGTGTGTACCCACCAATATTTTAACAATATCTTCAAGATTTGTAATAGGAAAGTCTGGCAAGCCAAGAGAGTTGGATTCACTAGTTATCATAGTACTGGCAAATGACAGCAACTGAGACAATCTGAAAAGAAAATATTAACCCTTATCTTGCTGTTCACGACAACCCCTGTCTTTGCAAACAGTGTAGATCCAGATCAGATGGCTTCTGAAGAAGCCATCTGATCAGGATCTTCACTGTTTGGCATTCAGTTTATGAATTTGTAGCAATAAATTACATCAAGTAAGTTGATTGGTTGATAGACAGAAATGGGTGTGGCTTAAATGAATATTCAGCAAGATAAGGGTTAACACTACACAATACACATAAGCCTTTTAATGACATTGTTCATTAAAAACTGGCCTGAACTATTGGCAGAACCAATGCACCAAGGCATCACATTTAAAATACTTGCCAGAACCATTGACCAGAACTTTCATTCCAAGTCATCACACTGTTCTTCCAATGTTGGACTATTCCATCTGAATGAGGGTCAGGTTGCCATGGAAACATCAGATTTCTGTTACTGTTATTCATGGTCATATAAATACATCTATTATAGCATGTGCAAGATGAGACTGACCTCTATGCAAAGAATAAATTAGGGTTTCCGCCTAATAGGTTGGTTTTTGAAACTTCTCATGAATTTTCGGCATCTCATAAATGGCGACCCATTTACTGACCTCTTCGTATTGAATAATAATATTGACCTCTTCGGAAAATGGCGAAGATAAATATATGCATTCAGTCGGGTGTGAAATTATGGTAATAGAGGTCACCAGTCTCATGTCAAATTGTTCGTACTATATCTCTGCTCATACAGAAAATAAATGTGTAGATGCTAAAAACTGGACGGGTATTTTTGACATTTTTTGGAAAGACAAATTGGTTGGTTTATTATCTATATTATATCCAAAACCATGGCCTATTTTGTTTGGATATATACACATAAGCCTTTTTATACCATTGTTCACAACAATTCTGTTAAACCCTTATCCAAATGAACACAACAATCATTACCTTTGCAAGCAATGTAGATCCTGATCAGGTTGCTTCTTGAAGAAGCCATCTGATCAGAATCTACACTGTTTTACATTTAGTTTGTATATTTGTAGGAATAAGTTGCATCAATTAATCAGATTGGCTTAAAGTCAGAAACTGGGGTGGCTAAGTCAATTATTCAGTGAAATAAGGGTAAACAACCTCTGACATGCCAGTCAACAACATTCCATCAATAGGTGTATTCATTTACTTGAAGGGGCTTGGATACACTTGGCATACTTTTGGCCATTTTTAAAAGGTAGACAACTTTCATGTCTGTTTGCTTTTCATGTAAAATAGATGCACTGGCAGGACTGGTGGGTCAGTTGCCTCTGAGTTTGTTTGTTTGTTTAGATTTTCATGGGAATGGGAAACCCAAGCTCATTTTTCCGCCATTTTTCAAAGAGAAATAAATTTCGGAACTTCCTGTTCGCTTTTCTATAAACCCTGTCCCACTGTAAAAGGGGTCTACTCTTAAAGGAAAGAATTTGCTCCTCAGGAGCAAAATGAGTTGACCTCTATTGACATGGGAGACAAAATACTTTTGCAGGAGTTGCCTCCCCTGAAAGTGTTCCCATTCCCCTTGCCGCAGAAAAGCTTTCATGATCAATCTCCCAATTAATAACTAATGGCAATTACCTGTCTAACCTCACATTTGATACTGATCTTTGTAACAATTCATAATGCTCCTGGAAAGATAAACAAACCCAAAAATTACAATACCACTAACCTGGTAAAATTAATTCAGGATAACTGCATTTCATACACCTGGCCCCGAGGTTATAAAACTTCTTTCACTCTCAACTCAGGTGAGCATGAAATTTGTCCTGCTCACAAATTTTAAAATGCCAACAATTGTTGGCATTTTAAAATTTATAAGCAGGGCAAATAACGTTCTCTGCTGTCTCAGAAAGAAATATCACTCAACTTAATAGTGTTTTAATTTTTATGAGCAGAACAATTTCATGCTCAGCTGAGTTGAGCATGAAAAATGTTTTATAACCTCAGGGTATGGGCCCATTGTTAAAAGCATTGTTAGCTAAACCAGCTTGTTTGTGTTGTGTGGTAGTTTTACTGCCCAGTCAACAGCTGAGGTCATGTTGGGACAATCACGGTTCCTGTACAGACTTAGCCCCAATAAGTGATTTACCAGTACTTAGTGAGATCGCCCCCATCCCCAACAGTAACTGATCTGGTGGTCAACAGTCATGTCCTCATGAAATAAGCAACCATATCTCTCAAGCCATCTCCCAAGAGATGAGGTATTAACCCTTTTTGATATAATATAACCACTATGTGCTTTAATAAACCTCTTGTGCATTACACATGGTAATATTTTATTTTTTTCAGCCCAAAATTTATTGTTGTTTTTTTTTCAGCACAAAATTTAAATGCTACCATCAGTTTTGAACAACTGGCCTGTGACTGATTTTGTTTGTTGTTGTTGTTTTTTTTTTCACCAGAAAATTGAGAAACATTCTTTAAACCATGTGCTATATCCAAAGTCATGTGCTAATGAGCAGCAGTTTATCTAGGAAGTAAAACACCAATCTTCTTCAGTGGCATTACACCATTTTATATTTTCTGTAGGTGGCACATGTACTATATCACGTAGCAATGTTATATTTTCTGTAGTAAACCACAACCTCTTTATAACACTACATTTGAAATCTTCTGGAAAGTCAACATTCACCTTATTTGCATTATCTGCTGGTTCCTAGTCTGAAGGTTATCACTGTTGGAAAAACAGGTAACCAGACCCCCCTGACCTTAAAAGGTCAGGGGGGTCTGGTTACCTGTTCTCCCAATATTGACAATGTGTAAGCTGGGAGCCAGCAAATAATGCAAATATGGTGAATAAGCTGAACAACCATTTAATATGGAAAGAAAACAAATAGATTATGAAGAGAAATGTCCATTTATATATTTTTAGATCCATAATCTGTACATTTTTGGGATCGATCTTCTAGCTATGTAAAATCCATAATCCTGTTATAACAGTGTTATAATGGGATTGTGGTATACCTACTGTCTAAGACAAAAAACACACAGAAGAAATATGATCATGCGATGAAACCTATTTCACATTAAGGCCATTTCATATGAAATTTATGAAACTGGGCAAAGCAGGCCAGTCCTGCTGAACACCAAAACCCCTACCTTCTCAAACAGCAAAGATCCAGATCAGAAGAAGTCATCTGATCAGGATCTACACTGTTTGACATGCAGCTTATGAAATGAACAAATATATTAAATCAAGTACATGTACGAGGACTGTTCAAATATGAATGCAAGTAGAACGTTTTCTCATGCACTAATGCGAAAATCGCTTGGAAATAAATATCACAGCGTAGAAAAACATTTTACCTATACATTGATACCAAAATTGTTTAAATCCGTCCACTTTAGCCATGTATATCGTTCGATAAACACTGTCTACTCTTGTATACTAATACAAAACATAGTTGGAAGAAGGTAAGAGTACGCCGTTGAAATACGGTCCTATATTAAGAATCGTTGTATTCTTAGTATACGGTGCAAAGACATTTTTGATGAAATATGCTCGGTTTATGGGCATAATGAAATGTCTTTTCCGACAGCTTTTCGTTGGTGTAAAAAATTCAGCTGTGGGCTAGGCTCAACAGAAAATGCACAGCATGATCGTCGGCCGAAAAGAGCAACATTTGCCAAGATAGTTGCTAGAGTGAAAGAAATAGTTTCTACCGATGCACGATACACCACTAGGCAAATAGCTAGTATGGTTGGCATCTCATTAGGAGCAGCTCATACAGTTCTGAAACGGGATTTGAAAATGAGAAAGATCTGTGCTAGATGGATTCCCCATCTGTTGACAGATAAGCAGAAAAAGACATGCATTTGGTCTGCCAAGAAGTTGCTTAAAAAGTTTCCAAATTGCAATGCACTGTCTTTTGCTAATGTCGTCACAGGTGACGAGACATGGGTTCACTTTTTTGAGCCAAAACGAAAGATTCAGAACAAAATATGGGCAAGAAAGTATTGCAAAAGACCATGCATTGCAAAGCGGACCATGAGTGTCAAGAAGGTAATGTATGCCATATTCTTTTCAAATCAGGGCCCTGCTATTCAGGTTGCTGTGCCTAAAGGCAAATCTGTAAATGCGAAGTTTTACAAGAATAAACATCTTCGAAAATTGAAGAAATATTTCAAAGAACGAAGACCCGCAACTGGTTTGGCCAATGTCAGATTGCTACATGACAATGCGTCATCACACAAGGCGTTCATTGTGCAAGACTATCTGAAGCAGGAAAAGGTTGTTGAACTCCCTCACCCCCCTGTATTCCCCTGACCTTGCCCCGTGTGACTTTTTTTTTTTGTTCCCGCGGCTGAAAAAATACCTTTCTGGTCAAAAATTTGTACAGCGCAAACACCTCGGTTCTGCAATATTCCAGTGCCTTCATAGCATACCTCGAAATAACTACCAAAATGCATTCAATGATTGGATCAGAAGAGTGAAAGTTTGTATATCTGTTAAAGGGGAATACTTTGAGGGAACAAAATAAATTTTTCATCGAAATCTATCACGGAATCATTTTTATGTGCTTAGTTGCATTCATATTTGAACATTCCTCGTAATTTGATCTGATGACAGTCCAAAATTTATTCAGCAGGGAAAGGGTTAACTCTTATCCTGCTGTTCACGACAACCCTTTTCTTTGCAAACAATGTAGATCCAGATCAGATGGCTTCTGAAGAAGCCATCTGATCAGGATCTACACTGTTTGACACACAATTTATGAATTTGTAGGAATAAATTACATCAAGTAATCTGATTGGTTCAAAGTCAAAAATGGGTGTGGCTAAACTGACTATTCAGCAAGATAAAGGTTACTAGTTTCACTAGTTTGTTAGTGGCGTGTATGGATATATTTACCTGAAATGGCAGTGAGTTAATGTCTCGAGCTTGGAACCGTGATCTCAGTGGTGGATCCAGTGGGTTTCCTTGGTAACGAGGGATGGGAAGTCCAAGGGCAATAACTCTAAACCTCTCATCAACTCTTACTAGTTTCAGCTCATCCAATTCTTCCTTTGTGTGGTCCTGATGTTACAGAAAGAACTAATGAGAATTAGGTCCCTATCAAATATATACTGAGAATATTGTAAATATAAGGAGATTACTATATTGAAAATTGCCATTAGTTAGGGAGATTTACTGTCAGAAGTTCTGTTTCAGTTTTACAGACTGATATTTTGTTTTATAATGACACAGCGCAAATGAATCTATGACTGTAAAACCAATAATTTGCAACTACATCTGAAAATGTTGTCTGTCAATGTCGTCTGCTGAATATTTTTGCAAACTTTTTAAAAATATTTTTGTAAAGTGGCAAACAGTGTGGACCCAGATAAGACTGCTCCTAGCAGCAGTCTAATGTGGGTCCACACTGTTTGCAAAAATGATTTTTAAGTAACCGGCAGACGACAAAACAGGCAACAATTGTGGTAATTGGCAGTTTATGGGTTAATGCAATTATTCATTTTTTTGGTCAAAACTTGTTTTGTTTGCACAAAGTGGCTTACATCATCAGCTGTGTAGAACTAAACAGCCAATGGAAAGTGATGTTACATACTGATGGCAGATTTCAGAGAGTACAGTGCAGAATATACTGTCACAAATTTTTGACATTATCCAATGAGACAATGCGTTACATTTACAACTGCAGTAGCATTACTTTAACATATCTTTGCGGTATAATGGTGTTTTTCACCTCTCTAGAACTAACATTTTGCAGATGAAAATGTCCGATATTTTTTTATTTCTAGTCCATATGCGATGGTTCTAATGAGTACCCACAATCTAATCTTTTGTGTGAAAATAATAGAAATAATTAACACCTCCATAAACCCCAATTTTCTTTGTACAAAGTGGGGTTTGCAGGAGTATTCCTTTCATGGACTTGTTAGCGTGATGAACATGGGAATAATTATCCCCACGTTTTTAAAAAAAAGTGGGGATATTGTTATCGCCTCCGTCCGTCTGTCCGTCTGTCTGTCCGGCTATCTCCTCCTAAACCGTTAGCCGGAATTCAACCAAATTTGGTATGCAAGTTGCTTACATGAATGGCTTGCGCAAGAGCACTTTTTTTTTTGTCCCCGCCCCCAGGGGCCCTGGGGAGGGGTCAAAAGGTCAAATATCAATAAAATTCAATTACAAAGTCAATTTTGAAGATTTTGATGCCAAACTTTGCACATGTACTTAGTTATGAAAAAAGTAAAACATATTGAACAGGATTTTGGCTGTGACCCCTAGGTCACGCCCTGGGGGTCGGACTTGGGGGGGGTCGGGGGTCAAAATTAAAGTTTTTCAGAACATAGTCATGTTGCATATCTATGCGAAGGGGATAATGGGTAGAATAAACTACAAGTAAAATTTTGACCCTGGGGTCAGATTGGGGCCCTGGGAGAGGGGTCAAAGGGTCAAAATTTAAGTTTTTTGGAACATAGTCATGTGGCTTATGAAATTGAAGGGCATGATTAGTAGAATATAATACAGGTAATATTTTGACCATGGAGTCAAATTAGGGCCCAGGGTGAGGGGTTTTCGGTACTTGGCCCCTCTGTAGAAAGCGTGGGGATTTGCGATGGCGCGCCATCGACAGTATTCTAGTTTTAATCTGCATTAACCCATAACATGCCAATCACGACAACTGTCGTCTGCTTTGACGTCTGCTGTTTACTTTAAAAGTCATTTTTTGCAAACATTGTGGACCCAAATCAGACTGCTCCTTTAGGAGAAGTCTGATTTGGGTCCATACTGTTTGCCTGTATGCAAAAATATTTAAAAAAAAAGTTTGCAAAAAGATTCAGCAGACGACGTAAGCTGATTAAATTTTCAGATGTACTTTTTCTCGATGACTTAAGGGGTTAATAGTCAATGGACTGACTGTAGTTTCACTTCAGAATGATTCAGAACTCGGTCTGAAGTAATTCAGTAGTCTTGGTGGTAAAAATTAAAACTGAAAGTTAAAAATACCCTGTGTGCCATAATTATTGCATATGCTTATACAAGCACACATTAATGTTTTTTCACAAAGCTCCAATTTCATTGGCGGATACAAACACGTGCATTGGGACTTTTTTATCCCCACGCTTTTCGAAGAAAAAGTGGGGATATTGTAATTGTCTCCGTCGTCCGTACGTCCGTACGTCCGTCCGTCCGTCCGTCCGTCTTACCGGACAACTCCTCCCACACTTTTACAGCTAGAAACTTAAAACTATGGGAACTTATAGGTCTTTGGTCTGAGGAGTGCATGACACTTTCGGAATTTTGATCCTACCCCTAGGGGCCAGGCCAGGGGGTGGGGTGCCCCGGGGGTAAAAAATCAAAGTTTTCAGAACATGGTCGTGTGACATATCAAATCGAACAGCATAATGAGTAGAATACATAACAATCAAAATTTGACCCCTAGGGTCAGGTTTGAGGTCACCAGAGGTCAAAAACTTGGATTTTCACCCCCATAACCCCCTTTTTAACGATTACCGGATAACTCCTCCTACACCGTTTCAGATAGAAACATGAAACTTTGGGAACTGATAGGTCTTTGGTCTGAGGAGTGCATAACACTTTCGGAATTTTGATCTTACCCCTAGGGGCTAGGCCAGGGGGTGGGGTGCCCCAGGGGTAAAAAATCAAAATTTTCAGAACCTGGTCGTGTGACATATCAAATCGAACGGCATAATGAGTAGAATACATCAAAATTTGACCCCTAGGGTCAGGTTGGAGGTCACCAGAGGTCAAAAACTTGGACCCTATAACCCACTTTTTAACGATTACCGGAAAACTCCTCCTACGCCGTTTCAGATAGAAACATGAAACTTCTGGAACTGATAGGTCTTTGGTCTGAGGAGTGCATGACACTTTCAGAATTTTGATCCTACCCCTAGGGGCCAGGCCAGGGGGTGGGGTGCCCCGGGGGTAAAAAATCAAAGTCTTCAGAACCTGGTCGTGCGACATATCAAATCGAACGGCATAATGATTAGAATACATAACAATCAAAATTTGACCCCTAGGGTCAGGTTTGAGGTCACCAGAGGTCAAAAACTTGGATTTTCACCCCCATAACCCCCTTTTTAACGATTACCGGATAACTCCTCCTACGCCGTTTCAGATAGAAACATGAAACTTTGGGAACTGATAGGTCTTTGGTATGAGGAGGGCATGACACTTTCGGAATTTTGATCTTAAGATTGGGTGGGAGTTGCAATTGAGAACTTATATAGTGGCGTATCTTTAAAAAAGCGTGGGGATATGCGATGGCGTGCCATCGACTGCGCGATTCTAGTTTTTTATTTTTAGGGTCCTTGAAGTCTATTTCACTTACTTCCATTTAATCATTAATCAGAAATGGGTGAAAACTGGAGTACCAAAAGATAATCAACCTGACTTCCCATTTCGGAACTTGACATCTCACATGTAACCTTAGTATGGCTTGAATCCACAGCAGTGACTGAGATAAGTGTCATACCCACTAGACCATGATGACCTGTGCAAAGGGACTTCAATGTCACTCTGAGTTACCGCGCGTCCGAAATTGACTGTGGCGAACCGGCCGATTTTTTTTCGAGAGTCCGAAATTGACGGGGGCGAATCGGCCGATTCGCTGAAATAGATTTGGGACAAACCGCAGACTTGAATCCGTCGCATAGTAGAGCTTCCGCGCATCCGAAATTTACTGGGGCGAACCGGCCGATTTTTTTCGAGCGTCCGAAATTGACGGGGGCGAATCGGCCGATTCGCTGAAATAGATCTTTGACAACCCGCAGACTTGAATCCGGCGCATAGAACTTCCGCGCATCCGAAATTGACTGGGGCGAATCGGCAAGCAATCGGTAAATGACGTCATCGGACCCCAGCAACCCCACACGTGTCTATTGTTTTATCTTAATGGGGCGTATCTCTTTCATAAAAAATTGTTTGGAAACGGTAAAAAAATTCTCGATAGCAAAACGGTAGTGGAAAACAGCGCTTTCTGTAAGCTCCGTGTCAATAACCAACACCAGCATACAGATGTGTTAACACAATTTAAAGCGTTCAACTTTTCTCGCCAAGCGTCTGCTATTTGGCGCCAAAACAGAATCATTCACGAGATAGTAGAACAGTCGTAGCAACTCGTCTTAGGAGCAATTAAATAATTTTCACATTGATTGCGGATTAAATTTTATGATCGGGGAATAAACGCAAATTAGAGACATAACTTGACCATATTTTCACACCTTATCGACATGCACCGCAGGGTGGCAATTATATGACAGGGATTAACCATAGTGTCATAATTGAACTGTTATAAATCATCAAACAGAGTAAATCCAAATCAGATGTCTGCGGCGTCTTTCTGAGGTGTCTGATCTGGGACTGCACTGTTTGCGGATGTCCCAAAAAGGGATGAAATGTTGATGTCTGAGATAGGAATATTGATTGCATTTTTAATGGTATGAATGATTCAATGAATTAATATGTCAAACGAATTTTATGAGGGTCTCAAAGTGTCACATTGTATTTGTAATGGGTTTTCGTGACCTGCCGACTTTTCGAGAAAAACAATGTCATTTTTCTATGCCATTGTATTACACGCAGGGGATTTTTTTTTACCGTTTTCTGGGTGAAAAAAGTGCGTGGTATACACAGGGAATTACGGTATTGAGAAAACCAGAACCTCTTTATAACACTGTTCATTATAACACAGTTTTGGATATAACACAGTTTAAAGATTTATCTCAACAAGATGTGTTTGTGAAACACTGATGCCCCCGGACAGCGCCAATGTTAATGTTTTTAAAAATTTTGAAAAAAATAGGTCAAAGGTCAAGTTCAAGGTCACGAGATCAAAAATTATGGTACCACTGGAAAGGTCTTGTGATAAGGTATACACATGTGAAATATGAATGCTCTATCTATTACCATTCAAAAGTTATGCCCAATGTTAAAGTTTTTGCAGACGGACAAACGGACAAACGGACAAACAGACAAACGGACAAACAGACGGACAGACCAAAAACTATATGCCCCCGAATCTCTTAGATTCCGGGGGCATAAAAATGTATAGATTATAGACAAAAATGACCATAAATGGTCATTTTTCTATATAAGCTATACATTTTTGTTTGGATAAACCACTGTAGCTTAACACAGTTTTAAATCAGTGTTGGTTTGTTTGTTTGTTTGTTTTGTAGTCTAATGGCCCAGTCAACACCATTTGAGTTCATTTTTGAGCCGGTCAGTACACCTATCCACACTTTTCCTGGGCACGCTTATACGTAAGCGGTTCACCAGTACAGTGCATATTCTTCCGCCAGAAACTGACAACTGCCCTTCATGAATCGGCGGAAAAATCAGTGTTGGAGTCTAACTGTTGGTTTTCTTTTGCTCCGGCATTTCAGTGGTTTCTTGCTGTCTAGTCCTCACCGTTGTTTCATCTTTGTGGTTGTTTGATTATTTGTGTTCACGGAGATGTTGCACTGATGAGTTAGGAGGCCTTCATGTGAACTGAACAAATTACTTGTCTAAAGTGCGACAGAAGTAAAGGCGAAGATTGTGGCCACGTAAAATCGATTTAAGCCCCCCAGTGGAATTCGTTTCCGCTGACCTTTCCAAGGCGGTTCTTCCGTCCCTGTTTCTTTTTGTTATGATTTGTCTTTGCGTGTTTGTGTCGCTTAAGTTATTTTTATTTTGGATAGCCTTTTGGCCATTTTGTGGGAAAGTAACTGTCAGTTTGGCTTTCTGCTGTTGGTGTTTCCGTTAGGGTCTGTTGTTTCATGTTTGTGTTTCTTTCCCTTTGGTGTCTCTGATGGGAGCTGTGGGTTGATTGTAACGATTCCTGATCATTGCCTCCACCTCTATATTATAAAGGTTTTTGTTTGTTTGATTTTAGATCTAACATCCCTGTCAACACTATTCAGGTCATTTTGGAGATGTAGCTTCCGATTTTGTGTGACTTTTACCAGACATTTTATAAAGTGGTGGAAGTGAATCGTAAATGGTGTATTTTGATTACATCAAGAATCTCCTACTAGGTATTAACCATACCTGTAGCAGTTTATCATATCTGTCAGCAGCTACTAGGAATCTACCATCCTCTAGCTGCATTTCTCTGTTCTCCAGTAAATTGTTGAGTATTGGAAGGACATTTCTTTCAGCTTTTTCAATACCTTCCAGGACAAGAACATGGCCATTAACTGCTGCCCGTACTGCACACTGAAACAAAATATATAGAGGAATTTTTTTTTTTGAGGTGGATATAAAAAATATTTCATCGAGTGTGTTGAAAACATCAAAATTTTCATGACTGCAAAGCACGTGAGAAACTTTGGATGATTTCAATACACAAGATGAAATATTTTTGATATCTGCCAAAAAAAGTAAATTTTCTTTTTATTTTATGGTAATTGATCAATCATATCGTACATCACAATTTTGACCTGGCTATGTCATCACAACTGTCAGTTTCAAAACATAAACAGATCACCATTTTGAATATAGCAGTTTTACCATTCAATGAGTGCTTTTCAAGGTATTTTACAGAATTATTTTATCAATAACATATGAATTTGGGTGAGAAAAAGGAATACGGGCTGCTACTGGGAAAATAACAAGGTCATGTTATTTTTCACAGTGTGAAAATATCATTTTTATTTGTTTCAGATATGCATTGAATTCATTGCAGAGTATAAAATAAAAGCCACTGATTCAGATGTAACATGATCAAAACTTTCGTACCCTGCCGAACATGTTATCCCTTATCCTGCTGAATAAACTGATTTAGCCATACCTATTTCTGACTATCCACCAATAAAACGCATCCAGCGTAAAATGCTTTCAGCAAGATAAGGATTAACAATAAATACAGGTTAAAGCAGAAAAAAAAACTGTGTCCAATTGGCAGACCTTGCTTGTTTAAGCCTTGTCCAGATGTCTGGAATGTGAATGATAGTCCTATTTAAAAAGAAGTTTAAAGATATCCAATAAATGCCCATGATTTGACATGAAAGGACTAAGGGGAGTGTTGATTTTTCTTTTATTTCAAGAAAATTTCCTAAACTCTGTACCAGATAAAGTTTATTCTTGGCACTGGAACAGGTAATTTTACCATTGTCCTGCTGAAGATATTAGTTTAGCCACACCAATATCTGACTGTTAACCAATCAGATTACTTGACGTAATTCATTCCTAAAAGTTCACCAAATAAATGTCAAACAGTGTGGATACTGATCAGATGGCTTCTTCAGAAGCCATCTGATCTGTACCTACACTGTTTGCAAAGGTAGGGCATATCCTGATTCAGCAAGACAAAGGCTTATCCAAATTTTTATTCAGCTCTTGTGAGTGACCTAGGTGTGTTTTTTGTGGTTTTGGTTTTATGACCCTTTCAAGATTATTTCACTTATTTCATCAGAGGTGGGTGAAAACTGGAGTACCTGGGAAAAAATCACCTGACCTTCCATGGCTGAAGTTGTATTTGGCGTCTCACATGCGACCGAAGAATGGCTTGAACCACAGCAGCCAGCGACCTAATGATTAAGAGTCAGTGCTCTTACCCCCATAGGCCATGAAGGCTGATCACCTCAGTGTGGTATTTCATGACCTAATTTTAAATTTGACAAAGAAAATAACCACAGAAAAGTCACAACAGGGAATGTAAAATAGGCTGCAAATTTTCAGTCACAGGTCTATTCAGCTTAACTGATAATGGTCAGTACTTGTGAAAAATAGAAGTGAAGGCAATGATCAGGAATCGATACAATTAACCCACAGCTCCAATCTGAGAAAGGGAAAGAAACACAAACATGAAATAACTAGACCCTAATGGAAACATCAATAGCAGAAAGCCAAAAGGACAGTTACTCTCCCACAAAATGGCCAATTGGCTATCCAAAACAAACAATATAAGCCGTGTTGCGATACACACACTCAAAGACAAACCATAACAAAAATAAACCGCGACGGAAGAACCGCCTTGGAACATTGGAACAGTCAGTAAAATGAATTCCACTTTGGGGGGGGGGGGGGGGGTGTTCTTAAATCGATTTTGCACGGCTGCAATCCTTGCCCTTACTTCTGTCACAATTTACACAAACAATTTGTTCAGTACGCATGAAGGTCTCCTAAATCATCAGTGCAGATGCTTCATCTTAAGAAAATAGCCAAACAATAACATTACCATGAAGATTAAATAAGCCAAGACACAGATGATAAGGATGAAACAATAACAAAGATCACATGTTTTACCTGATCTAAATAAAAGGCAGAACCACTACGTATCTCCCGTCTCTGTTTTAAGTCAGCTTCTGTAGTATCTCGAGATAACGACACATACTCTGCTTCCCGTTTTGTGAGTTCCTACAAATTATAAATAAAACATAGGTACTTGCCTAAGGGAATATATTGTTGCCTTGTTCTCCTAATTAACCCATTGTATGGCAGTGGACTCTTCCATTGCTATATTTTGGACAAGTCCATTTTTCATATAAGGGATGTCAGGGTTAGGGTTTTTTTGTTTTTATTCTATTTTGACTGAAAATTCTGTTAGCAAAATAGCCCAGGCCCTGTTCAGATGCCACATTCTGTGGCATCTCATCTGGGCCTGCACTGTTTGCCAAGGTACCCCTTTAGGGGTTTCCCGCATGGAATGGGTTAACACTTTCAACCCTTCAGGGTGATACACATACATACACTAACAGTGTATATCCAGATAAGAAGCCTGGTTACGAGCAATCTCATTAAGATCACTGTTTGCTATTCTGATAATATAACCACAACGACAGAAGAGACAGAAGAACCACCTTGGAATGGTCAGTGAAAAGAATTCCAGGGGGAGGGGGGGCTTAAATCGATCTCATGCGACCATAATCCCTGCCCTTACTTCCATCACAATTTAAACATATAATTTGTTCAGCCCGTATAAAGGCCTCCTAACTCATCAGTGCAACATCTCCGAGAACACAAAAATCAAATATCCACAGAGATGAAACAACAGTGAGGACTCGACAGCAAGAAACCACTGAATGCTTGGGCAAAAGAAAACCACCAGTTAGATTCTGATGGGCCCAACCAGAGACAGAGCATCAGGCACCAACCGACACTACATAAAATTAAATTCTGTCAACTCTCAGAAAGCCTTTACACTGGAATGGTCATAGAATCTGAGGCCTCTAATTAAAAGAGGTCAGCAAAGTTATCAACCAGGATTGGGTTAATTACCATGCATGCAGTCTGTCGTATAACATTTATGTTGTACACAATCTTTTTATATTGAAGACTGATTTTACAAAATTGGGTGCTGAAGTCATTGCAAGTATATATTTTTCTGAATTTATATACTAAGTCACCATAAAATTCCTGTTCTGATAGACCTTGTTGCAGAAGAGATTTAAGTCCAACATTGAATTTTGAAATTAAATCAGAATGACGTCTATAAAATTTTGAAAAGGCTTTGCGTAGTTTACGATATCAAGTTTAAGCTTGATCCGATGAAAATTGTATGAGGATTTATCTGAAAACGAAAATATTAACAGAAATTTTCAAACGGTTATTACATGTATTTAGTTGAAGGTTAACCTCCAAAGTTTTCACACTATTCCACATCATAGTCTTACTATCCACCAAGTTTCAAATTGATCTGATGAAAACTATAAGAGTTATTTACAGAACTTTTCAAAGGGGTATAACTGTGTAAATATTTGTTGGTCGGTTAACCTGGAAACTTTATGCGTTACCCCACATCATAGTCTTACTATCTACCAAGTTTCAGCTGGATCTGATGGAAACTCTATGAGTTATCCATAAATGAAAATGTTTACGGATGGACAGACACCGACCCCATAACATAAAACAACCGTTTTTCTGTCCTTCTTGAATCTGCAAAAGGCATTGAATGACCATAGAAAATATTTTACATTCAGTTGCAACTAAAGAATGTTGCCAACTGACAGGAATCAAACACATAACCTACTGATCACCAGTCAGCTGAGCATCTGTCTGAGCCTGACACAACTCAGATGTGCAGTGAAACAATGTCAAGTGTTGCATTGCCATTCTACAAGTACACCACAATATCTTTACAACATTATTAATGGGATCCAAAGCAGAAACTGTGTTAATTAAACAACCGTGATATATCCAAACAAAAATGTGTAGATTATATAGAAAAATGACCATTTATGGTCATTTTTCTATATAGTCTACACATTTTTGTGATCCATCTTGAAACCGTGTTATATCCAAACCATGTTATAATGAATAGTGTTATAACAGTGTTGTGGTGAATATGTGAAATATGATCAAAATCAACAATCCATTTTCAAGATATTGAGCAGAAACTGGCATTTGCGGATGGAGGCCGTCCTGCTGACACCTGACATCGTACCAGAATGCCATTCACACTTACACCCCATGAGAGTCTATGGAAAATTCAGCCTTTACCATTAAATCTTCATCCAGTTAATCACTTACCAAGTACATCATAGCAATTTGTCTTCGTAGCGGCCCAGGTGACCCTATTAAGAAAACATCCTGCCCAAGCAGATCCTGAAAAAATAATGAAAACATGTCAATCATTTATACCTTATGTCAAAAGAATACAAATGACCGTCTAGAAATAGCATTGTTGCACACCAGACAAGGAAATCTGCAATTTTACTCTGGGATAGAAATTTATGTTCTGACCCTGGTGTTCCGACCCCAAATCAAATATAATCGCGTGTTTGATAAATGCACTGGTTGATTACGACCTTGTGTGCGCCGTCGTTAAGGTTGACATTATGCACAATCTGTGACGTCACTTTACATTCCTGCAGTGTCAACACAATATGGCGGACGTTGGTAACCAAAGTGACTGCAGCATTAAAAATCCGTTTTAAGAAATGGGAGGTATGCAAGAAAAAGAATCCAATATGGGTGTGAGGGGTGAATAGAAAAATCCGTCCCTCGGGATCACTGTCCGGCACACTGTCTCGGCAAGCCTCGTGATGCCAGACAGTGTCTCTCGGGACGGATTTTTCCATCCGCCCCTCACACCCAAATAAGATTCTTATATTATTACCCCAAAACACTACACACTTTACTATGAATGGCATATACATGTAAAGATAAATTTTACACATTACATTTTTTTGCCATTTCTACATGGCAGAAAATTTTAGGATTCCTGTTAACTACATGAAAGACCCTCGGGGGAAAAAAGTCTAATCTTAACAGAAAGACTGGGGTAAACTAGTAAAGGAAAGAATTCTCCTCAGGAGCAATTTCTTACCTTTAAGAGTTGACCCCAATGAGAATTCTTTTGTTTAACCTTTGTTATGCTGAGCCCGGATATGTCTTTTCTTTGAAACAATGTAGATCCAGATCAGATGGCTTCTGAAGAAGCCATCTGATCAGGATCTACATTGTTTGTCATTCAGATTGAGAATTTGTTGTAATAATTTCCATCAAGTAATCTGATTGGTTGATAATCGGTAGTGGGTGTGGTATATATGAATATTCAGCAGGACAAGGGTTAAGAGTAAACCCCAATTCACAAGCATCTAAACATTTTTAAAGAGTTGCTTCCCTTCAACCCATATTTGTCCAGCGGCCCCTTTTTGGAACACTGGCAAACAGTGTACATCCAGATCAGTTGTTGCCAAATGCGGCCTATGAGAAAGAGTCTACACTGTTTGTTTAAAGTACATACAATTTCATAAAACGCTCTAAGCACAAAACAAACCTGAGACCCCTATAACTGGAAAGAGACCACATGAAACTCATTAGGTAGAACATTCCATTGTCAGATATGGGTTAATTTATCAATATAAAGCTTGTTAAAAAGTAACCCAGTTTCCTTAGTAATATGGCATATGGCCCCTCTGATAACGCACTTAAACAGAGAAATGTCATCATCTGCATCTCTTACCTTTTGCATAATCCATCGTAGGTGTCTTAAAACTGACTGAGGGGTGTTGTGAGATACTAAAAATAGAAAATAATATTCAAAATCACCACACTGTAAAATTCTAAATTGATAATAATAATAATAATAACAATAACTGACTTTATTTATAGATGGTAACACATTTACTAAACTAGTACTAATCTTCCATGTGGTCCTCTTTTCTTCCTGGGTAGAAACCAGTACTCAGCAATGTGGATAAATTTTCTTGCTTAAGGAAACAACACTTGGTGCAAGCGGGGATCGAACCATCTTTCGATCTCAAATCTGATGCTTTACCACTGCACCACCATACTCCACAATGGTTACAATCAACATAATAACAGCAAGTCACAGCAGCAGCAACAAAGAAAAGTGCATGTGTATGTTTTTTGACATATGTGCACAACTGACACAAAGCTTTTTCCCGAAGACAGGGAAGACCACTCCGGTATTCTGAGGCTTAAACAAAATTTCAATCCGCATGGTTCCTTAATCTGATAAACCCTTTCTACCACAGTATTTGTTCCCTAAAAGTCTGCTGTAATAAAGAATTTGTCATAAAGAATCCTAATATAAGGAGTATGATAGGTAATAAAGGACCTTTTCCTCTAAGAAAGAAATATTGTAGACATTAGTTTAACCCTTACAACATCGAGAAAATCTACATCTGAAAATGTTGTTTGACTATGCCATCTGCTGAATATTCTTGCAAACTTTTTAAAAATATTTTTGCATACAGACAAACAGTGTTGGCCCAGATCAGACTGCTCCTAAGGGTCCACAGTTTGTAACAATGATTTCTAAAGTAGTTATTCTCGGTTTCTTAAGGGTTAAGATGCACAAATAATTCCAGGTCACTGGACCTGATTTTACAGTCAGTTGAACAGAAGCTTAATAACATGTAAAATTCTAAACATGAGGCACATGGGCCACTATGCTCACCAGAGCTCAGGGAGACACTGCCCGCTGGCAGCCATGAATTTTAATAAACCATGGAAGCCGATGAAATTTGGACCCAATCAGCCTAGTGGCTTCAGAGGACTGATGTCGCATGAATGTGCTGTTGCAAGAAAAGAGACAACAATTGACAACTGTCCGTCTGTGGCAACCAATAGGCCTAAAATTATATGGCAGATAAACCAATGTTTAAGGATAAATTCCATAAAAATTTGACAAAATATCTTGAAAGGTGTAAATGTCTTTTTTCCATTTTTCAACATTATATGTCTATGGAAACGCTTAACTTGCCATAGTAACCAAACTAAAGAGCCAAATTTCATTAACAAGAGGGCCCTGATGGCCCTGGATCGCTCACCGGATCCATAGAGTAACAAGTGGGCCCCAGGGTGGGCCATTATTGAACACAGGGCTATAATGTGCATAATGTTGAGGGAGGTCTAAAAAGGTGAAGCTTCATACCAAATATTAACAAAGGCTATAATTTGAACAATCTTGGCAAAGGTCAATGCGATGAAGCTACACACCACCAATATCAAAGACCTGGGCCTTGCAGTTTCAGAGAAGATGATTTTTTTTAAAGATATTCCCTACATAAGCCTATGTAAAACCCAAATGGCCCCGGGGCGGGGCCATTTTTGGCCTCAGGGCTATAATTTAGACCTTGTGGTTCAGAGAAGATGATTTTTAAAGATTTCCCTTTATTAGTCTATGTAAGACCAAAGGGCCCCTGAGTGGGAGCATTTTTGGCCCCAGCACTATAATTTGAACAATCTTGGTAGGGGTCAACTAGATGAAGCATCATACCAAATTTCAAAGACCTGGTCCTTGCGGTTTCAGAGAAGAAGATTTTTAAAGATTCTCCCTATATAAGTCAATGTAAAACCAAAGGGCCCCGGGACGGGGGCATTTTTGACCCCAACACTATAATTTGAACAATCTTGATAGGGGTCCACTAGATGGAGCTTCATACCAAATATCAAAGACCTGGGCCTTGTAGTTTCAGAGAAGAAGATTTTTTATGTTTTCAGTGAAAAAAAATCTATTTTTGGCTCCTGTGACCTAGATGTGCAACAGACCGGAACCATTTGAACAACTTTGAAAGGGGACCACCTAAGGATCATTCTTGTGAAGTTTGGTCAAAATCCAATCAGTGGTTTAGGAGGAGTCCCAGGGCGGGGGCATTTTTGGCCCCAGGGCTATAATTTGAACAATCTTGGTAGGGGTCCACTAGATGACCTGAGCCTTGCGGTTTCAGAGAAGAAGATTTTTAAAGATTTTCCCTATATAAGCCCATGTTAAACCAAAGAGCCCCGGGGCGGTGGCATTTTTGGCCCCAGGACTATAATTTGAACAATCTTTGGAGGGGTCCGCTAGATGAAGCTTCATACCAAATATCAAAAACCTGGGCCTTGTGGTTTCTGAGAAGGAAGATTTTATAAGTTTTCAGTGAAAAAAATCTATTTTTGGCTTCTGTTACCTAGATGTGCAACGGACCGGAACCATTTGAACAACTTTAAAAGGGGACCACCTAAGGATCATTCTTGTGAAGTTTGGTCGAATTCGATCAGTGGTTTAGGAGGAGATGATGCTTGAAGAAAAAGTTTACACACGCAAGGACGGACCAAAAGTGATCCCAAAAGCTCACCTCTTCACTATGTGACAGGTGAGCTAAAAACACAAAACCAGCAAGGCAAATATGGTGAATATTTGCATAAATTCTCAGCCTCATAGAGTACATGTATATGGTTTATGAGGAGATGATGTTTAAAGTATTTTTTATTTTAATTTATGTTTGGAAACCAATAAAAAAGAGCAGTAGGCCTTCAATCATAACGCAGATAGAAGGTTGCTTAAAGAATATTTATAAGAAAGTTTTGCCAAAATGCAAATTTTCAATTTGCCCTGTTGTAAGTCTATGGAAACTCTATCTTAGCACTCTATCTTAGCACATTCGACCTTTTATATTATGGTGTTCTGGCATACATGTGATGGTTAAAAAATTGCCGATTTTCTTCTACCAGTACAACCATTACTTTTGATTATCAGGGAGATTAAGGTTGATAAGATTAAAAGAAAATGTTCAAGCACCTTTCATGACAAATCTTATTTTCAAGAACTTTTCAAGACAGGCCTTCATTCTCAAGTACTTTTCAAGCCTGAGCTAACCCTGTGCATCTTATCATAAGGAACAAGAATATATATGGTTTAGGGGTGGGGATCTGTAAGGTTTCGGATATATTGGGCCGTTTATGAAGTGGAAGGGGTGGGGCAAGGCCCCGATGCATCCAGGGGCCCCCAGGTTGGTGTCAGTGAATGCGTCTTATCATAAGGAACAAGAATATATATGGTTTAGGGGTGGGGATCTGAATGATTTCTGAGATATATGACCTTTTATGAAGTGGTGGGGATGGGGCATGGCCACAGTGCATATGGGGGGACCCCAGCTTGGTGTAACTGAATGTGTCTTGTCATAAGGAACAAAAATATATATGGTTTAGGGTTAGGGATCTGTATGGTTTCCGTAATATTGGGCTTTTTATGAAGTGGAAGGGTTGGGTATGGCACAGGGCACCCAAGCAGACCCCGAGGTTGGTGTCACTGAATGTGTCTTATCATAAGGAACAAGAGTATATATGGTTTAGGGGTGGGAATCTGTAAGGTTTCTGAGATATTGGGCCTTTTTATGAAGTGGAGGGGGTGGGGCAATGCGCCCCAGGTTGGTGTCACCGAATACCTCTTATCATATGGAACAAGAACATACATGCATATATATGGTTAAGGGGTGGGGATCTAAATGGTTTCTGAGATATATGGCCTTTTATGAAGTGGAGGGGCTGGGGCAGGGCCCCAGCTCATCCCAGGGGGCGGGCAGGTTGGTATCACTGAATGTGTCTTATCATAAGGAACAAGAATATACATGTATATGGTTTAGGGATGGGGATCTGTAAGGTTTCCGATATATTGGGCCTTTTATGGTGTGGACGGGGTGGGGCAAGACCCCGATGCATCCTGGGGCCCCCAAGTGGGGGCCTAGGTTGGTGTCACTGAATGCATCGTAAGGAACAAGAATATATATGGTTTGGGGGTGGGGATCTCAATGGTTTTTGAGATATATGACCTTTTATGAAGTGGAGGGGGTACGGCAGGGCCACAGTGCATCCGGGGGGACCCCAGCTTGGTGTCACTGAATGTGTCTTATCATAAGGAACAAAAATATATACCGTTTAGGGTTGGGGATCTGTAAGGTTTCCGAGATATTGGGCCTTTTATGAATTGGAAGGGTGGGGCATGGCCCAGGGCACCCCCATGTTGGTTTCACTGAATGCCCGAATCATAAGGAACATGAAAACATGTATATATGGTTAATGGGTGGGATTCTGAACAGTGACCCAGATATATGACCCTTTGTGAAGTTGAGGGGTGGGACATGACCCGGCGCACCCAAGCAGACCCCGAGGTTGGTGTCACTGAATGTGTCTTATCATAAGGGACAAGAATATATATGTTTTAGGGGTGGGGATCTGTAAGATTTCCGAGATATTGGGCCTTTTATGAAGTGGAGTGAGGGGGAGCCCAGGTTGGTGTCACTTAATGCCTTTTATCATAAGGAACAAGAATATATATGGTTTGGGGGTGGGGATCTGTAAGGTATCCGAGATATTGGGCCTTTTTATAAAGTGGAGGGGTTGGGGCAATGCCCCGGCGCATCCCAGGGGCCCCCAGGTTGGTGTCACTGAATGCGTCTTATCATAAGGAACAAGAATATATATGGTTTAGGGATTGGGATCTGTAAGGTTTTTAAGATATTGGGCCCTTTATGAAGTTGTTGGGTTGCAAAGGCCCCTGCACATCCCGGGGGATGGGGGGCCCCGATTGGTGTCACTGAATGTGTCTTATCATAAGGAAACAAGAATATATACAGTTATGGGGTGGGGATGTGTAAGGTTTCCGAGATATTGGGCCTTTTATGAAGTGGAGCGGGGTGGAGCAAGGCCCAGACGCACCCTGGTGGCCCCCAGGTTAGTGTCACTGAATGCCTCTTATTGCAAGGAACAAGAATATATATGGTTTAGGGGTGGGGATCTGAATGGTTTCCGAGATATATGGCCTTTTATGAAGTGAAAGGGGTGGGGCAAGGCCAAAGCACAACCCCGGGACCCTCAGGTTAACATAAAAGCATATGGCTGAGAGAAGTTTTCTAAAAAAACATTTCTATAAAAGTTTTATCAAAATATCAGCAAAGCTTGGAAGTAAATGCCATTTTCCAATTTCCCCCATTATAAGTCTATGGAAACTCTTAGTTGCCATAGCAACCAATATAATGAGCCGAATTTCATAAAAAACATAAACTTTCAATCCCCCAATCAAAGGATGCTACAGATGAAATTTGGGCCTAATCGGCCCAGCGGCTTCAGAGATGTTGTTTGAAAGTGTTGACGTCACATGATGTCAAACGACGATGGACAACGATGGACAGCTGCCTATCCTATAAGCTCCCCCGGAGCCTTTGGCTCTGGTGAGCTAAAAATCAGCAACAAAAACCTGTACAGACATAAAAGAGGTACTTAAATGAAATGGACACATGATTAGGAGAAGAGCAAATCTGGTGATGTCACACATAAGATCAATTTCCCTTGACTTCAGAATTTTACTACAGGGTGTTATTACTAGAAGACATGTTGGCAATTTCAACCCAAAATAATTTGCCAGTTACATCTGGTCCAGAACTTCACGGTTTCTATTTATCATTCAGCTTGTTAATGAATCCATTATATCCAGTAACCTGACTGGCTTGTAGTCAGAAATTGTCATTCAGTTTGTGAATTTGAATGCATCCATCATATCAAGTAATCTGATTGGTTGATAGCCAGAAATGGGTGTGACAAAATATTAATTTATTCAACAGGACAAGGGTTAAAATGGAAATTCTAAGCACAGTGTGCTAATGTTACAGTACATATGTTTTTTTCACTGAATCATATGCAAAATTTGGCACTTGTTGTTTTTTGTTTGTTTGTATTGGGGTTTAACGGCCCAGGCAACACTATTTTAGGTCATTATTGAGCCGGTCAGTTTACCTATTCACACTTTTCATGGACATGCTTATATGTTAGCCGTTAACCAGTACAGTGAACATTCTTTCGCCAGAAACTGACAACTGCCCTTCTTGAATCACCGGCCCTGGTTGGAATATTAAGTTTATGTCTATCTGTCTCATTATTAGGATCATGACGGTACTTACAGTACTTAGTGGGTACAAGTTCCGGCGACTTTGGTGTTCTTGTCTGGATGCTCACATCTCCGATACTCACACTATTGCCACCTGTACAAACATAAAAGAGGTACTTAAAGGAAATTGACACATGATTAGGAGACGAGCAAGTCTGGTGAGGTCACATACATGGTCAATTTACCTTGACTTCAAAGTTTTACTACAGGGAGTAACTACTAGAAAACAACAGACATTTGGCAATTTCAACCCAAAATAATTTGCTAGTTACAGTAAAACCTTTCCTTAGCCCATTGTATGCTAGTGGACTCTTCCATTGCTATTTGTTGGACAAGTCCATTTGTCATATAAGGGGTGTCCGGCCTATTTTTTCATTTTTATTCTATTTTTGACAGAAAATTCTGTTAGCAAATAGTGCAGGTCCTGATCAGACGCCACGTCTGCTCTGGGCCTGCACTGTTTGGCAAGTTACAATTTATTGGGTTTCCCGCATACAATGGGTTAATTGACAATTGTTTTAATAATTGAGCCAGCACATGACAAAACCAACAATATAAGACATATGTGTATGTGCCCTGGGAAGATTCAGACCAGCCTGCACTTGCAGTCTGATCAGGGTATTTGCTGACGGCACAGAGCTTCCATGACTTTCTCAAACGAGAGGTAAGCAAAATGGTGGATTTGCAGGCTGATCAGTCTTTAAAAGTTACACATCTTTTTTTATTAAATAAGGTTGGGCCTGTATTTTTTATCTGTTTGTGTACATGTTTTTTGTTAATAACATTGTCATGTTGAGACTTGCACTGTATATCATAATTCATTTTAGATGCTCAAAAGTATTTTGGAAGGTACTAAATGCCAAAAACTATATAAAAATGTACTTAAAACACTGAATTACTATGGGAAAATGCAAAGGAGACAATGGGTAGGTTACGGGACATTCCGGTCCTGAGTCATTTCGGACCCTGGGTCGTTTCTGTCAGGTTGTTTTGACCCCGAGTCATTTTGGCCCATTTTTTGGGGCAGGTCGTTTCGGCCAAACTGGTGGGTCGTTTCGTCCCGATTTTTCATCTCACCATTTGAAAGCATTGCACTGTAAAATTGCATTTCAGAGATCAGCCTGTGCTATTGCTATCTTTGCTCGTTCTGTTATGAATAGCGCAGAAGCCATACATTACGAAAACACGTCTATACAAATACATTATAAACTTTACCGCAGAAAAAAAAACGAAAAATTTTATGATGAAAAAACGGGGTAATTTTTTCCTTTTTCTGCTCAAAATATAGATTGTGGGTGCTCATTAGAAGCGCCTCGATGGGTGCTATCTATATTTTAGCGCAGAAATAAGGTATACCCCTGTAAATCCCCAGTTTTACTATATAAAAGTGGGGTTCAAGGGGGTCAAAATTATATAGGCGTGTTTTCGTGATGAAGGGCAGCTTTTAACAGCGAAGAATCTGATCACAATCACAGGTGCAGGCTGATCTTATAAAATTGTTGGAGCAGATTTGCTTTTTTGGCAAATTACAAAGTCATATCAGTCAGCACCTATTCAACACATTGCAAGATTTGTCGTTTGATAAGCAAACAGATGCTGATAATCGATCAACAGCTGACTGCAGACACAGGGCTACCCAGAGAATGTTTTGCATGCTGTTCTGAAACTCTGCATGCTATTGTGATACTAGTGAAAACTAATCAGCCTGCACATCAATGCAGCATGATCAGTATTTGCAGATCGCATCCGCATGGCTGTCAAGAAAAAATCTTATAGAATGTATGCGAATCATGATCTTAAATTGTGCATATCTGTTTGTGGCACGTATGTTCCAGCAACTCAACAGATGACCTTGTTCCCCCAACTAGGCACTTTAGAAATCATCAATCATTGGCATTTCAGAACCTTGCTGCAAGAACGGACATTTATAAGGAATCATTCTTCCCTCGAACCATTAGAGATTGGAATGCCCTTACCCATTTTATTATTTCAATGGCTGAAGGTGCTGAGGATTGTGTGAGAGCTTGGGACTAACTTCCCGTCACAGGTCCTGGTGTATGAATGTTGTTTGACGTGTCACCAGTAACAATTCTGGTTCTGAAGAAGTAAACCACCCTGCGCTTGTATTGCATGCAGTCTGATCATATCCATTAATCAATCACCTGTTAATCAATTTTGCTGGAGTTATCATCTAATCCCCTTCTTTTTGTCTGTCGGTGATTAACTGAGTGCCGGTGCATGACCTTAATTAGGTGCAAAAACATGCGTTAAATGCGAGCGTATTTAATTAACGAGGGAAGATAATTTGCATGTGACAAAGCAATCACATAAGCATCAGTGTGATTTCATGAGGTTTATGCAATGTCACAGAACTATGTTGATGCAACGTCATGATGTTGTACTGATGTTGATTTGGCGTTGCCCTAGCGCTGTGTGCCTCCTGTGTGATTGTTATCTGATATACAATTATGTGATGATTAATCTTTATGATCTGATAATTGTAGTAAAGTTGTTTTCAGGCAATTATCAAATCCTAGACACAACACCTCGTTGGTACTAACTGAAAACATGGCTTTGAGAAGAACTTTTAAAATTCTTTAATTGGGCTATCATAAACATGGCTATTGGCTAACGTGAAAGACCATGTAAAAATATTACAAATATATAAGATAACTAATATTCAACAGGTAATCTGCTGAAATAAAAATCTATCTAATAAAATCTGGCCGAATCAACCCAGGACCGAAATGACCCAAGTCCAAATCCGAAATGATGCAGACCGAATTGACCCGGCCAAAATGCCTTGGGACCGAAATGTCCCGGATTCAATGGGTAGGGTTGGAAATTGAAAATGGTAGGGTCGGTGTTTTAAGTTTTATTTTGTTTTTTTTATTGATAAAAATTGGGGGGGGGGGTGTTACATGTGGGTTTACGGCGTCCCGCAAACCCCCATGCTGACAAGACAACCGAGGGTGATCTCTGACAGGTGTACGGGCAGCTGTGGGGTAAGGCACAAGAAAGATGTTAAATGAATGACATGAATTATTTACAGTATCTACATACAACACTCACTAACACAAAACATCACAATTTGTTGCTTCTGTAGCCAACTCACGACGTCCGCTCCGAAGGCAAAACACTGTTCTGTGCTCGGAACGGGTGACGTGAATATCTACAGAAGCAAACAACAAAAACAACAACAAAAACAAAAAAAAAAGAATCAACACAAAACGCGACTGGCCAGTTTATAACTTGGGGTGAATCCCCCACTCGCGTGACACTTCCTCTCGCGAACTAGTAAAACTAGTCTATCAACATAATTGATTATCCTAGGATTAGCGATCACGTTTGCTGATCAGCCGTTTAGTGATCGTCCAAATAAGGTAAGTTGACCTCTTCCATGATCACATTTGTTTACAACGAACAATGATTTAGAAGAATCTGCTTCTATCCTGGTAGGCGCTGATTACGGCGGTCTGTCCGCCCTTGCTGGACCCTAACGCCTAGCGTCGTACCAGTACCTGCTGCTATGAAGCAGGGAGCAGCAGGTCACACATTGTTATGCCTGCAAATTACGATAACGGGACTAGAAACGAGTCACAAAACATACATGCTATATCATGATCCCCCTCCCGGAGAAGTAAAAATATGTTCATGCATATACCGTTATTGCGCATGCGCCGACCAGACATACAGGCTGATTAGTGCATGCGACAAATAACCGTACAGCAGAACTCAACTTGACTGTGCATCAAATTATCAGCACCCAGCGCTTGACACAATAATACTCAAAGTTCATGGTTCCTTACTGAGCACTACAGAAATCAATTAATGCTCACTACTACTGAGCATAATACTCATCAAATTTGTGCTCACTACATTATCACAAGTAAGAGGCAATTGAACAGACCACGCCTTTGCGCTACCTGGTCAGCCGCCAATTACAGGAAACATAACAATCTCTATTTCATATCCTTCTCCGCGACACGGCTCACAAATATAGCTATTCACAAATTCAATACATTAATAACAGATAGAAACTACAACAGAAGATTTTCATCTATAATCTACAACATTTGTTAGTGTCTCATATGGGCCAACACTGTTTGCCGTAAATTCTCTCTATTTGGTAGGCACCCCGTCACAACCGTCCTCGCGACGCCGATGACGCAGCTGACGTCATCCCCGCCGCTCAGGCCGTTATGACGTGTGGCGACCAAATACTCCCACTTATCATCATCACGTTCTTTATATGTACATACATGCACAAACTGAGTTATCAGACAAAAACGGCATCATTACAAAATGAACTCGTAATTCTTCTTGAACAAAATTATTTCTAATCAACGTGAACATGCTTGTAAAATAAAATTCATTACGGTTCATCATCACGGATAACCCAACAGGCTCTTGTATGAGTTTGCCCTGATGATGAAGATGTGGTTAAACCCGTCTTAAGTTTACGTCCCCTCTACACCTAATATCATATTGGGACGGAACCACGGTTTTCTAACCACAGCCAGTCACAAGTCATGGATCAAACAAGTGACCCGGCGTTTATTAATTACTTCTACAAAAGGGGTCTAAAAGCCTAAATGAATCTAGAATGAGCGGGTGTCCAAACTTTACGTCTCACCAACATCTAGGGTCAGCATGAGACAGGACCTCACTTAGAAAGACTCATTCTACTACTGGAGAAGCCTGGGATCGATCCTGCGACGTCTAGCTGGCAAAGCTAGTAGCCTAATCACTACAGGCCTCAATAGTGAATTCAGAATAGGCTTCAGAAAGTTGGGGTATACTAGAAGTAAACCCCTCCAAAACCTACAAGCATGTTCATACAAAAATAATACTAAACATAGATTAAACATACCCTTCAATATACTTTCCATTTCCCCGTCACAATGTTGTGTTTACTCTTTACAACTTGACCTGCTGCTAAGGTGTCCGCTTTTTTCAGGGTTTATATATCTATGAATACTACCGGAAAATCATGCCTACTCGTATTACCTTGCTTTGTTCGTGGGGAAGTGGAGATACCGGCCACAAACAAAGCCAGATAGCAAAATCGAGTAGATAATGGATTTGCCTTCCAATAGTATATTTCCCATAGGAAAAATTGATGAAACGACCCTATAATCAATGACATGACTCCTGTCAAAACGAACACCCACACAACACGTGACGGGAATAAAAATCATATATGGCACAATTTGGCGGTTGGCGATTTTTAGGCAAATTCTATAGGACTCGGCCTTTTAGCGGCCCCCTGTATTGTAAAAACAGCTCTCTATAAACCACTCATGCATACATCGTATGATATGTGCATGACTTGTTCATGGAGCCGCATAGTTTGCGTACCATATTTCACCCAAAATATTTCACTCACACCGCCCTACCATATATCTACTAAAATAATTTAGATGTGCATAAGCACCAGAGAGGTTTCCTATTCCATCTCGTAACAAAGGTTTCCCCTTTTGGAGAAAAAACAATCAGAAATGTTTTTTCTTTGTGTACAGAGATGGAATAGGATGAACCTATCTAAACAAGACAGCTATTTACACAACAACCGTGCGAAGAATTACCTACTAAGGTAGTCTGCCCCCAAATTTTCTTGGCCCCGAATTGCAACAATCCGAAATCTATACGGCTGTAGTTTCATTGCCCAACGCATAATTCGAGGATTGAGAACTTTTGCTGTTTGCATATAAGACAAGGGCTTGTGGTCTGTCTCAAGCAGGAATTCTACTCCGTAAAGATACTTGCGAAATTTCTCAACACCCCAGATAATAGCCAAACATTCCTTCTCTATTACAGAATAGTTTTTCTCACGAGGCAAAAGTTTCTTGCTGGCATAAGCAATGGGAAGTCGTCCTTCCCCTTCAAACTCTTGGAGCAAAACGGCTCCTATACCAACATCAGAAGCGTCCGTCCGGAGTATGAACGGATTCCCATCATGAAAGATAGGAAGACGAAGAATAGGACTAGACGTGAGTCTATTCTTCAGGGTCTGAAAAGCCTTTTCATGATGGTCCTGCCAGTCTGTGATCTTGTTTGGTCTACTTTTCTTAGTTAAATCTGTCAACGGGGAAGCGATAGATGAGAAATTTGGAATGAAACGGCGGTAGAAACCAGCCAACCCAAGAAATGACTTTATTTGTCTCTTAGTAGAAGGTCGAGGAGCATCCTTTATAGCTTGTATCTTGTCTTCTTGCGGTCTAACTGACTGAGCAGCTACACTGTGACCAAGACATTCGATACTGCTATACCCAATCATACACTTGGAAGGTTTTGCCGTCAACTTGGCTGTCCTAAGTCTATCCAAAACTTCACGTAATGACGTCAAGTGGTCTTTCCAAGTTTCGGTAAAGATCCACATATCATCGACGAAGCTATCAACGTTAGAAAGTTCGGACAGAATCTTTCTCATCAACCTGCAAAATGTTGCTCCTGAGTTTACCAAACCGAAGGGCATAGTTTTGAATTGAAACAAGCCTTTGGGGGTTTCGAACGCAGTTAGGGGTTTTGCCTTAGACGTCATTTTAACCTGCCAATAACCTTTTGACAAATCTAATTTGCTAAAGTATTTGTGCCCCGACATTCTATTTATAACCTCCTCCATATTTGGCATTGGTTCTGCATCGAACTCCGTCACCTTATTTAGTTTACGGAAGTCAATGCAGAACCGCACCGAACCATCTTTTTTAGGGACAAGTACTACAGGGGATGAATATGGAGATATTGATGGCTCAATAACTCCTAAATCTAACATATCTTGAATTTCCTTTTCCATTACATCCCGTACTTTATATGGTATGGCATAACCTTTCGACCTCACTGGTTCCGCCGTCAGCAACTTTATGTCGTGTTCTATTTGATCAGTTCGTCCTGGTACACTGGACAGTACGTCCGGGTATTCTTTTATCAACGTTTCTATTTCTTTACGCTGATCCTGCGTTAACATTTCTGAAATATTGACGTCCTTAAACGTCTCTGGTTGCTTTGCAGTAGGAAAAGCGCAATCTTCCAATGAGAATTCGTCAACGTCATCATTTTCAGTTGACGGAGTGGACTCTACAGAAAGCAAGCAATGTGACGTCACATTTTGACGTTCCACATATTGCTTCAGTATGTTAGCGTGATATGTGTTAACATTTCCATTGACGTCAATCTTATAATCCATTCTGTTCACTACCTCAACCACTTCATAAGGACCTTTCCATTGAAGCAATAATTTATTACTGTCTGTCGGTAGTAACAACAGTACTTTGTCGCCGACGTCAAATTTACGCGACCTCGCGCCTTTATCATAATAAGCTTTCTGCTTAATCTGAACCTTCTTTAAATTATCACGCGCTAATTTGCATGTCTGCTCTAACCGTTCCCTAAGCTCAATAACGTATTGATACGTCGAAAGAACTTGCTCATCGCGTACCTCTTCAGCCCATAATTCTCTTAATATTGCCATTGGACCTCTGACGTTACGTCCATATAACAACTCAAAAGGGGAGTATCCTAAAGACTCTTGTGGGACTTCCCTTACCGCAAATAATAAAGCTGGAAGATATTTATCCCAATCTTTTGGACGTTCAGCACACATGCGACGTAACATCTGCTTTAACGTAGCGTGGAAACGCTCTATCAGTCCGTTGCAAATTGGGTGTCTCGGACTACACGTTAACTGTTGAAGAGAAAGAAGTCTGCTGACTTCCTTCATTACCTCAGCAGTAAACTGTGATCCACAATCAGTCAACATTTCATCAGGAATGCCAACCCTACTAAACATTTCAATAAGCGCTTCCGCGACACGTTCCGTCTCAATACTCGGTAAAGCTATCGCCTCTGGATACCTTGTCGCATAATCTATCATGGTTAAAATATACCGAGATTTCCTATCAGATCGAGGCTCAATTGGACCAACTATGTCCACTGCCACCCTCTTAAATGGCGTATCAATCAATGGCATTTTTCCTAGAGGTACTTTAGTGACCCGACCTTTCTGAATAGTTCTCTGACAAATATCACAAGATTTACAAAATCTAGCGACATCACCGCAAATACCGGGCCAGTAAAACTCAGTTACAACTCTATCCAATGTCTTCCTAATACCCATATGTCCAGACATAAGCGTTTCATGAGCCAGTTTCAACACCTTTCCTCGGAAACTTTGAGGGACCACAAGTTGGAAAGAGACTTTGTTACCCTTGGTGAACTCCCTATATGCCAACCCTTTTTTCTCAATAAACCTAGTTTCACCTCGGTTTAAACCACGACTCACAGTCTTGTTCCCAGATACAACCCTTTTCCTGATGTTTTCCAAAGTTGGATCATCAACCTGAGCTTGCTTGAAAGCCTCCTTGTCATCGTTAATGATCTGATCGGGAACCTTAAGTTTTCTGTAAGGCTTCTCATCCTGCCTAGTTTGAGACCTAGTTACAGCCGCAGCTGAGAAATGAGACATATCAGGAAGTTTTGATCCATCAATGTTACCGATAACCAAATCGTACAACGTATCATCCATACACAAAGCTTCAGTTTTCCCAGTAAAAAAAGGACAATCAATGTCAATCATTGCCAAAGGATACCTTTGTGTGGATTCATCAATCAACGTAACATTTGATTCCTTCCCTATTAACTGACTATCCGAAACCAAACTTCTCCGAACGACACAGCCTGTACACCCAGTATCTCTTAATACAACCACCTTTTTATTATTAACCAATCCTTGTGCCGTCGGTAACCTTGCCTTTAAGAAGTAACAGACACCTTCCCTAGTTTCCTTACTACACTCCTCCCTATCCGAAATCAAAGGATCACCAACCTTATTTTCAAAAATACTTCCAATCTCATCACCTTTCCTAGTTACTTCTGTCTGACAAAAACTAACTTGGTGTGCTGCGCCACGTGGTGTGCTATTATTTTTACCGCGTCCGCGAAAAGACCCTCTAAAATTACCACGACCACGTGTATAACCACGACCTACATTCTGCGTATTCTCATTCTTAACCTGAGAACCTTGAGTCTCTACGCGCGTGTTAAAATTTTCTTTAACACCGCTATCCCCAACTCCAGTTGCTCCTACCTCTGCGCTATACAATTGTTTCCTGTCGGGGTTCTTAAAACATTTAATTGTTAAATGCCCCTTACCGCATATGCTACACTTGATATCCGGTCTACCACTCGGTTTGTTCGAGTCAACTTTGTCCTGTTTACCCTGCGCTGCGCCTCTATTATCGCGTTGCCCCTTATTAATGCAACTATATACGCCCCCGCGCGCTTCTGCAAACAAATCTGCCTCCCTAGCCATTTCATCTAAATTACCAAACTGTTTTGGCTTCAGATGTACATACAGTTCTCTATTACATGACTCCAGGAACTGATCCCTTGCCATGAAATCACAGACAGCCGGAAAAGATTTTTCTATCTTTGCCATATTAAGCCATTTTTCTAAATAACTTCTCAGTCTACTACTGAACTGTATGAACGTTTCTGACTTCTCGGGCCTACTATAACGAAACTGCTTCCTAAATCCGCGCTCTGTCATGTCAAAATTTTTTAATAAAGCGTCCTTTAACTTTTCATAATCCGCCGCATCCTCATTTGACAACCGGTCATATACATCAAGTGCGCGCCCTTTGAGCAATGCACTTAAATACGCGGCCCAAACACTCTTATCCCATTTATTAGCCGTAGCATATTTCTCAAACCTAGATAAATAACTATCCATTTTATCTTTACCCTCTTCAAAATAAGGTAACTTAGGATCCCGGGCATGCGCCACCTTCTCAGCTTTTTGCTTTTCAAATTCTAGCTCGAGCTTCGCTCTCTGCATTTCTAACTGATTCCTTAATTCTTGGTGCTGTAGCTCAAACCCATGTTTTATTTTTTCTAAATGGGCCTCACTAATCTCTTTTGCCTCCCTTTCAGTCTTAATGCGTGCCATTTCAAGTTCCTTATTAACATTCAACATAGCTAGTTCAGGTGCCCTTTCCTTTTCTTTTTCTGCCCTTTCCTTTTCTTTTTCTGCCCTTTCCTTTTCCTTTTCTTCAGACCTTAACCTTTCTAAATCCCTTTGCTCTTGCCTTTCTGCCCGCTCAATATCCTGCTGCTCTTTAACAAAACCTTGTAACTCCTTCCCCTCATAACCTAAGTCCTTTCCCATTTGCATTAAACGCTCCATTATTGATAACGTAAATCTCACGTTACTATCAAAACCACTATAAACTGATCAGTTATGATCAGTGATGATTGAATGGGCTTAACTAAAACGTTAAGATATGTGTTATACGCGTTAATCTAACTAAAACGTTAGTTATTAAAGCACACGCGATTTGAAATGTCAAATGCTTTCAGCACAGTATGACGTTGCGTACTGGTAGTCTAATATGACGTCATAAACCGACGACGTTTACAGTAAAATGCTACAATCCGAAGTTTTATCACATTACAAAACTCCGATCATAACAAGTCACCATTAATGTTTCTATTACGTCATACCTAACCTCAAGCCACTGCGTAAATATTAACGCTACCGTTATGTCAACGTCAATAAATTGTTAACGTCACTACGTCAGAACCATGTGTGGGTAAGATCAATTAGTAGCTCCAATTTAACTTAGTAGAATGTCAGGTAACACAATTAAGTGGGGTCTACTTAAATTTTTCGTTACCAAGAAAAAGTGGGGTTTGCCTTGCCTTCCTGCTCAGAAATTATCGACTTGTCAGTATCCATTCAGTTGAATACATGGGTTTCGCACTTCATCAACGCAGGAAGGAAGATTCAAGTTAATTTCTAAATGTGGCTGTCAATACATTTTTTTTTTTTAAATTGATGATTCAGAGTATCAATGTGCTGTTCCACAGCCGGGAACACCAGCCAGAGATCAAATCCCACTTCTGACACCAAATGTTACATGTGGGTTTACGGCGTCCCGCAAACCCCCATGCTGACAAGACAACCGAGGGTGATCTCTGACAGGTGTACGGGCAGCTGTGGGGTAAGGCACAAGAAAGATGTTAAATGAATGACATGAATTATTTACAGTATCTACATACAACACTCACTAACACAAAACATCACAATTTGTTGCTTCTGTAGCCAACTCACGACGTCCGCTCCGAAGGCAAAACACTGTTCTGTGCTCGGAACGGGTGACGTGAATATCTACAGAAGCAAACAACAAAAACAACAACAAAAACAAAAAAAAAAGAATCAACACAAAACGCGACTGGCCAGTTTATAACTTGGGGTGAATCCCCCACTCGCGTGACACTTCCTCTCGCGAACTAGTAAAACTAGTCTATCAACATAATTGATTATCCTAGGATTAGCGATCACGTTTGCTGATCAGCCGTTTAGTGATCGTCCAAATAAGGTAAGTTGACCTCTTCCATGATCACATTTGTTTACAACGAACAATGATTTAGAAGAATCTGCTTCTATCCTGGTAGGCGCTGATTACGGCGGTCTGTCCGCCCTTGCTGGACCCTAACGCCTAGCGTCGTACCAGTACCTGCTGCTATGAAGCAGGGAGCAGCAGGTCACACATTGTTATGCCTGCAAATTACGATAACGGGACTAGAAACGAGTCACAAAACATACATGCTATATCATGATCCCCCTCCCGGAGAAGTAAAAATATGTTCATGCATATACCGTTATTGCGCATGCGCCGACCAGACATACAGGCTGATTAGTGCATGCGACAAATAACCGTACAGCAGAACTCAACTTGACTGTGCATCAAATTATCAGCACCCAGCGCTTGACACAATAATACTCAAAGTTCATGGTTCCTTACTGAGCACTACAGAAATCAATTAATGCTCACTACTACTGAGCATAATACTCATCAAATTTGTGCTCACTACATTATCACAAGTAAGAGGCAATTGAACAGACCACGCCTTTGCGCTACCTGGTCAGCCGCCAATTACAGGAAACATAACAATCTCTATTTCATATCCTTCTCCGCGACACGGCTCACAAATATAGCTATTCACAAATTCAATACATTAATAACAGATAGAAACTACAACAGAAGATTTTCATCTATAATCTACAACATTTGTTAGTGTCTCATATGGGCCAACACTGTTTGCCGTAAATTCTCTCTATTTGGTAGGCACCCCGTCACAACCGTCCTCGCGACGCCGATGACGCAGCTGACGTCATCCCCGCCGCTCAGGCCGTTATGACGTGTGGCGACCAAATACTCCCACTTATCATCATCACGTTCTTTATATGTACATACATGCACAAACTGAGTTATCAGACAAAAACGGCATCATTACAAAATGAACTCGTAATTCTTCTTGAACAAAATTATTTCTAATCAACGTGAACATGCTTGTAAAATAAAATTCATTACGGTTCATCATCACGGATAACCCAACAGGCTCTTGTATGAGTTTGCCCTGATGATGAAGATGTGGTTAAACCCGTCTTAAGTTTACGTCCCCTCTACACCTAATATCATATTGGGACGGAACCACGGTTTTCTAACCACAGCCAGTCACAAGTCATGGATCAAACAAGTGACCCGGCGTTTATTAATTACTTCTACAAAAGGGGTCTAAAAGCCTAAATGAATCTAGAATGAGCGGGTGTCCAAACTTTACGTCTCACCAACATCTAGGGTCAGCATGAGACAGGACCTCACTTAGAAAGACTCATTCTACTACTGGAGAAGCCTGGGATCGATCCTGCGACGTCTAGCTGGCAAAGCTAGTAGCCTAATCACTACAGGCCTCAATAGTGAATTCAGAATAGGCTTCAGAAAGTTGGGGTATACTAGAAGTAAACCCCTCCAAAACCTACAAGCATGTTCATACAAAAATAATACTAAACATAGATTAAACATACCCTTCAATATACTTTCCATTTCCCCGTCACAATGTTGTGTTTACTCTTTACAACTTGACCTGCTGCTAAGGTGTCCGCTTTTTTCAGGGTTTATATATCTATGAATACTACCGGAAAATCATGCCTACTCGTATTACCTTGCTTTGTTCGTGGGGAAGTGGAGATACCGGCCACAAACAAAGCCAGATAGCAAAATCGAGTAGATAATGGATTTGCCTTCCAATAGTATATTTCCCATAGGAAAAATTGATGAAACGACCCTATAATCAATGACATGACTCCTGTCAAAACGAACACCCACACAACACGTGACGGGAATAAAAATCATATATGGCACAATTTGGCGGTTGGCGATTTTTAGGCAAATTCTATAGGACTCGGCCTTTTAGCGGCCCCCTGTATTGTAAAAACAGCTCTCTATAAACCACTCATGCATACATCGTATGATATGTGCATGACTTGTTCATGGAGCCGCATAGTTTGCGTACCATATTTCACCCAAAATATTTCACTCACACCGCCCTACCATATATCTACTAAAATAATTTAGATGTGCATAAGCACCAGAGAGGTTTCCTATTCCATCTCGTAACAGGGGGCGTCTGTAGCAGGGTAGGTTGGGTTAGCAGAAACACGGCTATCTTTATTTTAGGTTTTATTCTAATCCAGCAATGGTGTTTGCATGCGGCCCTTTGCATGTATGTATTTGCATAAAATCATCATTAATTTTGGTGTAAGAGCCAGCTATTTTAGGGATGCAGGATGAAAAGTGGTTGTCTTATTCACAAAATTAATTATAATGGACACTGAGGTTAGTACCTGGATGGGTGACCTTTTGTCTGACTTTGGTGACACATACACTCCAGGTTTGAAAGCCTACACAGTAATCATGTAATTACGGTAACAAGACGTTTCGCCCCCAAGACGTTTCCCCCCTAGTCGTTTCGCCCCCTAACCCTAGTCGTTTCGCCCCCAAACCCTAGTCATTTCGCCCCCAAACTATTTTACTATATTTTATATATAAAAGATTCATGAGAGAGAGAGAAGAACATGTTCTTTGAATGAAAATGTTAATTAGGTATTATGTTAAGTATTACCTGTTTTGATCAATACCGTTAATCACATTGTTTATTTGATTTGACACATTAATCACGCAATTAATGCCCTTAATGGTAAGGTGTGAAAACATGCGCTCTTTGCAAAGTTAAACGTCTTTAATTATCGCTTAAGCACCTTTACCAGTTTTGTTTTAAATTGGTCGGTTGGTTCGTTAACAGAGTCGGCCAGTAAATAATTGTTGTATATTGCCGCCTACGCAACATCGCGTCAACGCCGATGCAACGTCATAAAGTTGCATCGTCGTTGATACGACGTTGCATACACAGTGTGTGCCCACTAGGTAATACATGGTTGAGTATTGCCGCAAATGTCGTCTACGCAACGACGCGTCAACGCCGATGCAACGTAATAAATAGAAGTGGAAGCAATGATCAAGTCGATTCCTTTCATCAATGTTCCATCAGCAATTTGTTTATACTCTGATCAGATTTGCGGCGTCCGACCCAGTAATTCCTGAACTGTAAGCAAATAGTGCAGCCCCTGATCAGACAACGCGATTAGCTTGATACATTCAAGTACAGCTTCTTCCCTAGGACTATACCCGATTGGAATTCTTTACCAGCATCTGTTTCTGAGGCCCCTGACTTGGTATCCTTCAAGCAGGGACCGTCTACTCTCTCGTTTTAACAGCTAGGTAGGGGCCGGTCTGTAAGTAAAGTCTGAGGGATTTTTGAACCTGTGCCGGTTGGGCGACGCTTCTGTAGCCGGAGAGGTCTGGTTTCCAATGATGATTTGGAAAAGCAAGCAGGAATCTTTCCTTTCTTATCTATCTTGTCTCTCCACTATTTCTCTTTCTTTCCAATATTTCCCACTTTCTCTTTTTCACGCGCCATCAGTGACATACTGTTCGAGTATGAATGAAGTCCCTTAACGAACAGATACAGATACTTAGGCTGACGTGACAGGGCGATGATGCTACTTAAATGTTTGCCTCTTCTCACCTCTAATAAAAGTTCAACATTGAAAATTAGACTTATAGTGTAAAGTGGGCGAAACGACTAGGGGGACGAATCGACTAGGGGGGCGAAACGACTAGGGAGGAAACGACCAGGGAGGAAACGTCTTGGGGGCGAAACGACTAGGGGAGGAAACGGTTTGGGGGCGAAACGTCCCGGATTCTGTAATTACGGCAGGGATCTTTAACCTGCCCAGGGGATGGTTCTCCCGGAATCGAGACAATTCATCGACAAGACAATTCATCGACACGGTTTTTGGAGACAATTCATCGACACAATTGAAGACAACTCATCGACACTTTTTGAAGACAATTCATCGACACATTATTATGTTGAAATTATACATAAGCTGATAAAATGAAGACAATGTTTTGAAAATAAAATTATCTATTATCACATTTATGATCAAAATTACGAATTTAGAAAAAATTAATTCAATCTTTTGGCTTATTGACCATTTTAACCGCATTAGTTTGCCACGTCTGATTTGATGTCGCAAAACAGTGACTGTCGGGGAGCTGCCTCAAAGTAGTTGAGGATACCATGTAGCTTTTAGGGTGCTGAGTGCTATGTAGTGGCAGTATTGATAGTACGACCACTGGAGTTGAAGGATAATTTAGCCTCGAGATTTGTACAATTCGCATTTAGATACATAATTCTGATCATGAGATATAAACCGTGTCGGTGAATTATCATCTAGATAATAAGCCTATGCGATGGACCTTGATTAATCCCACTTTAGGGGTAAAAGTTCAGTTTAACCATTTTTGTACCAAATGGAATCCTCCTCCTTATATATAGCATGAGTCCATTTAAAAATGTAGGGTTGTCAGGTTGTGTTTTCAACTAAATTTGTTTTGGAAAATAGCTGAACTTTTTGCAAACAGTGTAGGCCCTGATCAGACGCCGCGTTCTGCGGCGTCTGAGCTGAGCCTACACTGTTTGCCAGGGTACCCGTTTTGGGGTATATGGTATTGAATGGGATTATGTTTACTTTTCATATTTCTGCCTATAAACGTTAGGCGTTATCGTTGGAATCGTTTCGATTTGAGCAGAATCTTATTTAATGCTGAAAATTTAGGGGAAAAATGCAAACATACATGTAACTCACAATCAAGCTTCACTTGCCATCTTTTTTATTTTGATTATGAAAGTTTTGAATAATATTTGACCAAGTTCCGTATACATTTTCTTTTATGCGGTTAAAAGGGTTTATAAGCCAAACTATTGAATTAAATGTTTCTAAATTCGTTATTTTGATCATAAACGTGATAAAAGATAATTTTATTTTCAAAACAGTGTCTTCATTCTATCAACTAGTGTATAATTTCAACATAATAATGTGTCGATGAATTGTCTTCAAAAAGTGTCGATGAGTTGTCTTCAATTGTGTCGATGAATTGTCTCCAAAACCCGTGTCGATGAATTGTCTTGTCGATGAATTGTCTTGTTCCCGTTCTCCCTGCACCAGTATATATACCGGATCCAATTTTTACTGTTTGATTCTGGTATAAAGTTAAAACAGTCACCTCAAAACATAATTTCACAGCTTAATAAACATAAAACAAATAACCTGTTGACTTTGAGCAGAGTCTGCATGGTTCAATTTTGAGGGGTTGACTTTCGCCACCCCTCAAAAATCCTTGCAGATTTCGGAGTCGGCGTAGACTTCGTTCTACGCTCATCCGTACGGGTAACCTCATATGGCATTAGGTTGTTCAAATACCCATCACGAGCAAGTTGACACAGTTGTTTGATAAAGGACGGAAAGTTCACAAATTGGGTCGCCTTAATTGCATAAGGAATAAGGATGAAAGCCGAAGAAAACCGTTTTAATGGAACTAGTTGTACAGGGGTCGTGCAAAAAGTCCTGTCGCTCTGTCGTCGTGTGTAGCCAGACTTGTTACTGGTGACACGTCAAATGACATTCATGAATACTCCAGGACCAGTGATAAGAAACAGAATTGTTACGGGTGATACGTCAAATGACATTAATACAACAGAACCTGTAATATGGGAAGTTAGTCCCTAGCTTTCACCAAAGAGATAAACTTAGCTTCACTTTCATCTGCACATTTAGATGTGGAAAGCATCTGTCAGAATTAGCATTGTTACTGGTGATACGTCAAATGACATTCATACACGAGGACCTGTGATACGACACATTTTTTGAACTCATATATGATTTTGGTCTGGAACAGATAGTAAAGGAACCTACTAGAGAAAACCACACCCTTGACCTCTTCCTCACAAACCAACCTTTACTGGTCAACAGTACCAAAACACTCCCACTAATTGGTCAGGGTGACCATGATATCCTTCCTTAGCTACAGGAAGCAGCAAGTACTTCTGGAGGGTTCCATGTCAGCAGAAGCAGATGTCATTTCGGGGGTACCCCAGGGGACTGTCCTTCTTCTTCTTCTTCTTCTTCTTCTTCTTGGAGGTTCGTGAGGCAACTTTCTGTTCCATCGTCCGCCCTACCCTCGACTACGCATCATCTGTATGGGATCCATACCGCACCACATACATAAGCCGTGTGGAGCAAGCCCAGAGAAGAACTGCCAGATTTGTGCACCGCAATTACTGGGGCAGAACTCCAGGATGTGTAACCCGTATGGTTAGGGAACTTGAGTGGCCTCCCCTTGTGGGTAGGCGACGTGAGCACAGGCTGACAGTGCTGTACAAGATACAGAGTGGACTGGTAGATATCAACCCAGGGCCCATACTGCGTACCAACGACGGACGCACAAGAGGGGGCAACCGTATATATCAACCAGCAGCACCTCAACCGGTCGACAAATACTCGTTCTATCGGAGAACTATACAGGAATGCCCTCGGATAGACTGCCGGCTATCAAAACAGACTGCCCAACTCTTGAGGAGTTCACAGCTGCCATCCGGGTCACTGATGCAGCTGTCTTCGTCGCTCCGTAAACGGCCACCCCGTATGTTTTTAACTGTACAAAGAGGACTTTTAATGCTTTTTACCTTTTCTGGAAGAGGACGGCTGTCCCATCACCCCCCCCCCCCCACACACACACACACACACACACACATACACCTATCAGGTCAACGATAAGTCTAAGAAGACTCCTGACCTTTATACAAAGACGAAGACGATATTGTTCACCAAGAACTGAATATCAAACTGGGCAGGAGAAAGCAAAAGCAAAGACCTGTAAAACTCTATAAAAAGACAGACTGGCTTTAGGCAAGAAACGGAAAATTATCAAACAGAATATTTTGAAAAATCTCAAACTGTAGATACCAGTGGCAAGTGGAACTTATTTAAAACGGCCCTGACAAAAATGTCTGGAAAATTTATCCCAGCAAAAATATGTAGGCCAAAAGATGGTCACTCGCAGTATTAAAAGTCTCATAAGAAAGCGGGATAAGCTCTATGCAAAATATAAAGTCAACAAATCAAATAAAACTTTGAAAACCAAATTCAACCAGCTCAAGCACAAAATTCAAAAACTACTTCGCGAGACCTACAATTTCTATTTAGAATCCATTTTAACAGATCAGCCGGAAAATGTAGAAGAATCACGCAGGCCCAACAAACGTTTTTGGACATTCATCAAGTAACAGAAATCAGATTCTAAGGAAATTACCTCTCTCAAAGCAAATAGCTCAACATATACTAAACCAGATGACAAAGCAAACATCTTGAACCACCAATTTCAATCAGCATTCACTCACCTAGTCCCTCTGAAGTTACGGCACCTACCTGAGCTCATACTGCCCAAGAGTCTCCTGTCCCCATAGATGCCAGATGTAATTATCAACATTAAAGGAGTGTCAAAACAGCTGTCAAAGCTTAACCCAGGGAAAGTTGCTGGACCAGACAACCTGTCACAATGAATTTTGAAGGGACTTCATGCTGAAGTAACTCCATTTCTAGAAGACATCTTTAACTCATCCCTTAACGAAGGCAAAGCCCCTGATGGCTGGTGGCATGCCTTAGTCACTCCTGTATATCAAAAAGTCCTAAATCTAAATCCGAGAACTACCGTCCGATATCCTTTACCTGCATCCGCTGTAAGGTTATGGAGCATGTTATAACTTTCAATGTAATGACCCATCTTGAGCAAAACAACCTCAAATTCTCCAAACAACACGGCTTTCGTAGCAATCTTATCTGCGAAACAGAACTATACGGATAACCTTAACGACGGTGGTCAAACGGATGTGATTGTGATGGACTTCAGCAAGGCCTTTGACAAGGTCGACCATCAGAGGCTCTTGCTGAAGCTCCGTCGCATAGGTCTTAACGATCAAGTCACTAAATGGATAGCTTCTTTCCTGTCAAATAGAACCCACAATGTGATTTTAGATGGTGAAGAGTACCGTTCAGTCTGGTGTTCCACAAGGCTCTGTTCTTGGCCCCTGTCTGTTTCTTATCTACATAAACGACATGCCAGACACCATACAGAGTAATATCAGGCTGTTCGCAGACGACACCATCATGTATCTGACGATCGCTGGCCAAACTGATTGCCAACTGCTCCAAACTGACCTCTCAAACCTTGGGGAAAATGGGAAAGTGAATGACTAATGATGTTTAATCATGACAAGAGTGTGATGATCAGGGTCACTTAAAAAGAAAAAGCCAACCATATTTGAATACAAACTCCATGGCAAATCATTAAATTCAGCAACTTCGGCAAAGTATTTGGGTATCACAATTTCTCAGGACTTGTCATGGACAAAACACATTAACCTGATCACATCAAAAACAAACAACACATTGAAATTTATAAAAAGAAACATCCAAAATACAAACCAGAAACTCAAAGAAATGGCTTATACGACATACATCCGCCCTCTGCCTGAATACGCAGAAAAATATATCCATCAAATAGAAATGATTCAACATCGTGCAGTTAAAAAACGAAGACAGATTTAATCTTTGCTCATGTTTAATAAAATACAAAACAGCCTAGTAAAAATCCAACCCCGTTATACATACAGCCATCTTTGAGAAGACAGATTTCATCTTTGCTCATGTTTAATGAAATACAAAACAGCCTAGTAAAAATCCAACTCCGTTATACATACAGCCATCTTTGAGAAACAGAGTCACAAAGGATTACCCCTAATAAGAACTCATTCTTCCCTCGAACTACCAGACTCTGGGACAATCTCCCTCCAGATATATGCAACAGCCCAGACCTCGGTTCATTCCGAGCAGTGCTCCTCATAATCTAAAAGTAGGACCTAATAAAATCATCCTCATCTTACATCCTTATCATCCTCATCATTCCATTACCCCAAATTACACAGTTATGCTGATTTCACAGTCCAAATAAATTTTTTTATACTGAATTGTTTCTCGAAAAGTTTTGTTTCTGGCTATTTTTGCATGCACCGCACTCCACTATAATACGCTACAGGAGGTGTTTGGAGTATCCGGCAGATTCAGGTTCAGATAGGAAGTTAGTCTGTAGGGATCGCTAGCTAATTGCTTTCAGGATCAGAATTGTTACGTGTGACACATCAAATGACATTAATTCACCAGATTAAACATATTTCATTGAACAAAATACAATGGGATTGGACACAAGTTATAACAACATTAATTATGAAGTCCTCTCCCTATTTGTTTTCCCAGCAGGCACACGTCGCTAGGGCAACGTCAAATCAACGTCGGTGCAACGTCATGACGTCATGACGTTGCATCGACGTTGAATTTACGTTGCATAAACGTCATGACGTTATACCGATGTCGATGTGACGTCACAATTACGTCATGTGCCTGCTGGGTTATGTATATTGGGACAAACTTCCCATTTCGCAGGTTCTGGTGACTTTTGGAGACTATGTCGCATCCGATGGCTCGAGCACCGATTGCTCGTTTACCACGACTGTTTTGAACTTATTATTCAATCCCTATGATATATATTAATCTGTTATAGTTTAGGGGGAATGTTCTTATCTTATCGAGAAAACTTTTATGCTGTGTGTACTCATTAGATTCTTAATAAGTACGAATGACATGCTTTCTTTTTAAAGAAATCCAAGCCTTTTGACTTGGCGTTATGATTACCCCCCCCCCCGTCACACACACACATACACACACACACACACATACACACACACACACCACACACACGCACGCACGCACGTACACGGTAGTTTGAACTAACCCCCACCCCCCTCTCCCAACCACCATTGTCTCGAACAATTTCTTTCACGCCCCTAAAAAGACCTTTTCTGAGGACGGTGCGTGGATTTTTCATATTTATGCTGCAAATAGAGATTGTCAGGATTTGTAACCCACGAGTATCCATAAATTATATTTTTGAGTCAAAATAAGGAAAATTATGCATTACGAAAACTCACCTGTACAAATTCATTGAAACTTTACCACCGAAAAAAAAGAGAAGAAAATTTTTAAGATAAAAATTGTGATATTTCCTTTATTTCTGTCCAAAATATAAATTGTGGGTACTCGTTAGAACTATTCAATAAATATTCAGGATCGACTTAATCACGGGTGTGAACAGTTTGATCAGGAAAATCTTGATCGCGGGTGTGAACAGGTTGATCAGGATCACCATGAATCCTAGTGCGAACGCCGTTTGATCTGTTCCAACTTGACCTGGATGATGTGTTTCTTGTTAAATCGGATCAAGTCTCTAGTATGAATACACGAGATCAATATGGTTCCAAACACAAGAAGACGATGTTAATGTAACAGGTGAAAAACTGCTAATCACCTTTACCCGGCCGGCGATCGAATCCGGTCCGCCGGAGTGACAGGCCAACATTCTACCGCGTTGCTATAAAAGCCGGATTGTACCGCAAGGCAGTACTAGTATATTTTATTCCTAACACTACTACATATTCCCCCTCCTCTCCAATATTCGTCCTCGAATCTCCCAATCTTTCCAACTAAATTCGCCGGTACACGGATGTGGCCCGAGTCTCTGTGGGTCATTTACGTTGGGCGCCAAATGTAATTTATGAACAAAAGCTAATTACCATTACGCGGCCGGGGATCGAACCCGATCCGCCGGAATGACAGGCCAACACTCTACCGCGTCGCTATTTAAGCCGGCTTGTTTGTGTTTGTTTTGTTTGGTTGGTTTGAGGTTTAACGTTCCCGTCAACACTGTATAGGTCATTTTGGAGACGTTGCTTCCAATTTTGTGCAATGAGGCGAATTGACATCTCAAGCCCTGTCGCCCAATGAAACCAATAGGATTTATCAGCATGGACGGTCCGACTCGCACCGTATTGCCTGGGCAGGCTTAGATCCTCTAAGCGGTTTACCAGTACTAGGGTGACGGGTCGGAGTCAGCTCCGCGTGGAAGCATCATGCAGCCTTCCTATTTCTTTAGGCCCCAATAGGCGGGGTCCGAAAAGCCGGCTTGTACCGCAACACAGTGCAAGTGTATTTTATACCTACCACTACTAACTAATCTTTTTTTTTCTGGAAAAAGGCGAAGAAGACAATTCTTGTGAAGTCTTTAAAATTGAATGTCATTTACAGTGGCTTTGTGGTTTAGAGTTTAACGCAAAATTAACCTGCGTCCTCCTGATCCCTACTCAGACGCGCATCTGACTGAGCTGCCGAGGCTGGCTTTACAGTGACAGTGTAGATCCTGATCAGAGCCATCTAGTCTGGATATACATTGTTTGCAAAGGTAGGGGCTGTCGTGTTTAGCGGAATAAGGAAGGGTAAGATAACTATACTATCCAAACAGCAAACTGTGCAGATGCCCAGGCTGATATGCATATTTGTTGTTCGCAAATGCCATAAAACCTGTTTTATCATATGACGTCGCATCTGAGTGTGTAATAACAACATGTAATAAATTCGACAATCCACTGATAGATTGACTAGGCAAATTAGCAAGATACGTCCCGTAACGTTACATGTACGGCGTCCTTAACGACGTCGCGTTTACTAATGGCAGAAAATTAACATTTTTTGTAATAGCCCGGTCACACCTTTACGTTTCTGCTACGTTTCACCACGTTTCTGACAAAAACCCAAAACGTGGCTAAACGTCGCAACCTGCTGCGTTTTTTATGCAAATTAGATGTCTTGTTGTGTACATGGAGTATGAGCTACGTTTCTACTGCGAAGCTGCGGCGTAAGACCCACGTATCGCGGCGTTTGCGCGACGTAAGTGCTGCGTATATCGCGTTGCTGTTACGTAGGAGCTGCGTTTCATTCTGACCTGCGACGTTGCTGTTGCGTAACAGGGGCGTTTAAAAACGTATGTGGTAATAGTATTGTTGTCATTCATTCAAGTGACATCGAAGTATCAACATGACAAGGAAGAGAGGAAAGGCAACTTGCAAGACCGGGGCAAAGAGAAGCTCGATGCCTAATCTCAGCCCTGCGGTTAATATTCAGACTGATCAGGGATCAGAGCGGGACAGAAATCCGTCCCCATCAGATTATTGATCGAGATTAAATGTATTATGCGATGCCACTTGACCTCATTTGAAACTCAACAAAAGCCACAATCGTCGCTATTACGCCGCAGGTAAACTTGAAACGCCACAGCTATTTTTACTACGTCGTACATACGCAGCAATAACGTCGCACATACGACAGCTACGTAGTACTTACGCCATGCTTACGTTATGATACGCCGTGGAAACGGCGTATTTAAAATTAAAACGTAACAGATACGCCGTAGATACGAAAGGAACGTCGCTGTTACGCAGCGACAACGTGTCGTACGCCACACTTACGTGGTAAGTCTTGAGTGGCGTATGTGCGGCGTAAGACGCTGCTGCTGCGTTCCTTTCGTTTGCACTGCGTTTCTGCTACGTATGTACGACGTTTCGAACCTGCCAAGTATGTGCGACGTAAAGAAGTTGCATGCAACTTCTTTACGTGGCAGCCTCGCGTAAGAGGCGTTCCTGCTACGTATCTCGGCGTAAGAGCTACGTTCCTGCGGCGTACCTTTCGTTTCGCCTCGTATTGAGAAACGTAGCGCTTACGCGGGTCGAAACGTAAAGGTGTGACCGGTGTATAAGGAATCGTGACTAAAATGCGTTTTAAATGTCATATGATAAATAGAATCTTGCATTCGTGCTCATGTATTATTGAATTTATTAAACTCGTTGATAAAAAGGGATAAAATGCTCGGCAAAGCCTCGCATTTACTCCCTTTCCCTCAACTCGTTTAATAAATTCAATAATACACGAGCACTCATGCAAGATCCGCTATTTATGGCATTTGCGAACAACAAAGATGCATATCAGCCGCAAAAGGGATGTCCTATAGTAATCATTCTGTCTGTCTGTCTGTCTGTCTACATTCATCATGTTTTTGCATTAACTTCAAACTTTACAATACACAGTTTTATAGCAAGTTATGTTACTTTAACTACAATTTGTTTGTATTGGAGTTTAACGGCCCAGTCAACACTATTTTAGGTCATTCTTGAGCCGGTCAGTTTAACTATCCATTTTTCCTGGACAGGTTTATACGTAAGTGGTTAACCAGTACAGTCCACATTCTTTCGCCAGAAAACTTCAATTACAATATTGTTAGAAATATGGTCATTTGTAAAATTCAGAATTTCAGCATGTTTCATAATTTTTTTCTTCATAATTTCAAAACCGTTATAGATATTCCAATGAAACTTGCTGTACTTATTCACAGTGACAATAAGCACTTGTGTGGCAAAGGGATGTCCGTCTGACTGGCCGTCCGTCTGTCCGTCCACACTTTTCATGTCTTTTCTTAATTACTTGCAAACCGTTTAAAGCATCAACTTCAAACTTTAGTTTACTAATTTATTTTAGTTCGATTGCGATGAAAGCTTCAAGCTTATTGAATCGCTCTCGAACACACATTCCGGGTGTATTCACGCGCGCGAGAATGAGGCAGATGCTTTGACAACACTGCTACCCATTTACACCTGGGTGGAGTGGGGCAGTGTCATTACGTGTCTTGCCCAAGGACATACCTCGATACCGATGGCCGGATTCGACAGCACAACCTCTCGATCATAAATCGAACGCGTTAACCACTGCGCTATCGAGGCTGACTTCAAACTTTAAACATAAGGTCACAACAACAATACACAGTGTCCGTCCATCCATCCATCCATCTGTTCTTCCACATTTTGCAAGTTTTTGAATTTGAGATGATGTTGGCTGTAACAAGCAAAAAAAAAAAGGTCTTCTATAAATGTAAAGTTAGTATAGTTACAGTAAAAACATCCTCAATCATTAGGTCTCGGACCCCTGGGCTCGAGCCTGCTCTGGTCACATTTGAGACACAAAGTTCTGCAAGAGAAGGTCAGATGGTTTTTCTGCGGGTATTCCTGGTTTGGCCTGCCTCTGGTTAGAAGTGAAATAATCTACTAATATATAATCAAAGCATTGACAGCACTGGTGGGTCGATCGTTTTTGAGTGTAGACAGGGAAAATGATCGGTCCAACGCTGCACTATATGCAGTGTAGACCCTGATTAGTCCTCGCGTGCTGAGACGTCTGATCTGGTTCTACACTGTTTGCCAATGTCCCAGCCATGTTTTACAACAAGCTTTCTTTTACACAGCACTCTGACGTCACAACACCACTCTGACGTCACAACGTCAAGACTAGCAGAGCTGTTAATAACCGTTACCTGGATTTTAGACAAATCAGTAATAGTCACGCTGACATCAACAAGGTAAAGATACTGTGCATAGTAACTATGGGTCGATTGATAAATAATCGGCACAAAAATTCACACTAATTTTAAAGGTTCTAGATAAAAGTGTCTTGTTACATGTAAGCATCGACATGTACTTGTTCCCTGTGCACTAGTGTTGTTTCGGACAATGGGATGCGACTCTCTCCCAAGAAGCATCAGATACTGCACTTCTATTCAAATACGAATGGCTTTCAGTTCGGTGAAAACCTCTTCCCAAACTGGAAAACGTATTGAAATGCGTTTATTTATACACTCAACCCAGCAGGCACACGTCGCTAGAGCAACGTCAAATCAACGTCGGTGCAACGTCATGACGTTGCACCGACGTAGATGTGACGTTGCATTAACATCAAGACGTTTTACCGACGTTGATGTGACGTCAGGATTACGTCATGTACCTACTGGGAAGGAGACTATGACAATATGACAAGTAAGATGTCGGCAAAGAAAATATAAAAATCAAAGCCCTGACAGCACTGAACAATTATTATTGTAAAGTCCTGAGTAATTAAAACACGAATGATCTGTGCTGATTCAAGGAATACCATTTATTCATACGAACGTTAGCGTCATTAAAACTACAGTAGAACTTCGATGGCTCGAACACCCATGACTCGTTTACCATGGATGTGTCGAACCCATTCTTGAACCCCTAGCGAAATCCTCTACATAAGAAATAGTGGGGCATAATTAAGGAGATTTTAGTCTTTTATCTTGCAAATGTATGCTGTGTGTACTCATTAGAATCGCCTCGATGAGGCGATTCTAATGAGTACATACAGCATACATTTTCATTATAAAACACCGAAAAGATGTCTAAAAGTATCTCGTTGTGCCTCCTGACAGTAGCATCAGTGGCTCGAACTACCCCTGTCTCGAACAGATTTTCGAGGTCCCAAAGGTGTTCGAGCCATTGAAGTTCGACTGTATTAACAAGACGGCAAAGATGGTCCTGAATCGCTCACCTGATTTCTAGATGTCACATAGTTTCTGAAAGTCATGTGGATAACTGACAGGCATCTTATTCCATGAAGCATAACTGTTGCACTTAGATAGTCACCTGGGCAACATTCTTGCGAAGTTTCAATGAAACTGGCGCAAGAGTTTAGGGTGGGTTGCCATTTAAAGATTTTTCTACAGCAATTTTCTTCTCTGGGTAGAAGATCAGCTAAGCAAACATCCTATGAAGGTGGGTGGGGGAGGGGGGGGGGGGGGGAAGCTCAATGAAGTTTGAATGATACTGAACCGAAGGTGTAGGAAGAGCTGTCATTTCAAGAAAATTTTATTTTAAGCTCTGGCAGCTATGAACCAAAGATATTGGAGGATGTGTCATTTCAAGAAATTTCTATCCGGGCAGAACTGTCTTTATCTCAGATGGCCATCTTCTCCACTGGAGCGGAACCGTATTAGCTAGTTTTGTAGAGGGTCACCTAAGCTAGGGTCCTGTAAAGGTTGATTGAAATTGGACCAAATGTATAACAGGAGTTTTCATTTAAAAGTTTTTCCTATTTATAGCTTTGTCGGCCACTTTTTTAAATGGAGTGAAATTGTTTTAGCTATTTTCGTAGAGAGTCATATAAGCAACTACCCTATGAAGTTTGGCTGAAATTGGACCAAAGGTATGGAAGAAATTAGCATTTAACGGTTTTATTATTTTTAGCTCTGGCAGCCACTTTGTTCACCAGCTATTTTGGTAGAGGGTCACTTAAGCAGTATTCACACATGAAGTTAGACTGAAACTGGTCCAGTGGTATAGGAAGAATATTTCTATTTTTAGCTCTGGTGGCCACCTTGTTCATTGGAGCGGAACAATTTTATTTATTTTGGTAGGGAACCACCTCTGCAACATTCCTGTGAAGTTTAAATCAAATTGGTCCAAGGGTTTTAGGAGGAGTTGGTATGTAAGCAAATTGTTGACGTCTTTTTTTTCATTTTTATCTCTGGCAGCTATTTTCCTCATCGAAGCAAAACCATTTGAGCTATTTTGGTAGAAGATCACCTAAGCAGCATATGGATGAAATTTAAATGATATTGACCCAAGGGTACAGGAGAAGTGGTCGTTCAAACATTTTTCTATTTTTAGCTCTGGTTGCCATTTTGTTCTTAGGGGAGCGAAACCATTTTAGCTATTTCGGTAGAGGGTCACCTAAGCAACAATCCCATGAAGTTGATTGAAATTAGCTCAGGGGTTTAGGAGGATTTGTCGTTCAAACTGTTTTATATTTTCAGCTCTAGTGGCCATCTTGTTCATCCGAGCGAAACGTTTTTTTAGCTATACCTGTTCTGGATCGTCTTGGCAAAATTCCTTTGAAGTTTGAATCAAATTGACCCAAGGTTTAGGTGGAGTTGACATTTAAATCAATTTGTTGGCGACTTTCTATTGCGATAGAGGGTTATCAATCTGAGCAACATTTCTATGAAGTTTGATTGAAATTGTCCCAGGGGTGGAGGAGAAGTTGTCGTTTAAAGATGTTTCTATTTTTAGATCTGGCGGCCATCTTTTTCATCGGAGCAGTATGATTTGAGCTATCATTGTAGGGAGCGATCTCGATCTATGCAACATTTCTGTGAAGTTTGAATCCGAATTTGCCACAAGTTGGCATTTAAATCAAACTGTTTACGTTTTTTTGTTGTTGTTTTTTTGTTGTTGTTGTTGTTTTTTTTTTTTTTGTTGTTGTTTTTTTTGTTGTTGTTTTTTCTCCTTCTATTTTTACCTCTCGCAAGCATTTTGTTCATCGGAGCGGAACCATTTTAGCTATTTCGGTAGATTTTTGTTTGTTTGCTTTGAGGTTTAACGTCCCCGTCAACACTATAAAGGTCATTTTGGAGACGTTGCTTCCAATTTTGTGGGACTTTTACCCAACATTGAGATGAAATGACATCTCAATCCCTGTCGCCCAATGAAACCAATAAGGTTTATTAGCATGGACGGTCCGCCTCGCACCGTGGTTCCTGGACAGGTTAGATCCTCTAAGCGGTTTACCAGTATTAGTGTGCGGGCCAGATTCAGCTCTGCGTGGAAGCATCATGCAGCCCATATATTTCTTCAAGCCCCTATGGGCGGGGTTATTTCGGTAGAGGATCACCGAAAGAAGCAACATTTCCATGAAGTTTGATTGAAATTATACCGGGGGTATAGAAGTTGTCGTTTAAAGATTCTGGTTGTTCATTGGAGCAGAGCGATTTTGTTAGGGAGCCACCTAGGCAACATGAACGAAATTGCCCAAGGGTTTAGAAGGAGCTGGCATTTAAAGCAAACTGCCGACGCCACACGACGGACGAGGGACACTGACCGATCCCACTTCAATCCCTCACTTTTTCGTCGTCTGAAAGTTCCGTTGTTTGCTGACAAATAGGACCTACAAATGGGCCGGGACTAGCGATCGGGTCCACACAGCAAAGACTCAGATCGGCCTGCGCATCCACACAGTCCGATCAGCGTCTTCGCTTTGTGCTAAATGGATGGATCTTGGTCCAGAATTTCTTCACAAAGAATGACAATGTATAATATTAAACACAGTGGATGCTCAGGCTGTTTAAGCATCATATAGTTTCAGAGCTTACATAATCCAAGACCCCAGTCAGCTTGGCACAGCCCATTAAAAGTATCGAAAATAGGAAAAGACACTCCCAGCTAGAACGAAACTGCGGGCCAACGTCGGTCCGACGGCTATACGACGTTGACGTTGACACGTCGTATCGCTGTCGGCCTGACCTTGGTCCGACATTTTTTTGTGGCTGTGTTAACAGTTTCGACCGCACACTAATAGGCATTACGATATCACACCCCGTACGAAATAATGCATTTTTTACATCTCCAAAAATGGTAATTATTCTGATGAAAATCCGTTATATTTTTCTTATTTAAACTGCAAATATAGGTTGTGGGTTCTCGTTAGAACCGCCTCATTGAGGCGGTTCTAACGAGTACCCACAATCTATGTCTTGGAGCAGAAATAAGAAAAATAATGTATACCCCGTAAACCCCAGTTTTCTACATATAAAGATGGGTTTAGGGGGTGTTCATTTCACGGACTTGTCCACGTGATGGTAACTATAATCAAAATTGTCATTTTGTGAGGTTAATCGACAGTTTTACGGCCGGACATTACTTTTTACGGCGCGAGTCAGCGGGGCCGTTAAAAGAAATTTGCGATCGTAAAACCGACGATTCACCTGCCCAAATGGCATTTTTTAATATTCTGATATAACTGCATTGTCATCCACAACTTCAGCACGGGAGTGTAGATCAAGTGTTCCGATAAGAGGTATTTGTGCGGGTAGGCGAGCTCAAGGGCTCATTGGTCCCGGGTATGTGCAAAAATAAGCTTCAGCAAAACAAGCACGGATGTTATTGAAATAGTCGTGTACCGGCTTTTGAATACCGGCTTGTATCCCATCAGCTGTTAGGGGTCAAAGTACGCGGAAATGTAAACAAACATGACACTGGGCTATACGAGTTTTAAGAACTTTCTAAAACTTTTGTTTCGCTTCGTAATAATTTGTAGGTGCTTATTACATGAGTTTTTTGTTTTTGTTACACCGCGGTATAAAAATATCACAGAAGAAATAGTTCTGATCACTGGAGGAGGTCGTGGAATTGGCAGACGTCTTGCCCTTGATTTTGCATCCTATAAACCGAAACATGTAATAGTTTTCTTCATATATATTGGTTCTGCACTAAAGTTACGGACTATTTAATAATTGGTCATCGAGGGTGGGGATCCTTATCTAACATAGATTGTACAGGGTAGTAGGAAAAGGAGCTCCCCTAGCGGCATCTTGAATATTCATGAGACCCGCCGTATCTGTTTCGGAAATGTTCGGGAAAAACAAGTAACGGGAGAACTTTTAGAGCACCGGTAAGGGTATATACAGCGATTGGAGTATATGTGGTAATACTGCTGTGTAGCTCTTCTATACGAACATGAGTACTGATAGGAGTATATATACATTTGTATTTTGTTGTATGTGGTAATACTGCAGAGGAGCACTTCTATATGACAAGGAGCACTGATAGGAGTATATATACTTTGTTGTGTGTGATAGTACTGCAGAGGAGCGCTTCTATTCGACAAGGGGCACTGAAAGGTGTATATCTACTTTGTTATGTGTGGAAGAACTACAGAGGAGCTCTTCCATACGACAAGGAGCACTGATAGGAGTATATATACTTTATTATGTGTGGTAGTACTGCAGAGGAGCTCGTCTATACGACAAGGGGCACTGATAGGAGTATATCTACTTTGTTTTGTGAGGTAGTACTAAAGTGGAGCTCTTGCATATGACATGGAGCACTGATAGGAATATATCTACTTTATCATGTGTAGTAGTACTGCAGACTAAGTGGATATACTCCTGTCAGTGCCCCTTGTGGTATAGAAGAGCTTAACTACAGTACTAGCACACATAACTAAGTAGATATACTGCTATCAGTGCTCCCTGTCATATAGAAGAGCTTCACTGCAGTACTACCAGACATAACAAAGTTGATTTACTTCTATAAGTGCTCCTGTTTGTATAGAAGCGCTCCTCTGTAGTACTACCACACATAATAAAGTAGATGTACCCCTATCAGTGCTCCTTTTCGTAAAGAAGAGCTCCTCTGCAGTACTACCAACAAAATAAAGCAGATATACTCCTATCAGTGCTCCTGTCGTATAGAAGAGCTCCTCTGCAGTACTACCACACATAACTGAGTAGATATACTCCTATCAGTGCTCATTGTAATATAGAAGTGCTCCTCTGCAGCTTTACCACATACAACAAATCACAAATGTAGATATACCCCTATCAGTGCTCATGTTCGTATAGAAGAGCTCCACTGCAGTACTACCACATACAACAAAGTATATATACTCATATCAGTGCTCATTGTCATATTGAAGTGCTCCCCTGCAGCATTACCACATACAACAAATCACAAATGTAGATATGTCCCTATCAGTGCTCATTGTCATATGGAAGTGCTCCTCTGCAGTATTACAACATACAACAAAGTAGATATACACCAATCGCTGTATATACCCTTATCGGTGCTCTTCTACCTCTAAAAGTGCTCCCGTTACTTGTTTTTCCCGAACATTTCCGAAACAGATACGGCGGGTCTCATGAATATTCAAGATGCCGCTAGCGGAGCTCCTTTTCCTGCTACCATTGTACAGACTGAGAGCTTATATAGAGTGAAATTCCGCTATTAAGACAAGCTAAATTTAAGACTAAATCTTCTTTTAAAACATATTTAAAAGTTTCAGTTTTTCTTTCTTTGTGATTTCTACAACCAGTATCTTGGACTAGTAAGAGAACACCTTTGAAAATGTTCAAAAGTGGTCTTAAGACCACTTTTGAACAGTCGCAAAGGTGGTGTTAATATAGAAATTTTACTGTATACCATGCTGTCTTAAAATAAATTATCATATTGTTGGAGTGCAATACCATTAAGCCATCTCAAGAGAAAATGACCCGTAGTATTCTCCAGTGCATGTACTTAGCAACGCTTGCACAACCAACTACCTAGGTAGAAAATAATGTCGGACCAACGTCGGACCGACAGTCGTCGTATCGCTAACGACCAGACGTTGGTCCACAGTTTCGTGCTGGCTGGGCAATAGGGTTAGACACGTTATATATCTGCAGTGCAGTGCAGACTTAGATTAGCATAGACTATTCATCTACAGTCGAACTTCAATGGCTCGAACACCTTTGGGACCATGAAAATCTGTTCGAGACAGGTGTTGTTCGAGCCACTGAGGGCTAATGCCAGGAGGCATAATGACATACTTTAGGACATCTTTTTCTGTATTCTATAATGAAAAATGTGTGCTGTGTGTACTCATGAGAATCGCCTCATCGAGGCGATTCTGATGAGTACACACAGCATCCATTTACAAGATAAAAGACGAAAATGTCCTAGTTTTTACTCTCCCTATTTCTTACGTACTGAAATTCCCTAGGGACTCAAGAACAGGTTCGACTCAGCCATGGGAAACGAGCCATCGCTGTTCGAGCCATCGAAGTTCTACTGTATTCAATTAGAAGCTTCCGTGGTGTAGTGGTTATGCTACTAGCCTTGTTAACCAGGGATCGATCCCGGGCTTCTCCAGACTTTCGGATGAGTCTTCTCCAGACTTTCGGACGAACCGAGGTCCCGTCTACGTATGACCTTAGCTGTTGGTGAGACGTAAAACTCAAACACTCACTCACTCATCTATTCAGTAAGCACCATTTTCTCCTGACGTGACTCAGACTTAGAAAAAAATGTATATATATTTGGGTGTTCAATTCAAACGATATTAAGGCGCTTGCCATATGCAAAAGCTACTCACTTTTTTCAGCAAAAATAGCAGCAATTTAGATATTGTACTTGCGCTAGAACAGTTAACAATATGACCAATTATGAGCTCGTTAAGCTACCCATGCTTTGAACAATTTTTCCCCAGTCATCACGAAAACACGCCAATATAATTTTGACCCCCTTGAACCCCCCTTTTATATAGTAAAACTGGGGTTTACAGTGGTAAACCTTATTATAAGAAAAATATCACAAATTCTAATCCGAAATTTGTCATTTTAGGCGGTAAAATTTACAATGTAATAGCATAGGCGTGTTTTCGTAATGTTATTTAAGCAGCACTATATTTTACAACTTAGATTGTTTTATGGGGAAGAAATGAACACTGGCTGATGAAAACAAAAGAAGACGTGATAGACAGCGGTGTACAATGTTCTTATTACATTTGTGACGTGGGCTCCAGGGAACAGATATACACCACAGTAAGTTCACCCCAGACGCGATCATCACGACAGAAGTTTCTTTCAATAGAATTGTATTCTTTCACTGGAGGATCGACTGTCTTTGAGTGTAAGCTGGAAAAATGGTTATGAACCAGGACTTAGATTGTTCCCAGCAGACATTTGAGGTAATTGTGACGTCACATTAGCGTCGTTTCAACGTCGTGACGTTTTTGCAAAGTCACATCTACGTCGGTGCAACGTCATGACGTTGCATCGACGTTGATTTGACGTTGCCCTAGCGACGTGTGCCTGCTGGGTTTCGTTTAATCCATATATTCCTGTAGTTTAAGTTGTGACCCGCTATAGAATAAAATTGTTGCTCAACCGAACGTATTTAGATTCTCCTATATGATGCTTCCACGCAGAGCTGAATCCGGCCCGCACACTAGTACTGGTAAACCGGTTAGAGGATCTAAGCCTGTCCAGGAACCGCGGTGCGAGGCGGACCGTCCATGCTAATAAACCCTATTGGTTTCATTGGGCGACAGGGCTTGAGAAGTCATTTCATCTAAATGAAATCAAACAAAAACTATGTGACAGTTTTTCAACAGAAAACCTTTTTCACACGGTAAATATCATTATAGTATGGTTAAATTAAACATCGTATGATTCCACTAGACGGACCACAACGCAATAGAATAACACACCCATGCAATTTACTTGAGAAGAGGATCTTATACGAGTGGTCATTTTATATGAAATTAATGAAACGAGCCGTCGGCGAGTTTCATACATTTCATATGGAATGATCAATCACGAGTGTGAATCATTTCATATACCATTTTTCTTAGTGATTCACCTATTCAGAAAACGGGTGGTCACCGTTGCTTCACGATGTTACTTTGTTTGTTCGTCAACACTGTATAGGTCATTTTGGAGACGTTGCTTCCAATTTTGTGGGACTTTTACCCGACATTGAGATGACATGACATCTCAAGCCCTGTCGCCCAATGAAACCAATAGAGTTTATAAGCATGGATGGTCCGACTTTTGCGCACCGCTTTGCCTGGGCAGGCTTAGATCTTCTAAGCGGTTTACCAGTACTCGTGTGCGGGTCGGATTCAGCTCTGCAAGCGTGGAAGCATCATGCAGCCCATATATTTCTTCAAGCCCCGATGGGCGGGGGCCGTTACACATGTTATATACGGAAACGATGAATTCTAATGCACCCGCGTATGTAACGATAATCTAAAAATTTACGACATATATACTGTCGGAAATCCGACGTCATCACGTAACGCCGCTTTTCATTGGCTGGAATTTGTGGTTTTACGCATGCCGCTTTGTGCGGATAGGACAATTTTGTAACAAAACTAATGAATAATGCATAAGAATAGGCATAACTGTATAGAAAATTGTCACTTTAGGGAGGTAAGCTGTCGGTTTTACTTACAGTCGCGAATCCCATAAAACCCGCCCCGGCCATTCGAGGCTTGAAGGAATAGATGGGCTGCATGATGCTTCCATGCAGAGCTGAAACCGACCACACACGAGTACTGGTAAACCGCTTAGAGGATCTGATCCTGCTCAGGCAAAGCGGTGCGAGTCGGCCCGTCCATTCTTATAAACCCTATTGATTTCATTGGGCGACAGGGCTTGAGATGTCATTTCATCTGAGTGTCGGGTAAGACTCCCACAAAATTTAAAGCAACGTCTCCAAAATGACCTATACAGTGTTGACGGGGACGTTAAGCCTCAATCAAACAAACAAATACGGAAAACATGAATTCTAATGCACTTGCGTATGTAATGATAACCTCAAAATTTTCGACAGATAAACTGTCGGAAATCCGACGGCATCACGTAACGCCGCTTTTCAGTGGCTGGCATTTTTGGTTTTACGCAGCTCACAACGCTTGCCGCTTTGTGCAAATAGGGCAATTTTGTAACGAAACTACTGAATAAATGCATAAGAATAGGCAGAACTATATAGAAAATTGACAGTTTGGGGAAATAAATTGTCTGTTTTACGGTCGCAAATCCAATCAAACGAAATTTCCCATCATAAAACCGCCAATTTACCTCCCCAAATGACAATTTTGAATACAGTTATCCCCTAGTAAGCGAGTAAGTGAGTTACAAGTAAAAGTAAGTCAGTAAGCAAGTAAGAAAGGGCAGACTCAAACTTTCTAAGCGGTTTAACAGTACTCATGTATGGTCGGTTTCAGCGAAGCCCCGTCGGCCCCCGCCCATTGGGGCTTGAAGAAATAAATGGGGTGCATGATGCTTCCACGCAGAGCTGAAACCAACCGCACACGAGTACTGGTAAACCGCTCAGAGGATCTAAGCCTGCTCAGGTAAAGCGGTGCGAGTTGGACCGTCCATGCTTATAAACCCTATTGGTTTAATTGGGCAATGGGGTTTCATCTCAATGTCGGGTAAAAGTCCCACAAAATTGGAAGCAACGTCTCCAAAATGACATATACAGTGTTAACGGGGACGTTAAACCTCAAATCAAACAAACAAATCAGCGAAGCCCCGTAGGGTAGGGCGTATAGTGGGCATTACATTGGTTTACACAGACCTGTTAAATTGATGGACAACATACATTTGACTCCTATTAAATACCGTGTTTTTTTTCTAGGCTGAGAAAGTCTGTCAAGAGGTGGGAATTGTTTCCATTCTGGTGAACAACGCTGGCACTGTGCACGGGCAACACGTTGTTGACATACCCGAGGATGATTTTGAACATAGCCTTAGAGTCAACACATTGTCTCAAATTTGGGTGATTGTTTACTCTTATTTTGTGAGCCGAAACATGAGAAAAAGACCTATAGCAGTTTCCAAAATATGTTCTTTAAATGAATTTGCGCGGCCTATCAAATGTGTTTCATTACCATAACACATCCTTTCGGTAATAGTTTTGATGAAAATTTGTTATATTTTTCCTATCTATTTTAATTACAAACATATGTTGTAGCTAACGAGCACCTACAACCTATGTCTTGGAGCCAAAATAAGGAAAATAATGTATACCCTTGTACACCCCATTGTGTTATATATATCAACGAGGCAGTTCTAACGAGGACCCATGATCTATATTTTGAGGAGAATAAAAAAAAAATATCACAATTTTTCATCATCAATTTTTTTTTTTTATTTTTTTTTTTGTGGTAAAGTTTACAATGTAATTGTATAGGCCTGTTTTCTTAATGGGACTTCTTGCATGAAGTCAAATTAAGGTCTCCTCTACATGTGTGCGACCAGCAAAGACCCTGATTAGCCTGTGCATATGCGCAGGCTCGCCCGAGCCCCTGCTGGTCGCCTATGGGATAAGTACCCATTTTCTCGTAGACTGGCTTTCATTTTATTATACTTTTCATATTTTATCTCGTTATGGTCATGAGGTGTATGCTTATTACGCACATTAAGCATTTAACCCTTACCCTGCTGAATAAATTTATCTTGCCACACCCTTTTCGGATTACCAACCAATCAAATTACATGTTAAAATGCATTTTCTCAATTCCCCAACTGGATGAATCTTTAGAAGCTATCTGATCTGAATCGTCGCTGTTTGCAAAAATGGGGTTGTCGTGAACGTTAATACATGTATCTGAGCTTGGCTTGTACCATTAATGTTGGCAGTCCTGTTTCCCGACTGTCGCACTTTCTAACACAAAGAAGGGTAAGGTTACCAACCGTAGGGGCAACTGTTTGGTACAAGAGCCCCTCCGATTCATGGTCACAAAGCGTATGAATGACGGGGCGTAATCCTTTCCGCTCTGACGGGGCGTAATCCTTTCCTCTCTGAAGATCCAATGAAGTAAATCAAGTACACACTTCCTCCTTGGAGAAGAGAGAATACAAGAGTTTTCCAGCCACTGACACGAACAGGACTTCAACCATCGACCTCAGCACCGAAGTCCGAATGGTCACTATGGATCTTTTCACATTACACACAAAGAGCGATTATGTTTGGTCGAGTAGGTTGCTTCATGGCACCGTTTTACTGTTTATTCCCTATTTATTGATATGATATCCGTGAATTGAATTAATCATTCGAATTATGGATATCCATAATTATTTATGGATATCAATGATTATAAATGGATATCCATAATTCGAATTCAATTCGGTCCATTTATGGATGTCACCAATTGGAATTATGGATATCAATATTATTATTCGTCTTTTGAAAATAAAAACAATGAAATAGTTCTGAATCCAAAGGCTTTTATAGTGAATTATGGATATCCATAATTCGAAATATGAATATCACTAATTCAACCCGATTGATAGATATCAGTAATTCGATTTATCTATATCCATAATTCGAATTAGTGATATCCGTAAATCAGCGGAATAATGGATATCGAGACCTTTACCATTCTTATATTTGTGTTCTTCAAATAGCAGTGTGCAACCAACTACAGAAAAACTTCGATAACTCGAATACGTATGACTTGTATACCATGGCTAATTCGAATTAATTTGTGAGTCCATGGTGTATCCATCCATATTTCCATATATCAATATATTCAGGATAATTAATGGAGTTTTTTTTTCTTCTAATTTTCTGTTGAAAATGTTTGTTGGGTGTACTCATTAGAATCGCCTCATTGAGGTGATTCTAATGAGTACATTCAACATACCTTCATTTTATACAAGAAAGGTTCTCTGAATTTATCAATGTCAGGATCTTGGCGCCAAAGACTTGTTAACGTACTACTGTTTTCCTGACGTCTTAATGTTCTTACATGTTTGAATTGTTGCTATTGTGTTCAAACGTCTCGAGTAATACAACTTACAGAGAGAAGACGTACTTTTTCTTGCGTTCAAATCCATTCTAAAAAATTCCCCATTATAAATCATGGTCTTGCGCCATGAGTAACCCTCAGTAGTTCGAACTACACCCATTTCGAAAAATTTTTCACGGTTCCCAAGATATTCGAGTTATTGAAGTTTGATTGTAGTAATAGGTCTAGTCACATGACCTCTTGCATGAAGCTACCATAATGTTTGCTTTTGCGAAACTGCAATTATATCCCAGCAGACATTTGACGATTAACGTCGGTACAACGTCATGACGTTTATGCAACTCACACCTACACGTTGATTTGACGTTGCCTTAGCTCCTTTTGCCTGCTGGGATGCAGGATCTGATAACCTATCTAATAAGTAGCTCATTTTATCATATCTGCGGATTCATCTCTGCTGTAGGTCTGTTCGGAGGCCTTTCTTGTCGGAATATTACAGTGTTACGTACTTCATCTGTGTCTATTATTTCAGACAATCAAGGCTTTTCTCCCATCTATGATCTCAGTAAACCATGGTCATGTTGTTTGTATGTGTTCTACATTAGGATTGCTTGGTCTCGCGGGTACAGCAGATTATACCACCTCCAAGTTTGCACTGGCAGGTATATCAATGCCGTTTTCATCTCTCTTTTTTTGCACCAATTGGTGTTTTTTTCGTCCTTTTGTTTGTTTGATTTGAGGTCCTTTGCTCGTTACTCTTTAAAAAGCAAAGGCTATGACTGTGCGGATGCACAGGCTGGTCTGAGTTTTCAATTGTCACACAGGTCGAATTGTTTGTTTCGTTATGCGCGTCTCATTTAATTTCTGGGAATGCTGTATTCAGAATCGTCATCTGGGGAGTTAATCGGCGGTTTTACGGTTGTAAAGTTCGTTTTACGGCGACGCGTCAGCGGAGCCGGGCGACGCGTGAGCGGAGCCGTTAAACGGAATTTGCGACCGTAAAACCGCCGATTTACCTCCCCAAATGAAAATTTTGATACAGTTAATCCCCATGATAATGTACTTATTCACTTGTTTTATTAAAAAAATGTTCGTTTTGCTCAAAACGGCACGTAAAACTAAATACCAACCAGTGGAAAGCGACATTATATGATGACGTCTGATTTCCGACAGTGTATCATATTGACCGGTAATTTCTGTACAAAGTAAACGGAACATTTTGGGGTATATAATAATAAAATATACTGTCGCAAAATATTAACGTTATCCAATAATATTTCGCGTTACATACGCAAGTACTTTACAACTTGATTTCATTGAAACAAAATCTACAAGTTGACATATGCAAACAGTATAAATACAGATCAGCATGTACATACACGGAGACACATTCATCGCTCCACTGTCCGCAAATGATTATTCGTTTCCCTTAACGCGTTGTTGTAGGACTCATAGGTTACTACTGTAGACGATGGGCTTTTTGGAGGTTGATTAACATCTTTTCCATTTCATATGCGCTAATTATCTTATTTTTAACGTATTTGATTTAATACTAGCGAGTAGGGATACCTTTATGATCAAAACCATCTAGACTGGCTCAGGAATCCTTAAATATCCTACATTGAGAATTGCGGAGTGTGTTTAAAGGTTATTCTTTTTCGAACCTTTTGGATTACAAATTTACCCTTTTAACTTTGTAGGATTTATGAATACAAGACCTTTTATTCAGGAAACTGATACAGGAATTAACCTTGATGCGGGCCCCAAATGTTTGTTGTAGGAGAAAGCGGAACCGGATTTCTCACATGGCTTGTATAGCTTGGTTAAAGTGACTTTATGCTTTGCAGGATTAATGGAGTCCTTGATGTTGGAGGTAGCAGAGTACAAGGGTGTAGAGATAACAACTGTTTATCCTTATCAAGTGAACAACACGATGTTTGCTGGATGTCGCGTCAGGTACCTCAGTCAATAGGGGCCACAAAATGATCCTAGCAAAGACGCAAACCAACCTGCGCATATACACATTCTGATAAGAGTGAAGATAATAAGTAAAGGATCGATACACCACAACCTCGTTATAACACGGTTCATTATAAGACGGGTTTGGATATAGCACAGTTTGAAGATGGATCCCAAAAATGTATAGATTATATAGAAAAATGACCATTTATGGTCATTTTTCTGTTTAATCTATACAATTTTGATGGGATATAACACGGTTGTTTAACTAACACGGTTTCTGCTTTGGACTCCATCAATAGTGTTATAAAAAGGTTGTGGTGTAAAATTACCTCACACCTCCCATCCAAGACACCATAGGGACTTCATAATGAAAAGGTAACAAGCGGAAAGCCAAAAGGACAGTAACATTTCCCACAAAATGGCCAAATCGGTTTCAAAATTAGCAGTTCATACATGAGCCCCGCCAAGCGAATTTGTGTCTTCGAGCATTCCGTCATGACAAATTTAAACTGCGCATGCCCAGCCATTCAGATGGGCCAGGGATATGGCTTTCTGGCTAAAGGTTCCTCTTGATTCACTGCTTGTATGAGCGAGCAGCGAAGGTTCTGGCGAGACTGAGCGGATGCGCAGGCTCGCCTGAACCTTCGCTGCTCGCTTAGGCGATAAGTACCAAAATCGCTTGACGGGGCCTACATACAAAGATGAACCATAACATTATTAAGCCACCTTGGAACAGTCATTCAAAAGCTTTTACAGGGGTGGAGATGGATGTGAGCTTAAATCGATTTTACTTGGCCACACAATCTACGCCCTTGGTTCTGTCGCGGTTTAACCAACTGCATGAAACAACTGAAATGCTTGAGCAAAAGAAAACCGACACTTGGTCTTTTTTGTTTGATTTGAGGTTTAACGTCCCCGTCAACACTATGTGACCATTTTGGAGACGCTGCTTCCAATTTTTGTGGGACTTTTACCAGACATTGAGATGAAATGACTTCTCAAGCCCTGCCCCCCAATGAAACCAATAGGCTATGAATTAAAAATCACTCTTTTTCAAATTTTCGGCCCTTGGCCTTCTTCAGGAATCTATTAATTCGTCGAACAACTGAGTGACATCCATCTTGTGATGCTGACAGGAAGAAAGTAATGATTATCTGCCGTAGCCAGGGACGACGTCGTGTCACTTTCTTAAAGATGCAGACAAGTTGGCGTAACGAAGAATTAGAAGAATTTGAAACCAATAGGGTTTATAAGCATGGGCGGGCCGACTCGCACCGCTTGGCCTGGGCAGGCTTAGATCCTCTAAGCTGTTTACCAGTACACTCGTGTGCTGGTCGGTTTCAGCTCTGCGTGGAAGCATCATGCAGCTCATATATTTCCCCAAGCCCCGATGGGCGGGGGCCGGCCCGACACTTGGTCACCGGTGGGCGGCCTGACAACATCAGGTGTAAATCGGCAAAAGAGAACCTACAGGCTCAGATCAGCCTGCACACCTGCCAGGTCTTTAGAGCCGCATCAATCTGAACCTGTCGTCACCAGTCATGTGCGTAACGCTTAGGCATAAACAAGCATACATGGATTTGCAATCTGATCCGATTCTTTGAGAAGCCTATGCTAAAAGACTCATCTTCGTTGGCGCTGCTCATTAATTGTTGATGTGATTAGCGAGGCTTTGATGAGTCTGTACTGCCTTTAGGATAATACACCCTTTTTCTTCATGGCCTAAATGAGAAGGATATTACATGTATTCTGTGCTAATGTTTTGTAAACGACTTTGTATTTGGTTTAGTAGTACAAATATCATGTTTATGTGAGTTTAGCCTTAAAGGCATTTATTCTTGATTATTGAGGACTATCAGTTCATTACATAATATTGTGTAGCCCTCAGTGCTGACTAAAGAGAAGCCCTCTGTCTGCAACAGGTAAGGGGCCTTCTTGGGGAAAATCAATAATTGTCTAACTGTTAACTACAGTGTACCTTATTGATTTTCCACTTTAGTGCCTCAGTCAGGGGATTCAACAGGAGCTACTTATCAGCCTATTAAAGGGACCTTTGATCTGCTGTAGACAGTATATCACAGGTGGCAATAAAACAATTATGGACACACGGTGTGCCCTACTGTCTAAGAATAATTAGGGCCCCGCACTGAAAGTGTGGGTGCCCTATAGTAATCACTCTGTCTGTCTGTCTGTCCGTCCGTCTGTCCGTCCACAAATTTCTGACAGCGCTACCAGGGCCCTAGTCAGTTTCACTGACAGCTCTAGTTGCCTTTAAGGCCAGCCCAGTCACTTGTTTCGTATTTCAGATTTCCATGGTTGTTTCCACAACTAACAGAAGAGTGTGTGAGTAGGCAAACTATCTCAGCCATTCTGAGAAACAAAAAGCAAGTTATTATACCATGGTACTTCAACATGATATGCTTTATGAAAAGGTAAGCCTCAATGTATATAATTTAAAGTAAAATCTATTTTGTATAATGATTATGCACATATATAGTAGTTGCAGATAAGATTGACTCGGCAGAGCTCTCGTTTGCGCCAGCGCCAGCCTTTGAATATTCTAAACGGTAAACCAAGTCACCCGACTGTGTGAATTCAGCTGTAACACAAACAAAGTTGTGGCATATATGGCCATTTTGTCCACTCGCAGAAAGCATACGTAAAGGCACTCAACCGAATCTGGTGGTAGACTCGGCGAATTTTGCATATATTGACACCTGAATAGCTCCGCCTAGTCAGTCTTATCTGCGACTACTTTACAGTAAAAAAATGTCGACCGCAAATTTCTTAATAAGCTGCATTTGATGTATTTCTGCATGCGATATTGTCGTTATCTAGAAAGTTCATTCTCATCCACTGTCTATAGCATATTATATATACTAAGCGAAATCTTATAGGGATATGAGAAGTGATTTGTCCCTTCACTGTACTGTTGAACACTAGCGGCAGCAAATTTTGGCGGTTTTTATGAGTAGACCTTTTCGCGGATTTATATGTTGGCGGATTTTCGATTTCCGAAGAAAAGAAATCTGTCGAATCTCCAACGCCGTGTAAGATGACAAAAAAAAATCATCGGAGTTGATCATCAACCGCGTCATGCGGAAACTGTAGTAATTAATTAAAAAAAATTGTGTTCACTGCATGATGAACCCAATGTGCTACCTTGATAATCCAAATGTCTGTCTGGAGGTGTGTCACTTTCCTCTTATCTGATTGGTTTACCCATCCTATTGGGCTCACAGTTAAAGTTATAAATCAATTACCAATTATATCCGCAATTTTGACAATAACTCTCAAGGTGTGTTTGTTTCCATTCAGCCGTTTTGAGCTGTCTTATGACTAGAACATTGTCTTTCTTTTGTTCGACTTCTAAAGAAGTATATACACTTTTTCTTTTGTCACCGATGGTGCCTATGACGAATTGACACATCATAATTGTGATATGTAGAATAAAGTTTCTTCTCTCGCACTCTGAGCTTTATTGGCGGATTTTCATTTTGACGTTTCTTTCCTTGTCCGCGAATAGCGCCAAAATAAAATGACCGCCAAATTTAAGTGTTTTACAGTATTCAGATTTCATTGAAATTGGTGATGATTTTTTTGGACAAAAACAGAAAGTGCAATGTTTTATCACCACAGCTTAAAGTACAAGGAGCTGTTCCTGTCACCAGAGCAGTACCGTGTATCACAGTTGGGTCAATATTAACCCTTATCCCGCTGAATAATTAATTTAGCCACACCCATTTCTGACTTTGAGCCAGTCAGATTACTTGATGTAATTTATTAGTGCGAATTCACAAACTGAATGTCAAACAGTGTAGGTCCTGATCAGATGGCTTCTTCAGAATCCATCTGCTCTGGATCTACACTGTTTTCAAAAGTACACAAAATGCAACTGCTCATACTAGGCTCACTTCCTGAAGAAAGCTTTGAGACGTGTTTCCACCGCATCAAGGTTTGTGGTTGGAAGGCATCGTCCAGTTTCATCCCATCCAAGCACAGTGGAATTTAAATCAGGGCTACTTTAAGGCCAGTCCCCCATTGTCAGGATGCCAGCTTGCTGAAGAAGGCCTTAAACAACCCGAGCATGAGGGCGGGCGTTGTTGTCCATGAGTGTTTTTTTTAATTCCCACCCAAGCCGTCTTGCTTCCACCAGCATAAGGATCACCTTTAATGACGCTGACATCTGCATATCGCTCTTTTGTTATTCTACAAATACGAATTATCTCATGCAGCAAATGAAAACGACTCATTGACGGGTTGCATTGAACGAAGTCGAACTTCCTGAATATGTTCTATAAAAGGGTTATCCTTTGGATGCAAGGAATGCACCACAGAACTGGAAAATATGAAGTGTACATGTTTTCTGTGCCAGACTAGCTAGTTTCGGCCAATTAGGCATCATCAGTGTCCCTCAAATATTTTCAAAATTCCACAATGGAATCAATGATCCCAAAGGACAAGAAAATATCATCTACACTATAATGTAGGGCAGGGAGACTTTTTACGGCCGCCACACATTCCCAGACACCAGCTGCCTGCTCCTTAATGTCTGAACAGACACGTTTAGTCTTTTAACATTTCTAAGAGGACGTCTGAATGCAGATGCGATCATCCTGATACGTCATTCTTTTCTTACATCCTCTATCAAGCTTTTCTACATTCTAATAAAGTCTCATTTCGACACTTTGAGACAGTCCAAATCTCAGTGCAACATCGGTATAACCAGTTGAATTTGCAAAACGATTTGCCAACGTTCGCCGAAAGTTGGGCGTCGACGCTGAGCCATGTTTGTTCAACTTATTGTTTTCTTGTGAAATAGAAGTGAACGCAATGATCAGGAATCGATGCAGATACCTTACAACTCCCATCCAAGACACACATGAGAAAGAAGCACTAAAATAACATAAAACTTCACCGTAATTAAAATATCACAAGCAGAAAGCCAAAAGGACAGTTTCTTTTTCACAAAATGGTCAAACAGCTGTCAAAATTATTAGCAGTATATACATGCAAAGACAAAATACAAACAACAAAAACACCGCCTAAGAACGGTCAGTAAAAACTACTAGGGGCGTCTTAAATTGATTTTAACCCATTTTGTATGGGAAACCCTAAAATGGGTACCCTGACAAACAGTGCAGGACCAGATCAGACGCAGACACGGTGTCTGATCAGGGCCTATATTATTTGCTAAAGGTTGAGCTATTTTCTGAATAAATTTCAAGGATAACACAAACTGTCTCCCCTAAATTTTGAAATGAACTCCTGCCATTATATAAGGAGGAAGATTCCATTTGGTACAGAAAGGGTTAATGAAGCCACGTTGTCTTGTAGTTTAGACAAATAATTTGTTCCGTCCGCATTAAGGGTTACTAAATCATCTCCAGGAACAAAATCGAAGGAATAAAGAGATGAAACAACAGCATGAAATAACTGAAATGCTGAAAACCAACAGTTGGACTCCGGCGGGCTCGATCAGTGACAGAGCATCAGGTACCAACCGACTTTCTGTAGTATGAATGAAAATCGCACAAAAACACGGACACCCGTTAATTCGAACATTGTGTAATTTTTTCGACACTTGTGTGATATCTATTGTGTTATGTAATCAGAGGCCCATGACAGCACAAAATATTCACATTAGAGGAAGCAAAGTTGTTAAAAAGATAACAAATATTTGTTGTTTTTCGAATAAGTAAAACTGCCGTGTACAAAATAAAATTCAGTTCCATTGTCCCTTTATTGCTTTGTACAAGTTGGGTCTTCGACCTTTTGTATAAATAAATGAACTTTATTCTATTATTTCACGTATACCTATCCATATTTATATTTCTATGAACAACATTACTGAGCATGAAAATAGAAGTGAAGACAATGATCAGGAATCGATACAACTACCCGACACCTCCCACTTGTATGCCTCGATTTTTGGAATGCCAATAGATAGGTCGTCCAACAGATAGGTTGTTTGCAATTTTATTATAGTAGAAATGATATTTTTGACCGTCAGGGTAAATGGGCATCAGGGTGTCCTCTGAAATGCTAACTTTTGAACCAAAGAATATAAAGGACGGTTTGTAGGTAATGGTAGAACCAAGACTGAATTTATATCGCGACAGGTGATCGGACAATCGAATTTGCATAAAATGGCACGTGCAAAAATCGCAATAAGTGTCTTCCGTCCCGTACAAAATGAACGGCACCTGTATCTTGTTTGGTTTAAAACTAAGCATTTTCAGACCATAAACTTAGTATTGTTCACGTAACGTCTCTTTTTTTAGCCATTCTTGAACTTCGGCATGTTGTCTGCAAGCTGCCTTAAATTTGATTAAAGATCAGAACAAATCGTAATTTTCTTATGTTCCTTTATTACAGCATTTTACCTGTCTCATGCCTATACCCGTCCCTCAAGTTCCTAGGCCTGCATGAAATGATGACAGCTTTAGAGCATAGAAACAACAGTAGCGAAAACTAGTACGGAATGATATGCTGGTGTGTTTCAACACAAGGAAGAGTGGCTGACTTCGCGTGTATTTAATTTATCGTCATGGCTGTTTTCGCGTATCCAGCATATGAAATGCATTAATGTAACGTGATAACTGATTAGACAGTAAAATAGCTCGTCACACAGTAAAGCCGCGCCTTTAGTCTTTGTTCAGGTCGAGCAGTGCGGAGTATTCATGAGGCAAACCCTATAACGTCCTATGACGACGTTAGAAGATGTTATTTTACATGTATCATATGACGTCGCGTCTGAGAGTGTAATAACTCCATATATTACATGCATAACAGAGAAATACCATGATTTCTATCAGACAAAAACATGATATTTTCCTTTTAGCTAAGGCGAAATATTTCCTCTTAGCTGGGGAAATAAATCTTTCTGGCTGGAACTACTTTTGACACAAGAAACAAGGTTCTGCTTTTGCAATGAAATCGCTATATTCAAACGCGGGAAAGTTCAGACACGTCGACGTTAATCATGACGTCATCTCAATGGCGTCTGAGAAGATATCAACAAACGTTCAGGATGCGTGACGTTCGAGTAGGATGCAAGGTTGGAATACGGATTATCTGGACATAACTACAGAATGAGGGGTACGTTTGGTGACCGTTCTCTCGCATTTTTAATTGTTTTATCATTATAATACTTTATTTCTTCCATCTTCATGCATTACAATAGGAACCGCTTTCAAGATGGCGTCTATACAGTTTTTGTTTCAGTCAGCTTATGTGTCACTGCGCCCACTACCTTTTGCATAGACTGTATGTTAACAGTGAACTGTAAACAGAATTAGATGCAAAATGATCCATCAGCTCTATCATTTGCATGTAATATATAGTTTATTGATTCAGCCCATTCTAAATATGGGATTTATAAACCTCGGGAGGTTGAACATCCTATAAAGAAACTCGTGCGCAAGCGCGCTCGTTTCTTTATCGGATGTTCAACTTCCCTCGGTTTATAAATCCCATATTTAGAATCGGCTGAGTAATAAACTCTATGTTATAAATTCGATAATCCACTAGTGGATTAAATATGCAAATTAGTTAGATACGCCCAATAAAGTTAGGTGTACGATGTCCTTTACGACGTCGCATTTACTAACGGCGGAATATTGACATATATTACATGCATAACTGAGAAATACCATGATTTCTATCAGACAAAACATGATATTTTCCTTTTAGCTAAAGAGAAATATTTCCTCTTAACTGGGGAAATAAATCTTTGTAGCTGGAACTACTTTTGACACAAGAAACAAGGTACTGCTTTTGCAATGAAATCGCTATATTCAAACGCGGGAAAGTTCAGACACGTCGACGTTAATCATGACGTCATCTCAATGGCGTCTGAGAAGATATCAACAAACGTTCAGAATGAGTGACGTTCGAGTAGGATGCAAGGTTGGAATACAGATTATCTGGACATAACTACAGAATGAGGGGTACGTTTTGTGACCGTTCTCTCGCATTTTTAATTGTTTTATCATTATAATACTTTATTTCTTCTATCTTCATGCATTACAATAGGAACCGCTTTCAAGATGGCATCTATACAGTTTTTGTTTCAGTCAACTTATTTGTTACTGCGCCCACTACCTTTTGCATAGACTGTATGTTAACAGTGAACTGTAAACAGAATTAGATGCAAAATGATCCATCAGCTCTATCAAATGCATGTAATATATAGTTTATTTATTCAGCCCATTCTAAATATGGGATTTATAAACCTCGTGAGGTTGAACATCTAATAAAAAAAACTCGTGCGCAAGCGCACTCGTTTCTTTATCGGATGTTCAACCTCCCTCGGTTTATAAATCCCATATTTAGAATCGGCTGAGTAATAAACTCTATTTTTGTTAAACAATCGTGGATAAAATACGTTTTAAATGCCACATGATAGATAGAATCTTGCATTCGTGCTCATGTATTATTGAATTTATTAACCTTTTGAGTGCCAACGTCATTTACTGGAAAGTGCCAAACGTACAACGTTACACTGCGTCTTGTATATCAGTCTTAGCAACGTCAGTGGAACCAAACTGAACGCGACGTTATCCAGATGACGTTCATTTATTTCCCGCGGGGTCTTTCAAAAAGTATCCGGCGTTTTGCATAAATGTCTTGCACTTCTATTATGGATTATACGAGAATTATTTTCACATTATCACGTAACGAGTGGTATGGCAGTGTTTTGTACATCTGTTTTGAGAGACCAAACGCACTTTACATCACTGAGTGTAAATGCAGTTATCGAAGACGCAGAAATGCATCTTTGGATGCTGTCCTTTTTTTTTTCTTAGGGTTTGAACACGACAAAACAATGTTTGCTATTGTGAAAAATGGAAAATAAGAAAATAGACTTATCATAATGAAGTAAGAAAGAAAGGAATAAAGAATTAAACCGTTGCACTTGAGACAATAGGTTTTTTGCTGAGTTGTTTGTTTCATTCATTGTTTGTCGCATTAATTATAGTCTTTATGTTGGCCTCACAGGCGCATATAGATGCCCCCGTATGACCTTAGCTGTTGGTGGGACCTAATACTCAAACACACTTACTCACTCGCAAATATCTCTAGCAAAACTCTCTAGCCATAAAATGTAAGCAGTGGCTATCCTACGTAAATAGCGACAATAACACATAAAAATAAAAAAAAAGAAAATGAAACAATATAAGGTCGCATCGTGCGCACCAAAAACCATTTCACACGGATAAACATGAGTCGAATGATATACTAAAGTAACGAAGGACTGTTCCGGACAAGGTCATAGTGTTGCGTGTTGCAATTATATACTGTAGAGGCTATTTGGGAGGTTCCTACACACATTTTGTTTGTCTTCAATGCCATCGGGGCTCGAAGAAATAGATTGGGCTGCATGATACTTCCACGCAAAGCTGAAACCGTCCGCACATGAATACTGGAGTCAAAGCCTGCCCTTGCGAAGTGGTCCGAATCTGACCGTCCGTGCATACAAACCCTTTTGGTTTCATTGGTTTGCAGGGCTTGAGATGTCATTTCATCCCAATGTCGAGTATAAGTCCCATATCATTGGAAGCAATGTCTCCAAAAATGAACTGTATAGTGTTGACGGGGATGTTAAGCCTCAAACAAATATATGATTTCAGGATGACACTGCATATTTCGTCCAAGAAGTTTATACCAGATAACATAGATTCATGCGCGCTCGTTCGAACTGCCTCATTGATGTGTCACTAATGAGTGCATATACGTTTGATGCTCCATCGAACTGCATCAATGATGTGGTGCCAACGAGTGCATGGTCTATTTGTGCTCCTTCGAACTGCCTCACTGATTCGGTACTAGCGACTGCATGAATTGCTGGTGCTCCTTCGAACTGCATCATTAATGCGGAACTCACGAGTGCATAAATTGTTTGATGCTCGTTGGAACTGTCTCATTCATTCGGTACTAATGAGCGAGTACACAGTCTCTTAGTGCTCCTTCGAACTGCCTCATTGATGCGGCACTGACGGGTATATAGATTTCGGGTGCTCGTTCGAACTGCCTCATTGATGCGGCACTAACGGGTAAATAGATTCTGGCTGGCTGCTCGTTCGAGCCGCACAATTAATGCGGTACAGACGAGTGCATTGGTGCTTGTAAATACGAACTACTTCATTCATGCGATACAAAGGCTTGCATACATTCTTGGTGCTCATTCGAAATGACTCATAAATGCGGAACTTACGAGTGCATAATTTTTTATGCTCGTTCGAAATGTCTCATTGATACGGCACTAATTAATGAGTGCATATACTCATTGGTGCTAGTTCATTGATACTAGTTCGAACTACCTCAATGACGCGGTACTAAAGGGTGCATAAGTTTTAGGTGCTTTTTCGAACCGCCTTGCTAATGCGGTATTACATGTAACGAATGCATAGACTGTTGTTGCTCATTCGATCTGCCTCATTGATGCTATATCATCGAGTACATAGACTCCTGGAGCTCCGTCGCACTACACCAATGATGTGGTACCAACGGGTTTTTTTATTTTGGAGATTGATCATGAAATCTTTTCTACGGTCATTCTCTCCCTTCCGCTGATTCAAGAAGGGCAGTTGTCAGTTTCTGGCGAAAGAATGTGCACTGTACTGGTTAACCGCTTACGTATAAGCCTGCCCAGGAAAGTGTTGATAGGTAAACTGACCGGCTCAAAAATGACCTAAATAGTGTTGACTGGGCCGTAAAACTCCAATACAAACAAACAAAAACCAACGGGTTTTTGTTGCTCGCTCGAACTGCCTCAGTGATTTGGTACTAACGCTTGCATCCATTTCGGTGCTCGTTCGAACTGTCTAATAAAATTTGAGGTGGCTCTATCGAGTACCCACTACCTATGTTCGTAAGCAAAAATAAGAAAAGTAATGTAAACCCTTGTCAACTCCACTTTTCCTTTATAAAGTGGAACTTAGAAGTGTATAGACTACGTCATAAAATGCAATTAATTAAAAACACAGTCATGGTTTTGTGGGCAGTGGATGTGTAGGCCCCTTCTACAGCTCTAACACGCGTATCGTGTTCTTGACCTCTGTCCATGCATTCTTCTTGAACGAACGACCAGACAAAATATTCATTTAACAGAGCGAGAAGTTGCGGGAAATTCTGAGGCTGTCCAACCCCGAAACATATATAGAGAAAAGTGGGGTTGACGGCGTTATACATTAATATCTATATTACTGCTCGACGCCATAGGTTGTAGGTTGAATGGGCAGTTCTAATGAGCACCATACATCTATGTTTGTTGTAAAAAAATTAGAAGAATATCACAAATTTTCATCAAAAAATGTCCGTATTTGAGATATGAAAAACATGTACTGTATGTTATACGAGTGTATTAACGTATTGGCATCAACCTTTTTTTTTTTTTTTTTTTTTTTTTTGACTGTTTTTTTTTTTTTTTTTTTTTTTGGGGGGGGGGGGGGGTGGGGAGGGGGGTTACGATTATTTCACTCCACTCATATCGAGCCGATCGTTAATCGGAGGGGGGGGGGGGCGAAATTCGGAGTACCCGGAGAAAATCCACCTGACCTTGCAGAACTTGGCATTTCACATATGACCCGAGCGAAGCTCGAACCCACAGTGGTGAGAGACCTAATGATCAGCGCTCTTATCCACTAGGCCACGGAGGCCCGTTATGACATCAATCTGATAGCTGATTACTTTTATATATAAAAAAGAACTTGTTAGTTGTGCTTAAGATGAATATGAAGGCTCAGAACAATGAAACACTGTTTTGGTTCAGAAAGCATGATTCAAAGTTTGGAGAAATAACCGCTCGACATTGAGCGATATGAGAAGCATTGACTATCAAAGCAAAGTGTAAAAAAATGCGCTAAAGTAAAAACCACGGACGAATATTTTATATCTCAGTGTTTCTAAAGCCGTTTTGGCTTTATTACGGAAGAATTAGAAACGAAGCGAACATTGCAGGTACTAATTAAATCTTTAGTTACGTAGTGACATTTTGTCCCCATGAAAACGTATCCAGCCGATAGAAAATACATACTTTTGCCAAATTACTGGTTCTCTTTTTTTAACGCACTTTTGAAACAACCACCCGCTAAATGACGCGACGTAAGCGTTCATTTTGCCGCCGTACGTCAAACGATGACGTTGCTTGACAACAAGCGGGAAAACAAAAGAAAAATATAGCAGAGGGTATGTGTCATTCCTCGGAAATAGTAATCATCTCGGTGTGCGTGCGATAAAACGAACACACGAACTTAATATTAGAATGTTTTATCTTCAGAAATCTACCAAATACAGACAGCTCTCTCCTTGAAATCTACGAGAAATATTCCTTCCAAAATGGGCCCAAAGCGGGCCCGTTGGCACTCAAAGAGGTACAACGGTGGGCCCAAAAAGGGCCCGTTGGCAAACTAAGGGTTAAACTCGTTGAAGAAAATGGACAAAATGCTCGACAAAGCCTCGCATTTTATCCCTTTTCCTCAACTCGTTTAATAAATTCAATAATACTCATGTATTATTGAATTTATTAAACTCGTTGAAGAAAAAGGACAAAATTCTCGGCAAAGCCTCGCATTTTATCCCTTTTCCTCAACTCGTTTAATAAATTCAATAATACATGAACACTCATGTAAAATCCGCTATTTCATGTTTTGTCTAGCATTGTTCAAGAAAAAATCAGACTTGAGATTTCATGCCAATCTCTTCTGCCAGATGATTCACAAGAATACAATGTATGTTCTATAAAAGGGTTATCCTTTTGCAGCAATGAATGCGCTGAAGAACTGAAAACTATGGAGTGTACAAGTATTTCTGGGTCAGACTAGCTAGTTTCTGGGTCCGACTAGAAAGTTTCGGCCAATTAGGCCGCATCAGTGACCCTCAAACATTTTCAAAACTCAACAATAGAATCGATGATCCCAGAGAACAAGAAAATACAAACTACACTATGATGTAGCCTTATTTTCTGTGAAAAAGGAAACAAAACTGTTTTTTTTTTTTTTTTCGCTTAAAAATTGCATGGTGCTTTAAAGGCTTAAACGTTTTACAGTTATAGCACACTGCAATACGCAGGCTAATGGCATGTGATATCTGATCATTATTAAAAAATTACTTTAACCAATGTATGTATGCAAACATGCTTGAGAAAATGTTAAAAATATATAATAGGTGTCAAACACCGAGAATTAGCCGGACTGTGATTTTTTGTGCAGACTCACATTTCAGTGTTAGTGTTTGTCGGACGCGGCTTGAAAACGTCTGCGCCAGCTAGAAATGACGGATAGAATCTGTCATTAAAAACTTTGAATCACGACATGTATGTAAAAATGTGTCTTCGTACCTGTGCACATATAGAAGACAAAAATCAGAGGTGTGTACCCAGTCTCAGAACTCAAACTAACCAGTTCGCACGAAGACGTTTGGGCAAAGGTCCTTCGTAAGGCAAATCAGACAGCGTAGCTACGTAGTCTTATCCAAATCTTAGCTGTGCGCACACGTCCAAACATAGAAGCCTTCGTGGTGTAGTGGTTACGCTACTCGCCTTGTAAACCAGGGATCGCAGGATCGATCCCGGGCTTCTCCAGACTTTGGTTTAAACATATTTTATTACTATAGCAATAACATCATTACAATATGTGACAAGTTATTATACAATTTGGGATTAGAACGAAAGCACAAGTACTTATATAGTTCTTCTCCAGACTTTCGGATGAGTCTTTAAACCGAGGTCCCGTCTCCGTATGACCTTAGCTGTTGGTGGGACGTAAAACTGAAACACTCACTCACTCACATGTCCAAACATACATTTTCGCACGTAGCACGAGAACAGAAACAAAAAAGAGTTGAAAGACATATAATTTCATGTGCTTCTCCACCGTCGATATCTGAGTGGCATCAATGGCAAAAGGTGTCTTCCAGCTTGGGCGGGGATGGTTGGGTGAGGGGAAGGTGTCGTATATCTTAGCTTCCAGGGTGCCCAACTGATATTGGCTTAACAATTGGGTAAGGCTTGCAGAAGGCAAGGCAAGATGTGGAAAGCGGTTATCTCTCCTGTTTCTTCACTGTCATTCATTTACCTCTTTCTCTCCTCTCCTTTATATTTCATCTTCTCTATTGTCTCTACTATCAGTTCTCCCTTTCACCGGGAGACGACACAAAATGAGCTGCCATCACGAAAACACGCCTATATAATTCTGACCCCCTTGAACCCCACTTTTATATAGTAAAACTGAGGTTTACAGGAGTAAGCCTTGTTTTTCTTATTTCTGCTCTAAAATATAGATTGAGGGTACTCGTTAGAACCGCCTCGTCGAGGCGGTTCTAACGAGTGCCCACAATCTATATTTTGAGCAGAAATAAGAAAAATATCACAATTTTTCATCTTAAAATTTTCATTTTTTTTTTCGGCGGTAAAGTGTGCAATGTATTTGTATAGGCGTGTTTTCGTAATGAAGGGTTTTCGTGTCGTTGAACCCCAACACAGTTAGTCTTCCAGCATGTGTACACATTGAGAACAAGATTCAGCCTGCATATCCACTCAGTTATTATACTGCCGTCTCTGTCTGTATGAATAAACTTACACTAACTGGTACCCACAATCAATGTTCTAGAGCCGTAATATTAAGAACAATACCTTTTTCAAGCTTAACACAATGATACCCACCTTTGCAAATAGTTTAGATCCAGGTTGAATGTCTTCTCGGGATATACGCTGTTACTTGTGTGTATCATGTTTGCACATACACCCAAAGGCAGCGTGCGTCAAGGTAGACGAGGGTGGTCTACGCAAGAAAATATAAGGTCCAGGAAAACGTAAATATGTACATGTATTTATAGTTTATCAACGGCCTTTGACAGTTCAACGTTCAAGCGTGACAAGACTATTCCATGTTTTAGGGCAAGCAGGTTTCGGATTTATTTTTCCACAGGATTCTAAAATTATAAATATGTTGTTGATAATGCCATTGTGAAGACGTGGTGGCCAAGTAGTTAGTATGATGCAGTACGAATCTCAGTAAAACTATTATCTCCCAATGTAAAATCCCAACTGAAGGCGACTTACACGGACTAGTCCAAAATTAAAAGTGCAGTCACGTCTCACCGCGTTTTGAAAGACTATACAACAAACGATAAATAAACAGCTTTTACATCAAAACAATCGAACATCCTCTCTTATACAATGTTTTTTGTCGAGGAAGTTAATAGTGTAGTGAACCAGTCCTCAAAGAACCGAGTATACAGTAAAATTCCACCGACTGGTTCGCCGCGCCCATGGATCTACCGGCAATCACTTCTGACTGTAACCCAGTGCTGGTACTGCATTCAGTGGGCACTGTAGTCATTATCATTATATCGTTTCAGCTACCCGACAAGGTCTGGTGAGACGGTACAGAGCGATATTGCCCGTCTGAAAACTATTAACATTTCATAGTAATCTTTGCACACCCCATCTTCCTCCCTGATATGTCATGTCATGTCCGCGTAAGTGGGGGTACTGAAGCCTTAATCTAATCTTTATACCTTGTCCTTTGACAAACGGCATAGATGAAAGCCACTTCTCATTGCACGGGGAATGAGTCAAGCCACATAATTCGATCATGGGATGGCCATTGGCTCGCAAAAAATAAAAACGATTTGCATGATCAATATGCCACCTATACGGATTACTGAACAGGCCGACCAGCAATAAATACCAGAGCCATGCCATCATCCAGAAGGTTGAAAAACTACGACCTTTTGGTATAAACATATTTATTTCGAAACGAACTGTACAACATATAACATGATAATAGTAACAATACAAAATTTAAGGATTGGAACGGAAGCACAAACTGCTTATTTAGTTCTTCTCCTTAATAGGTCATCCAACTGTGAATAGAGCATAAGGATACATTTACATGGTAGGTTTCAGAATGAGTGAAATATACTTGAATCATAATAGTTTGAATGATATACTGTTCAATGGAAAGAAAGAAAGTACATAATAGTAATTAAACGGTAGAATAGAAAAGGAATAAAGAAAGAGTTAGATAGTTAGACAGATTGCATGATATGAAAGCATATTACAGTAATTGAGAGGTAGAAAAAGGAATAAAGAAAGAGTGAGATAGTAAGACAGATTGCATGATATGAGAGTAGGCACGAGAAAGAGATTGTGTGAGAAATAGTATAAAAATGCATAATCTATCCTGCGTGAGGAAGGATGCACGGACGGGAACAGGAGGGCGGGACTAAGAGGTTTAGCAGACTCAGTGCTAAGGGTAATAATTTTAAAATGCTAAAACCGTTTCGTGTCTATGATAAATTTTTGTACTCTGTCAAATATGTGGGTGTTTTCGGCAAGAGTTAAGGCTGTGTCACCAAACAGTAGAAGGTGAAGGTTTATTGCGTGAAATTGTGAGATACTGTCAAGCAGCAAGATGCGTTGATTTGTGTAATTTGTACATTCAAACAGGTAGTGGTATGCATTTTCAATACTCCCGCAAGAACAGAGTGGTGAATCGATTATGTGTTTCGAAAATAGATAGAAGTTCAAACTACTGCAATCCGTTCGAAGCCTTGTATGAAGTATCTGGCAAAGCCTTTTACCGGTATAATAGTGCTTGGGGGTACGTTCTCTGTCTCTAGCTAGGTAATATTTAAAGGATAATATGGAATCAGTTTGTTTGGCTTCAGAGGGAAGATCGTTCCAGCGCCTAATTGCAGAGGGCAAGAATGAGTTGGCGTATAGTGAAGTTTTAGGGCTGATGTTTTGAAGGTTATTTGCATTACGAAGACTATAGCGAGAGGCACTCCCGACGGTTGGTGGAACAAGTGATGAAAGGTAGTGTGGGACTAGATTATTATTCATTTTAAAGAAAAGAGTAATCTTATGATCATCGCGTCGCTTTTGGAGAGACTGCCATTTGACCTCGTTGTAAAGATTTTGTAATGAAACCAGTCGTGTAGCCCCTGTTGCGATTCTAGCTGCTTCATGTTGTACTTTTTCGAGTTCATCTTTCTCGTACTGTGCACAGTTATCCCAAATTGTATCGCCATATTCTAGTATTGGCCTGATGAATGCAATGTAAATTATTTCTAGTGACTTTCTGTCCAGTTTAAATTTTAGAGTTCTCATGATGTTTACCCTTGTCCAAGCTTTTTCTTTTATGTACTGAATATGTTCATGCCACGAACAATCGTTCGAGAGATATAAACCTAAGTGTTTGTGAGACTGGACCTCCTTAATCTGCTGATTATGCATGAAGAGTGGTGGGTGAACTGGCTTAATAGGCTTTCTTGATACTGTGAGAGATTCATTTTTGGGGGGATTAAATAAGACCAGCCACTTATCTGCCCAAGCTGATATTTTTTGAAGATCAGTGTTTAGAATTGAAGCGGAGGCATGAGGGTTTTCAACAACTATGAAGAGACTTGTGTCATCAGCGAAAAGACGGATATTAGAGTTGATTTCAGTGACAATGTCATTGATAAAGATAAGAAAGAGAAGAGGACCTAAAACTGAGCCTTGGGGAACACCAGCTTTAATATAAGCCCAGTCAGAGTTTGCCCCAGGGAGAACAACCCTCTGTCGTCTGTCCGATAAGTAGTTTTTAAACCAGTCTAGTAGACTTCCAGAAACACCACAAGCATGAAGTTTATGTATTAGTCCGGCGTGCCAAACGCGATCAAAAGCCTTTTTAATGTCACAAAACACTACCCGTATCTCTTTGCCGTTGTCCAAAGCATGACAAAAAGTGTTGTAGAGATAGGTGAGCTGATTGACGGTAGAGTCTCCAGGGATGAATCCAGATTGCAGGGGTGTGAGAACATTATTATCACGCAGATGATTAAAAAGATGTTTAAACACAAGTCGTTCGAAGAGTTTTGATTCAGAATTCAAGAGAGAGATAGGCCTATGATTTGTAAGAAGTGATAGGTCACCTTTTTTTGGAATAGGGGAGAGATTTGCCTCCTTCCAGGAGGCCGGGAAGGAACCTTTTGAGAGTGAGTAATTGAAAAAAGCGCATAAGGGACCAGATATTTCTTGAGCTAGCTCTTTTAGAATTCTGTTATTTAGGCCGTCAGGCCCAGAGGCTTTACCCAATACCAAAGTTTTAAGGACGGATTCGACCTCGAGTGGGGTTAATGTTAATGTTTCTAGTGGTGAACGGACTGGGTAGGGTATGATGTCAGGAAGCACAGCATTCTGATCGTTCAACAAAGTTTGGTCTCGGAAGAAGTCATTTAGAAGATTAGCTTTATCTTGTTCGTCTGTGTATGTAGAACCATTATGTTCTAACGGAGGTAATGTGGATTTTGATGCTGGAGAAATGAAATACTTCAGGATAGACCACCAGTTTTTGGAGGAAAGCGAATCTGATCTAAGCTTTTCTGCAATTTTCGCGGTATGAGCTAATTTTGAATTGCGAATAAGAGACACTGACTTATTGCGGAAACGTTTAAATTTAATCCAATGAGCGGGTAAGTTGGTTCGCTTGGCTTTTCTAAAAGCTCGTTTTCTTTTTCTAATGACGCGTTTTATTTCTGATGTTATCCATGGAGGGTCGGTAGGCTTGATTCTTACCGTTTTATTTGGAATACAGTCTTTAGCAATTGTAAGTAAATGATTGGTTATGTTAGATGCATATACATCCACATCATCATTACGCAGGGTGTTCCAGTCTGTGTCAGCTGCTTTTGTTCTTAGAAGATCGTAGTCACCACGGTCATAATTCCAGATCTGACGAGTAAATGATTTGAGTTTAGGTCTACAAAATTTGAAGGCTCCGTATATTGGACAGTGGTAACGATGTTCCTGTCCTAGAAATGGGTCACCTACACCGCCAAGAACCAGACTGTTTTTATTGTGGACAAATAAAAGGTCTATTAACGATTCGGACGTTTCTGTAAAATGGGTTGGCTCGTCAATACACTGATATAACGCAAATTCGGAACACAGGGATGTTATTTTACGCGATGCTGGTAAGGATAAAGCATTTAGGTTAAAGTCACCAGTAATGATTATGTCGTTCAAGCCGGTGTCAGTAGCGAGATTTAAGGAATCTAGTATCATTGAAAAATAATTTGCATCAGAACTCGGTGGTCTGTAAAAAAGACCGAATAGTATATGCTTGTGTTTGCTCAACAATTCTATCCATATGCATTCTAATCCACGGGGCTCCAAATCGTGTCTACGGCGATAGTCCAATCCTTCCTTCACATAAATCATAACGCCACCGTACCGGTCATGAGGTCGGTCCTTCCGTTCTGGAATATGGAATGACGGGAATATAAGCGCATTTGATTCAATTGAGTTGTGGAGCCAAGTTTCAGAGAATGCCAGTATGTCAAAAGAGCTAAGTTCTGTCTGTAAAATATCAAGTTTGGGTACAATGCTTTGTACGTTGTAATGTACGAACGATAGATGATGGCGTTGGTTGAGTGTATCAAGTATATTACTTGATATGGTTGTAGACAATGATACAGAACTGTCGGTTGAAGACGTAGATAAAGGTCCAGGGTTCGAGTGCACATCACCGCAACAGAGAAGGAGTATGCCTAACCAAAGTGTAAAAGTAACAAAATAAAGAGTAGCTATTATTTTTCGAACAAAGTAGGTATTACTGTAGTACGTTACACCAAACTGTATGCGTTTGTAATTTCTACTGACAGTTTGAAGAGCTAAGAATTCACTGTTGCGTATCGCCTGAAGCAAGCAAAAGGTTTCAGTAAAACAAAAATGGACTTTGAATAGTACTAGAATGTGAATGAAGAGATTGAGTCTGCAAGTACGGTAGTAGTTTGGCATGACAGCGATCAGTTGCCTATGTTTACTCTTTTTTACGAACATTTGTCATGTAGAACAAGAACAGCTCTACCACTGTCATGCAAACAACATTGATATTTGTTGAAACAATAGGCGTCCAGTCCTCCAGGAACGTGCATCCTAACTCAGGCGGAAATAGAAGGAAACCAACAGTAAGGCAAGGAAGAAGAAAAAACAGGTGTACATTCATAATGAACAGTATAGCAAAGAGGAGCTTAATGATAACAATAAATACAAAACATGTGCCTATATGTAGATGTTGGTAGTGGATTGGAAATAAACCAACGTACGACCTTTTAACATGACAGACGAAGCTTCTAAAGAAACAATAATATGTTATATGCATGTATGAAATACGCCCTCACAAGTAAAGAAACTGACTTTTGTTAAAAAGGGAACAGGACATAATCCTGAGTGAGCATACCACCGTAGCATATAATTACTAGAAACGCAAACCCTATTGGTTTCATTGGGCGACAGGGCTTGAGGAGTCATTTCATCTCAATGTCGGGTAAAAGTCCCACAAAATTGGAAGCAACGTCTCCAAAATGACCTTTACAGTGTTGACGGGGGCGTTAAACCCGAAATCAAACAAACAAACAAACTAGAAACGTGTCTTGCAATATCGGTCACAGGTCGTATATACGCACTGAAACTTTTAAGCCATTTATAATTACGCGTTTGTAAGTTCTTTTTGGTTGTGTAAGAAAAGCCTTGTCGTGCCAACAATCAGATCCCAAATCCTGCAACAATATCAGACGGAATAGGAGTCGAAACAGAGTCACGGCAGTAAACAATATAGACAGCTGGTCAACCGATGACTCCGATAATCATAATGGGGGAAAATCAGAATCACCAACATAACATAATAATAGTTCGTCTGTCATTACTGACAATGACCATTCTTAATCATATTTGTGAAGTGTAACTGTTTGTGTGTTCTAAGGTGGCTGATGAGACCTATTCTAGCTCCGAACTGTGAACCAACATAACATAAATTAAACAGAGAGGAACCACAGCAAAAGTACCCACTTGGGACAGTCAGTTAAATTACTGGTGGGGTTAAGTATGCTTTACGAGATCCCAAGCCACACCCTCACTTTTAATGTGGTTCAAACAGGTATTTGTTTGGTCCGCGTGAAGGTATGATTCGACTCTGGTGACAAAGAAATCACAATTAAAGCCAAGTTGGCTCAAGGATTAGGACTCGACAATAAAACGCACCGAGGTATCCGGTGCTGAAACATGTTTTTGTCTCGTATGTCGGTGACCCATAAATGTATAGGCCAATGACAAATACGGATGCTTGTATACAAGTTGCCATCCCTAGATGCAAGTTTGTACAATGTATCTTTTAGCTCTCGAGAAATGGACTTGAACATAAAGGTGAACGCTAGGGTTGACACACTATTTTACTAAGTCGATTGACCATAGAATGAAGGTCAGTGTCAAATATGGATTCTTTATAAAAGTTGCCATCCCTAGATGCAAATTTAAACCAAGTAATCATAAATGAAACTCTTATAGTTCTTGCGAAATGGACTCTTACACTAGAGTGCACGCAGTAGTTTAAAAAGGAATGTAGTTCAAGGTCAGATATGGATGCCTGCATAAAAGTTGCCGTCCCAAGATGCAAGTTTGTATCAAGTATCATTAATGAGGCTCTTACAATTCTTGAAAAATGGAATCTTACATTAGGGTGATCTCTAGGATGAACGCAAATGTTGAACGAATGAACGAAAAACTGGACTCGTGTGGAACACTGAACAATTTGCACGTTTTTTTTTATATATATATTTTGGTTGTTTGTTTGGAATTTAACGTTCCAGGCAACACTATTAAGGCCATATCGAGTCAGTTGAACCGGTCAATATATCTAACCACACTTTTCCTTGGCAGGCTTATACATAGCGATTAACCAGCAGAGCGCAAATTCTTTTGCCTGAAACTGACTACTGCCCTTCTTGAATCAATGGAAAGGAGACAGAATAACCTAGAACGGATCCTTTCTGCGGTCATTCTCTCCCTTCGACTCGCCCAAGAATGTTACCGACCCTGCAAGTGTCGAACCGGCAACATCATGATCACCGGCGAGAGGCGCATCCGACTGCGCTTTCGAGGCCCGCCTAAACATGCGTGTACAGCCACAGAGGATTTAAACAACCTGCCATAACAATTGTCAGCTACCACACAGCTAAAGACTAGTCAGGAGATCACTATATGCTATACTACACAACAGAATGCTAGCTGAAGGTTTTAAATCAACTTCAGCATAGTGTGGGTTATATTTTCCAGTCCTTTGGGGTCATAGGTTTTATGGCGGAATTTAGGAAATATTTGAGGGTCACTGATGAGGCCTAACTAGCTGAAACTAGATAGTCTGGTCCATAAAGATCCTGTTCACTGCATAGATTTCAGTTCTGTGCTGTAGTCCTTGCTTCCATAGGATAACCCTCTTCAGAACATTCAATATGCAAGACAACTCTCTACAAAAAGATACCACTTTATCCATTTGGTAGTACTAAACCTTCAACCTAGCCATCCTATGACCCGACAAATCCATATACAGGTCAGCTCCAAAGGTGAACACAGTTTTAGCTCTGAACAAAAAAGAAAGAAAAAGAAATAACGATACAAATGTGGAGAACAGCATTCTTTGGGTTCATGGCCATTTACATTGAAAAATAAAAAACCAAGTAAGCAAAAGCCATCACGTGAACAAGTCCGTGAAAGGAAGACCCCCCCCCCCCCCCCCCTAGACGCCACTTTATACAGTGAGAAATGAGGTAAACGGGAGTGTACATTATATTGCTTAGTTCTGCTCCAAAACATAGGTTTTGGGTACTCGTTAGAACCGCCTCAATGAGGCGGGTCTAACGAGCACCCACAACCTATGTTTGCAGCATGAATAAGAAAAATATCAGGGATTTCGTAAGATTTCGTTTTCGTTAGCTATTGTGGGGATATGAAAAAATGCACTATGTTGCACGGGTGTGTAATCATAATGCCTCCTAAATACACAAAAGCAGTTAGGCTTTGAGCCCGCCGCAGGCTGGGTCATAGCGGGAACTTATATATCCAGCAGTTTCACATGCTGTAAGAAACTGTTTACATACCGCTGGATCGGCTCCACACTGAAGCGTCGCAGATTGCTTCAGACGACATTTACAGCGTCCAATGAGTTGGAATTTCAGACAGTCTAGATACAATCGCTTCCCGCCACAAAATAAGAGCATTCACCTGCTCGGCATACAGTATTATAGGATTGGGTTGCAAAGAGCGGTCATGTAAGTTTCACCACATATGTGGCTTCTGTCGAGGACTTCACGTTACAAACTGTTATACACAAGGAAGTGGCAGCGGAGGCAATGATCAATCATATTAAAAAGTCCGTGTAATGAACACCCCTCTAAATCAACCATATATAGAGAAAACAGAGGTTTGTACGGGAGTATTTCTGTTCCGAGAGATAGGCTCTGGATTCGCCCAACAAATAACCAAATTACAACATCATTCAAGATCCAAACTACTCCATAATTATTGGTTGAAGGAATGCAGCCATCTTCCAATATAAAAGTAGCAAAATTGTGTCTTATAATATAAACACAGTTGTGCATATATAAACACAACAAATATTTCAGCTTTGGTGGAATTAGACAACCAAATTGGCAATGCCTATTAATTTAAACGTAAGGCCGAACGGTTTTGATGTGACCTCGTAATGAAATTTTGTGTTAGTTTGAAATTCAGTGACATTCTTTTCACTGACCATCCCACGGTGGTTCCATTTTTGTTATGGTTTGTCTTTGAGTATGTGACTCGCTTATACATGTATATATTTGCTTTGGATGGCCTATCGGCCATTTTGTGGGAAAGTAACTGTCCTTTTGGCTTTTCGCTATTGATGTTTCCATTTGGGGCTAGTTATTTAATGTTTGTGTTTCTTTCCCTTTGGTGTCTTTGATGGGAGGTGTGGGTTTATTGTATCGATTCCTGATCATTGCCTTCACTTCTATTTTGTTTCCATTTTGCATCTACGTACGCAAAGCAACACATATCATTCCATCAGTTTCTATATAACTTATTTTCCTAAGTCATTTAAATTGCTTAATAAAGAGAGTTCGTGGCCTCCTGGGCTTTCATAACATTGATTTTTGCCACTGTGACAGTTATTAGATGTTGCATTTGTAAGCAATAAGGGAAATCGACACACCTGGCGTATTTCCCCCAGTTATACAAGGGAGATAATTTTGTCACTTCCTTTTCGCTCTTATAAATCGAGATCCTCTGTTAAACCATTGCATGCTGGAAACCCCAAAGGGGTACCTTGGCCCCTGAAGGGGTACCTTGGTAAATAGTGCAGGCCCAGATCAGACGCCGCAGAACGCGGCGTCTGATCTGGGTCTGCACTATTTGCTAACAGAATTTTCCGTCAAAAATAGAATAAAAATGATAAATAGGCCTGGCACTCCCTATATGACAAATGGACTTGTCCAACATATAGCAATGGAAGAGTCCACCAGTATACAATGGGTTAAAAGCATCTACCCCCAAAGGAAAGAGTTAGTTCCCGGAGATAAAATTCTTTTCTTTGAGCCCTGGCCCCTATTGAAAGTGGAGACCAAACATTTTTTTAACAATTGCCTCCCCTAAGAATGCATCTGGTCCCTTATATTATTTTTTAATCGCTTATTGTTATCTTAAATATCCTAACAATCTGGACACCTTGAGAAATAGCTGTAATTCTCGGAAAATTTTGACATTTTTTCATGACGCGAGGAGTCCAAAAGGTGCAGACAGAATAGCAAACAGTGTAGACCCTGAGCAGACTGCTCCTTCAAAGGCTGGTTTGCTTAAGCCTGTGTGTCCCAATACTTAGGCTTCATTGCGGTTACGGAGATAAGATCAAGTTTCTTTTCATATGGAAAACGCACTTGCATGACAATACTAATATTCTTATTTCCACTGCAAAAATAATGCTCGTTATTGCAGTGATGCTCGTACGAGCGATTCACAAGCCGTTTTTTTTCCACAGCATGGCGGCAGATATAAACAATGTATACCCCGCTTTTTTATATTTTTGTTAATCAGGACACGCCCTGTCTTGTGAAAATAGACATAACGCAAACACGCCTATATAATTTTGACCCCCTGCAACCCCAATTTTATTGGCCCCCGCCCATAGGGGATTGGAGAAATATATGGGCTGCATGATGCTTTCATGCACAGCTGAATACGGCCCGCACACTAGTACTGGTAAACCGCTTAGAGGATCTAAGCCTGTCCAGGAACCGCGGTGCGAGGCGGACCGTCCATGCTAATAAACCCTATTGGTTTCATTGGGCGACAAGGGCTTGAGATGTCATTTCATCTCAATGTCGGGTAAAAGTCCCACAAAATTGGAAGCAACGTCTCCAAAATGACCTGTACAGTGTTGACGGGGACGTTAAACCTCAAATAAAACAAAACAAACCCTACTTTTATAGAATTAAACTGGGGTTTACAGGTGGTAAACCTTATTTTTTCTTATTTCTGCTCTAAAACATAGATTGCGGGTACTCTTTAGAACCGCCTCGACGAGGCGGTTCGAACGAGTACCCACGATATACATTTTGAGCATGCAGGAATAAGAAAAATATCACAATTTTTCATCTTAAAATCTTTATTTTTTTGTCAGCGGTAAAATTTACAATGTATTTGTATAGGCGTGTTTTCATAATGGGATTTACTCGAACTCATAAAGATGATGGCAAGCAATATGTAGATGAACTATTTTCGTGAGTGTATGTATGCACGAGTCTGCAGTGTTGAAAGTATTACACATCACATTTTACCGAACGCTGAACATATTCTCAGTCAAAAGAAAGAAAGAAAGAAAAAGGTGTACATAGAGTTAGACAAGTATGTGCGAAAATCCATATTTCCGAAAACGAGGTCATGGTATCAAATTAAAGGTTAATTAATGGTGTGTATGATGGCATGAGTATTTTAGCAGTTTTAAAAGGAAATGACCAGATAATGAATTGGTTTTTCATCTATTAATTAGGGTTTCGCTTCAAAAACTAGCTGTGTCTTCGACGTTTAAATGCCAAATGAAGCCACCAGACACTATACATCACAATTAGATAAGTTTATATCACCCTAAGGATAAAATGAGACATTGTTTTTCAGTACGAAAACACGCCTACACAAATACATTATAAACTTTACCTCCGAAAAAACGAAAATTTTAATATTTTTCTTATTTCTGCTTAAAATATAGATTGTGGGTACTCGTTACAACTGCCTCATCGAGGCGGTTCTAGCGAGTATCCACAATCTATATTTTATAGCAGAAATAAGAAAAATAAGGTTTATCCCTGTAAACACCAGTTTACTATATAAAAGTGGGGTTCAAGGGGGCCAAATTATATACAGGTGTGTTTTCATGATGTTATTTTGTTTTACTTTTGCAACGTTTTTCATTGGGCGACAAGGCTTGAGAGTTCTTTTCATCTCAATGTCGGATAAAAGTCCCACAAAATTGGAAGCAACGTCTCCTAAATGACCTATACAGTGCTGACGGGGACGTTAAACATCAAATCAAACACAATCTGAAACAGAGAAAATATGCTTTTTTTCCATAATCGACGAAAAGTACATGCAAGCAAGCAAACAAATAAACAAAGAATTGTTAAGACTCAAGGTCATGGTTTGTTTGTTTGATTTGAGGACGAACATTATTGTTGTCATTATGCATCAACTTGTTTGTAAACACATCAGCATTGTCATTGGACAGGGAAAAAACGATGCTTCTGTGTTGCTAGGCAGACACATAAGCAAGGGTGATAGGAATGCGTGAATGATCAGGCTGCACCCTATACGGCTACACGATATTTTATCGGTCTGACCACGCCCCAACATGTTTTGACCCCAATCAAGAGAAAACCGGTCTTTGGAGTCTGCGATCAGTCAAGACCCACTCACCCAGCAGGCACACGTCGCTAGGAAAACGTCGAATCAACGTCGATGCGACGCCATGATGTGACGTTGCATAATCGTCATGACGTTGTGCTGACGTTGATGTGACCTCACAATTACGTCATATGCCTTCTGGGCAGTCTCTTCAGCTACACAGACTTGCAATAAGTTTGAAATGTGTGATTTGAAATTCATATAAACTAGTAGCCTAGTAGCCGGTCTCGGTAGCTCAGTCGGATGCGCGTCTGACTGGTGACCAGGAGGACGCAGGTTCGATTACTGCCGGGGTCGGCAACATTCTTTCGTGGTGATTGTCTACGACCATTGATTCAAGGAGGGCAGTTGTCGGTTTCTGGCGAAAGAATGTGCACTGTACTGGTTAACCGCTTGGGTATAAGCCTGCCCAGGAAAAGTGTGGATAGGTAAACTGACCAGCTCAAAAATGACCTAAAAAGTCTTCACTGGGCGCAAAAATCCAATACAAACAAAAAAAATTACAACTTTGGTTCGCATTACTACGCCTTACTTTTGCGTTACTACGCCCTTTTTCGCGTAAATACGCCATTTTTCGCTTTACTATGCCTTTTTTTGCTTTAATACGCCTTTTATTTCGCGTTGTTACGCTTTTACAGTATTTTATTTTCTCTTACTTGAGCCTAGTAGGCTTTCGTATATAGTAGTTTCAAAGCAGCAAACACAAAGTTGCCTTTGTTGTTCCCGAATGGCAAAAGCATGTTTTATTACGACGTGGCTCATAACACTGATATATTATTGGACAGGAATATAGCTGCAGATTTCTCATTACGAAAACGCGCCTATACATTGTAGGCTTTATCGCCGAGAACATGAAAATTTTAAGATGAAAAACAAAATATGATATTTTTCTTATTTCAACACAAAATATATATTGTGGGCACTCGATAGAACCGCCTCATCGAGGCAGTTCTATCGAGTACCCTTAATCTATATTTTAGAGCAGAAATAAGAAAAAAAAAGGTTTACCCCTGTAAAACTCAGCTTAACTGTATAAAAGTGGGGTTCAAGGGGGTCAAAATTAAATAGGCGTGTTGTTCCGTGATGTAGGCGTTATTTCCGTATGTTAAATTGTCATTGTAATGAGCACAAGGGAGATTCCACTTTGTAAAGGAATATAACTCACGTTAACATGTGCATTCACGAGCACTGAACACCCTTGTAGACGCCACTTTGTGGAGAAAATCTGTTAAAGAGGATACTCTATTTTTTTTCTTAAGCATAGACTGTCGGTACTCGTTAGAACCGCCTCACTGAGGCGGTTCTAATGAGCACCACAATCTATATTTGTAGACATCCCCCACCCCAAAAAAGGCATATATGCTAGATCAAAGACCACGAGTGAGTGAGTGAGTTTCAGTTTTACGTCCCACCAACAGCTAAGGTCATACGGAGACGGGACCTCGGTTTAAAGACTCATCCGAAAGTCTGGAGAAGCCCGGGATCGATCCTGCGATCCCTGGTTTACAAGGCGAGTAGCGTTACCACTGCACCACGGAGGCTTCAATCAAAGACCACGAAGAAGTTGGGTATACAGTAAAATTCTTATATTAAGACCACCTTTGGGCCTGTTCAAAATTGGTTTTTGAGACCACTTTAGAACAGTCCCAAAGGTGGCCCCTGACATGAGGACATTGTGTTCAGAAAACGCAAAGAAAGAATAACAACAACCTACTAAATACTCTCTTTAAAGTAGAATTAGTCCATTTTAGGTGGACTTTAGCGGAATTTCACTGTGTATATGCTACATCCAACACCACGAAGATTTTGGGTATACTTTGGAGTAAACCCCGGTATCCCGAGGTATTCCGATTTCTCTTTTTACCCGAAAATAAAGAAATCTACACCAAACGGATGGTTGGCCAGCCTAACTTTGGTGCTGCTTCGTCGGTGATACAACCAAAATCAATGTTTGGTGATAAATGTGATAAATGAGAAACAAACACACACAGCAATCTCATCTTTCAACATCAAAGGTGGATTCTCCCTGGAATAATTGATTGAGCTTTAATTGTAGGAACAAAGGAAAAATCTATTGTTCAACAAAAATGTGAGTTTTAAGAATGTTTTTCTTGCTTTGTAGATATAAACATTATTAAAAATAGTCCATAATTTTGATAAAAATTATCCTCAAGAATTTTTGAAAGTGACTTCGGCTCGTTGATTAAGAAAGCCCCCTTTTTTCCTTTTTTCTTTTGGTTTTACAGCCCTTTCAAGATAATTTCACTTATTTCGAGCCAATCGTTAATCGGAGGTGGGCGAAATCCGGAGCACCCGGAGAAAACTAAAAACCTTATAAAAATTTTATTATTGGAAAAAAAGAATTGAAAGTTTTGAAGTGCTTCAAAATCTGAAAAATATCAATCAAAATTGAAAATCAAACAATTTTTTTTAATATACAGCGCAGTCCCCATTTGTGAACCCTTAAGATGTCGAGAAAAAATGCGTGTGAAAAAGTGACCTGCTTATGTCGTCTGCTGAATCTTCTTGCAAACATTTTAGAAATATGTTTCATACATGCAAACAGTGTGGACTGTTCCTCCAAGAGCAGTCTGATCTGGTTCCACACTGTTTGCAAAAAAAAAAATAATAATAATTCTATAGTATTTGGCAGACGACAAAGCAGACGATAATTGGCGTGATTGGCATGTTGTAGGTTACCGTCCCAAAAGAAACATTGGCAAACGGTCAGACCAATCATGCCGCGGATTAACTACAATCTACAGTGAAACTTCTCTAACTCGAACACGGACAGTTCGTTTACCATGGCTAATTCGAACTCGTTGTGGTGTTCCTTTACAATATTTTCCAAAGCTCCAGATATCCATATATTTAACCCTTCTCTTGCTGAATATTCATATAAGCCACACCCATTCCTGTCTATCAACCAATCAAATTACTTGATGTAATTTATTGCTACAAATTCATAAACTGAATGCCAAACAGTGTAGATCCTGATCAGATGGCTTCTTCAGAAGCCATCTGATCTGGATCTACACTGTTTGCAAAGATAGGGGTTGTCGTGAACATCAAGATAAGGGTTGGGATAATATCTCGATTTTTTCTCATTATGCCCCCGGAGTCAAAGATTCGGGGGCATATAGTTTTTGGTCTGTCTGTCTGTCCGTCTGTTTGTCTATTTCTCTGTTTGTCTGTCCGTAAAAACCTTAACATTGGGCATAACTTTTGAATGGTAACTGATAGGGCTTTCATATTTCACATGTGCCTTCCTTGTCATAAGAGGTGTCATAAATTTTGACCTCGTGACCTTGACCTTGACATTTGACCTATTTTTGTAACATTGGTCATAACTTTCGATCGTTAAGTGGTAGGGCTTTCATATTTCACATGTGCATTCCTTTTCCCAAGACCTTTCTAGTGGTACCATAATTTTTGACCTTGTGACATTGACCTTGACGTTTGACCTACTTTTTAAAAAAAAATTACACAGTCCATTGGTAAGTGATAGAGCTTTCATATTTCACATGTGCATTCTTTTTCACAAGACCTTTCCAGTGGTACCATATTTTTTTTATCTCTTATCCTTGACCTTGACGTTTGACCTACTTTTTAAAAACTTTAACATTGGCCATAACTTTCGATTGGTAAGTGATAGGGCTTTCATATTTCACTTGTGCATTATATGTCACAAGACCTTTCCAGCGATCCCATAATTTTTTACCTTTTGACCTTGACCTACTTTTTTAAGACTTGAACATTGGCCATACTTTTCGATTGCTTAGTGATACTGCTTTCATATTTAACATGCGCTGTCCGGGGGCATCAGTGTTTCACAAACACATCTTGTTTTATCTAGAATACGTATGATATGTGTACTCATTAGAATCGCCTCAACGAGGCGATACTAATGAGTACACAAAACATACCTTTATTCGTAAAGATATCCTTAAGTGATTTCCATTATACCTTATGGCCTGGCACTTTATGTGAACCTCAGTAATTCGAACTACTCCTATCTCGAACTAATTTTCACGGCCCCAAAGGTGTTCGAGTTATCGAAGTTCGACTGTGCAATGAATTGTGCAAATTTTCCACTCTCTCGGCTATTTTAGTATACTATAAGTTGTTTTTCTCATTTCACAGGATTTGACCTTTCATACAAATCGTCTCCTATCAGAAAACTGGATTTGACACTTCATGCAAAATTCTCTCGTGTGGAAAACATGATTTGACATTTAATGCAAATTGCCTCCTATCAGAAAAAAGGTTTTGACATTTCATGCAATTAACTCAAACAGAAAAAGAATTTGACATTTCATGCAAACTGTTTCCTATGGAAAACAGGATTTTCATGCAAATTGTCTCCTATCATAAAACAAGACTTGAGATGTCATGCAAATCGTCTCCTAAGGAAAACAGGATTTGACATTACAACAGGGGCCAGTTCTTCAAAACTAACGACGTCGTTAGTTAATGTATCGTTAAAACTTTGGTCATAAAATATGGCGAATATACAAATATTTCTGCACATTTTTTCAGCAGAATTACCAAAATGATAGATATTGCACTTGCTAGAACAGTTAACAATTTGACCACTAACGAGCTTGTTAAGCTAAGCTTTGAACAACTGGACCCAGGATAACACGTCCTTGAAAGGAGAATCCCTGTAAACCCCACTTTATGTAGAGAAAAGTGGGGTTTACAGGGGTATACACTTTTTTCGTTATTTTTGCTCAAAACATTGATAGAACCGCCTTCCAACGAGCACAACTATCTATGGTTGGACTAGAAATAAGATATTTTTTTGTTTGAATTGTGGTTTTACGTCCCCGTCAACACTATTTAGGTCATTTGGAGACGTTGCTTCCAATTTTATGGGACTTTTACCCAACATTGAGATGACATGACATTTCAATCCCTGCCTCCCAAACAAACCGATGGAATTACATGCATACAACACTTTGTCTGGGCGGGCTTAGACTTTCTAAGCGGTTTACTAGTACCCATGTGCGGTCAGTTTCAGCTTTGCGTGGAAGCATCAAGCAGCCCAATCTTTTTCTCCAAGCCCCGACGGGCGGTGGCACAAAACATCTAAAAATGACGGAACACGCAGCAATCACGGTGCCAAGTGCGTGCGTGTTATGAACACCTTTGTGGATAGGAAAATTTGGGGACAAAGTATATTTATTTATTTATTTAGACCAAACAATACATGTAGAGTTGAAAGGAACTCTATAAGCTCTAAGCTCCCGTTCCAATCCTGTAAAGTATTATTGTATGTCTATATGTATTGCATGTCATTGGATTTGAAAATGATTATGTATAAACTAAACAATAGATTGTGGGTGCTCAGCGAGGCGGTTCTAACGAGCATCCACGGGCTTGGCGTAGTTCTATCGAGCATTCACAGAGTATATACATTAGAAAATTAATCATGCTAAACAGTGCATACGAAATCCCTACATGAATATGTTATTCACAAGTTAAATGTTTGCAACTGATACTTAGAAGTTTTTGCTATGTCCCGACCGAGAATACAGCACACCTTTGCAAAGAAGCCAGCTTGTCGTAATAACTGTAATTGTCAACAGAAGTTTTGCGTCCCCGTCATCACTATATAGGCTTCCGATTTTGTGGGACTTTTGCCCGACATTGAGATGAAATGACAAGCCCTACCCCCACTGAAACGCTAGGGTTTAAGGGACAATGTGTCAGAATTGGACGGAAGCGCCAACAGTGCATACTACGATCAGACGGCTCTTAGATTAGCCTGATCTGCATCAACACTGTTTAAAATTACTTCATCACATGAATTTGTACAGTAAAATTCCTATATTAAGACCACTTTGAACAGTCCCAAAGGTGGTCTCTGACTGCAGAAAACACAAAAAAAGAATAACTGCAGCCTACTAAATAAGCTTTTTAAAACAGAATTAGTCTTAATTTTAGGCGGTTTGAATAGCTGAATATAAACAATGAACTGAACATGTAAATTCCACTTTACAACCAGAAAGGTAGATATTTCATAAATATTTATATACAAAATGTGTAACACGGAGTGTGACCGCCTAATTGGTGGCAACTTTTATGCTTTATTTCGTCGAAAAAAATAGCCGGAATGCCCCAGCAGGCACCTAACGTTGAACTAACGTTGAAACGTTGTTTCACGTTAGTTCAACGTTAAGTCAACGTTTTGTGCCGACAGGGTGAAGTGCAATATGCGTACATGTAACGGACCTATAGCCTAAAAATGCCTGTGCAGTGAAAACCCTTGTAAGAGCCACTTTGGTACACAAAGATTATGAAACGGGGCACAGCATTTCCTATAATTTACATGTTCATCAAGCGATATCAGATCAGCCTGTGCATCCATATAGTCTAACCAGAGACTTCTCTTTCTGCATGAAGGAGCATTGGGCCCTTAGCTATCATTAAGTGCACAACGAAGACTGATCAGACGCTGATCTGAGTCTTCGCTGGGCGCACATGCAAATTGTAGGAAATGCTGTGTCCCAGCTCATTTATTGTTTTCCTAATGGGCGTGGTCGGGTGAGGCGAAGGTTTTCTGTATCTAGCATCACTGGGGTGCCCAACTGATATTGGCTTACCGTTGGGCAAGGCCTGGTACTCTTACAGCAGGAATGTTATTTCTTCGGTTTCTACACTTCCATTCATCTTTCCCTGTCTCCTTTGTCCTTCACTTTCATCTCTGTACTATCTCTTTTCTCCCTTTCCCTGGAAGACAACACAAAATGACCCAAAAGTGTTGACGCGTCGTTAAACCCAAACACGATCACTCAATCAATACAGAGAAACGTGGGGTGTACAAAGGTATATGAGACGGGACACAGTATTTCCTCAATTTACATGTGCGCCCAGCGAAGAATCAGATCAGCTTGCGCATCCATATAGTCTGACCAGGGTCTTCTCTTGGTACATGAAGGAGCATTGGCCCTTGGCTACCCTTAGAGCGCACAGCGAAGACTCTGATCAGACTGCGCGGATGCGCAGGCTGATCTGAGTCTTCGCTGGGCGCACATGTGAAATGTTGGCAATGCTGTGCCCCGAATCATATATTTTTTTCTAAACTCTTGCTCAAAGCAATGAAGCGGTTCTAACGAGCACCCACGGTCTAATATCTGTAATAGAAGTGTGAAAAATGATTTATGTTTTCACCAGTAAAATGCCAAAAGAAAGCATTATATCTCATTGTTGTGATATTTTTCGGTGAACTACGGTCCGTTCTTGATCATTTCCACGAGTGGCAGCAAACACATGTTTTCAAGAGCGCTTGCATCTGAAGCATTTCAACCCCGAGTTTCTGAAGTAGACTTTTTCCGTCTGTGTTTGGGCATATCTGGATTTATAAAGCGGGAATTCAATATAAATCATCTTCAAGATGACAAACACTGTCAATTCTGAAGAGACGGCTCGTTATAAGCCTCTCATCTGGATCTACACTGTTAGCAGATTTATTTGTACCGGTGCATGGGGCTGAAAGGTGGTACGCCAGCCTATCACGATCGTGATGAATTTATTTTCTTTGGACAGGTGAGAAGGAAAAACAAATTGGCATCTAGTTGGGTTTGCTTCAAATTACAGAATTCCTTGGAATATTACAAGCAGATTGTACCGAAATAGAAGTGAAGGAAATGATCAGAAATTGATACAATTTTCTTACATGCTTTTCAATGAATGATAGAGATTTATCAGTGAAATATAAATCGATATTTTCACTGTTTCAAACAGTGAAAATACGATTTTTTATTTTTCACTGTTTGGGACTACTTTTTTCTTCAAATCTAACTCTAATTTCAAATTTATCTTTGTCAGATAACTGAACAATACTGAAATGTGTTCTAATTGACGCATAGCCCGTTCATGTGTGACGGGGACGTTACTGACGTCATTTATGACGCTGACGTCACGTCTTTTGTCGCGCGACGTTAGACTTGCCAGCAACTTCTTTGGAAAACTACTCTCTCAATTATTTCATTAATCATTCATAATAATACCATCCCAGGCGATTTCTCAGGTGCAAACTGTCAGTCTACACCCAGTAGTATACCCACTAAACACGATGGACACCACTAAATTGACGCGAAACGAACAGGAACAAAGATATTTTTCTCCGAATGTGAGCGACACCATTAAAGACGCTAAATATTGCCTTTTGAAGCATGTAAGAAACAGAAAATTTGATTTTTTCAGTGCAAGATCAAATTTTATTTCACTCATGAACACCAAAACTGCTATTTTCACTCGTGGCTACGCCGCTCGTGAAAATAACAGTTTTGGTGTTCATTCGATGAAATAAAATTCGATCTTACACTGAAAAAATCAAATATCCTCTATAACCCACACATACCATCAGAGAAACACGAACATGAAGTAACTATAGACCCTGATGGAAACACCACTAGCGGAAGGCTAAAAAGGACAATTACTTTCCCACAAAAGGGTATATCCAAAAGAAAAATATGTAAGCGATACACACATTAAAGATGCACTATAACACAAAAAACGCGATAGAAGAACCGCTTTGGAAAGGTCAGTGAAAAGTATTTAACTGGGGTGTGTGTGTGTGTGTGTGTGAGGGGGGTGGGGGGGGGCTTAAATCTATTTTACGCGGCCGAAATCCTCGCTTTATTAGTGATACTCATGTGGCTGTAATAATAATAATAGTTCGTCTGTCATTACTGACAATGACCAATCTTAATCATATTTGAGTGTTCTAAACCGATTGTAGTTGCAAATAGAGCAAAAGAGGCTAGAGGAAGACGGCTCTGTTGGTGATGCCTTACCTCGCGCGTTTCTGCCCAGCTTCACTGATTCATTTTGCTTCATATTCATTGGCTCCCCTTTTGATGAGACCTTGCCACTTTGCTGTGTCCCCATGACTCTGTTGGAATTTCGAAGTCCCTGGGGAAGGCTTTGAGGATGTGCTTGTAGCACTTCAACTGACCGCCTTGGGAGCGTTTATAGAGAATTTTCTTTGGCAAACGTTCCTCAGCCATTCTGGTAACATGGCCTGTCCATCTTAACTGTGCTAATTTCAGAAGGGCATGTACACTTTGCACCCCTGCCCTGTTCAGGACTTCAGTGTCTGGAATCCTGTCTTGCCACTTAATCTTTAAGAGTTTTCTAAGACAGCTAGTATGGAAGTGATTCAGTCTTTTGGCGTGCCGTTGGTAAGCTGTCCATGTTTCACATGCATACAATAGTGTTGGCAGCACCACAGTTCTGTAGACTTTCAGTTTTGTGTCAAGTCTGATTCCACTCGGCTGTAATATTGCGATACCATCAGCATTAAAGCAATATTGAGTTAAGCAGCATACGAAAGGAGGCGGGAAAGATATTGTCACCCCTTTGTCAAGGGCTAGCATTTGACAGGCGGAAGCCATTACCGTGAGACCATTCCTCTTCATTCTAAGACTAACCTATAGCAAACGAGAAAGCAGTCTGAGGGACAGTCATAACCCCGCCGCACTTTAATAACAAGGCTCAGCCTACTAAATACAAATGTCTGTGTGACCAAATTTGACATTGAAGTAAAATAGCTCTAGGTCATCTGAGTAGCATCATTTGAACAAACTTTTTATTTGATGCGCCCACGATCTATGTTTGGAACAGACAGGTCTTTGGAGCAAGGTAATAATTCAGTACGAGGAAATAGCACGAGTAATATGCAATTGAAACAGTGCGAAAATATGACATTGGTAAACATGTAGCAGTGTAAACCCTGATCAGACGCCGCGTTTTGCGCGGCGTCTGATCAGGGTCTACACTGTTTGCTTAAAGTACAGGAACGTATAGGTATAATTTTCAACCCACGCTCAGACATAATCGACCGATCAGTGCTGCCAGTGCTTTGATAGTTTGATTGTTTCCCTATTGGCATCACTGATAGCTTCTAATCGGGCTCATCAAGGTATATTATAAATGAATAAATAAGTGAATTGGCTCATGGCAAAATCTACACAAAGACTTTCGAGACGAGCGAACACTACTATCAGTGAGAGAGCATGACCCTTCTAGAGCCTTTGGCAGTCCATAGCATTACGAAAACACGCCTATACAAATACATTGTAATTTTTTTCGCAGAAAAAAAAAAAAAAAAAAAAAAAATAAACTGAAAAATTGTGATATTTTTCTTATTTCTGCTCAAAATCTATATTTTTGAGCAGAAATAAGATAAATAAGGTTTACCCTTGTAAACGCCAGTTTCACTATGTAAAAGTGTGGTTCAAGGGTGTCATTATTATATAGACGTGTTTTCATGATGGAGAGCTATACGAAGACTGACTAGACCACGTGGACTCTAAGTCCGCGTTGAGTCTTTGGTAGTCACAAAGGTCGTGTCGTTGGTTTTGTTGAACATAAGCCATTGCCCACGGTTCCAGACAGTATTAATTTTTCATGAGATATGTTGCATTTCCATTGAAATGTTTTTGTAAGTATAAACAAAATAGAACAATGATTAAATTGAACACTGATTAAATATCCCAGTTTATCATCGTGGAGATTGATCATGAAATCTTTTCTACGGTCATTCTCTCCCTTCCGCTGATTCAAGAATGACAGTTGTCAGGTTCTGGCGAAAGAATGTGCACTGTACTGGTTAACCGCTTACGTATAAGCCTGCCCAGGAAAGTGCGCTGAAAAAAATAACTAGTACATTCGACTAGTTTACCTAGTAAACACAGAGGGTCACCTAGTCGTCTGTAGGTTGACTGAGCATTCTTAGTCAATTTAACTAGTCTCTCTAGTAAGCGTAAATCAATAATCGTTGACAGGGCATCTGGTCAGTATGACTACCCTTTCTAGTCAGTATGACTAGGGTGTCTAGACAGTTTGACCGCCGAATGTTGATTGACAGCTTGCAGAATGTGTAGAGGAAGCGCTCCAGACGCCATCTTAACGTTTAGGAGAACATGCTCCAACATACAGTGGGTTGATTCTGATATTATTTCACCCAACATACAGTGGGTTGTTGTACTCACCTTGAGCACTTTGTTCTTATTGTTTGTAACTCTGCAGGTAAGAAATATTCTTTTATTTCTTAAGCACCTAGTGGTTATAAGCAGCGTTATAATGCTTACAAGATAAACAACAACAACAACAATGTCAACATACAAATATACGTCCAGAAGCTCTAAAGTCGACATTTCCGTGAATCCAAGCATAAATAATGGGGATTTTGTTTTCTGCAATATGAAAATATAACTCTGCAGGTAAGAAATATTCTTTTATTTCTTCTCTTATCTTCCTAAAGGCGCCTTTACACAGCATGTTTTTCCAGATGTGTTTTGAGTACTAGTAATCAGTACTAAGAATCTAGTAATCTATGACTAAAGCAACTAGTAATCAGTACTAAGAATCTAGTAATCCTGACCATGCTTGCTAGTACTTTTGACAGTCACACCAGTACATTTGACTATTAAGCTAGTACATATGACTAGCTTAAACTAGTGAACTTTGACTAGATGAAGCTAGTCAAATGTACTAGGCTAAGTAAAGCTAGTCAAGTTGACTAGTTTTTTCTAGTCAAAATGCTTGACTAGGTCTTCCTAGTCACATCGACTATTTTGCATAGTGCTTTTTTGGACAATCATATTGACTAGGTTCCTTAGTCGGCATGACTATTTTTTTTTCTCAGTGTGTTGTTAGGTAAACTGACCGGATCAAAATTACCTAAAATGGTGTTAACTGGGGCGTTAAACTCCAATACAAACGAATCATCAAAATGAGGCTACGCCTAGTGAAAAGGGACACTTGAGCATGTTTGTTCAAAGAATACTCTGTTTAGTCTACGCATTCGCGCATTCTGAACAGCCTCCCAGCAGGCACATGGCGTAATTGTGACGTCACATCAACGTCGGTGCGACGTCATAACGTTCATGCAACGTCACATCAACGTCGGTGCGACGTCATGACGTTCATGCTACGTCTTATCTACGTCGATGCAACGTCGTGACGTTGCACCGACGTTGATTTGACGTTGCCATAGCGACGTGTGCCTGTTGGGCTTCGTTGTTCCACTGACACCATGCTTCTTCAAAACCTCCATAAAAGAGCGTATATCTACTTGGTACAGAGAGGCCTCTGTGGCGCAGTGGTTACGCTACTCGCCTTGTAAACCAGGGGTCGCAGGATCCCGGGCTTCTCAAGACTTTCGGATGAGTCTTTAAACCGTGGTCCCGTCTCCGTTTGACCTTAGCTGTTAGTGAGACGTAAAACTCAAACACTCACTTGGTACAGTGAAAATACGCTATTAAGAACACGTAAAATTAAGACTAATTTTGCTTTAAAAAGATTATTTAGTGGGTTGTAGTTATTCTGTCTTTGCGTTTTCTGCATACAGCGTCCTCTAGTCCGAGACCACCTTTGGTACTGTTCAAAAATGGTCTTAAAGACCTCTTTTGAACAGTCCAAAGGTGGTCTTTATATATGAATTTCACTGTATTTATTCTTCACGAGCTTATATAAAAGCACCTGAAGTTACTGCAGAAACAACAGATGAAACTATTTGGGCCCCGTCAAGCGATTTTGGTACTTATCGCCTATGCGAGCAGCGAAGGTTCAGGCGAGCCTGCGCATCCGCACAGTCTCGCCAGAACCTTCGCTGCTCGCTCATACAAGCAGTGAATCAAGCGGAACCGTCAGACAGAAAGCCATATCCCTGGCCCCTCTGAATGGCTGGGCATGCGCGGTTAAAATTTGTCATGACGGAATGCTCGAAGACACAAATTCGCTTGGCGGGGCTCATGTCATAAATATGTTCGATACTGATCAGGTTCTATCAAATCATAGCAAGTTGGATACTTACAGCTTATTAAAACAAAAGTTTGGAATGGAAAAGCTATATTTCAGAGGTAAAAAATAGGCCCTATAATAATACACTTACAGAAGTGAGGAACCATAGATTAGCTATCGAAACGGAAAGGTTTCATAAATTTCATGAAATAATAGGGTATGTGGATATTGTAAGGCAAAATCTATTTCCGAAACGGAAGATGAGAAACATGTTTTGTTGTGGTGTGCTATAAGGAATGAACTGTTTGTTTCAGTGAGAAACCACTGCCCCGATTTGGACTTATTAGATGAGTGAGTGAGTGAGTTTTAGTTTTACGTCCCACCGACAGCTAAGGTCATACGGAGACGGGACCTCGGTTTAAAGACTCATCCGAAAGTCTGGAGAAGCCCGGGATCGATCCTGCGATCCTTGGTTTACAAGGCGAGTAGCGTAACCACTGCACCGCGGAGGCTTCTAGGACTTATTAGATGAACAAAACAGTATTATTATCATTATTATTTAAATTCCAGTGGTTCGGTCATAAAGAAAGTTGCACGATTCTGTTGTGCATCTCAAACCATATATATCTTTTGGAAATGTCGTCTTGATTTTCACTAATTCTATCATTGCAGCAGTTCTTTTTCACATTTTTAGTCAATCAATCATAACGTATCAGCCTCGAGGCATTGAAGCACCACTGAATCAATGTTTATTCGTTGTCGCGACGTTGTTTTGGCGCTGTGTGGTCAGTGGTAAAATACCATTCAACCGTGCAGTTATTGCATGTCATATTCTAATGTTTTATAGAATATGTTGTGAATATCCCAAATGGTGTGATGAAACAACCAAGATATTGTATTGTATTGCATCATATGATTGTTTACAGATTGAGTTTCATCCAGCGAAGAATCAGATCGGTCTGCGCTTTCGCACAGCCTGATCAGAGCATTGTGCGCTGTGTAGATGTACATTGTCACAAACCTTCCACAAACAGACAGGAGAAGTGTTCTTTTTTGTGGTTATTTCGTGATCTTTATTAAGGGGTAAGGGAGTAACTCTTTCAAAAATAGCCCCCCCCCCTCCCCCACCAACCCACCCCCTATCAGTACTCAATAAGGGTCTACTCTTTCTGAGTAGGGTCTATTTCTAACGGAATGTTCTTCCATGGAAGCTAATTCTTTCCTGTAAGAGTAGCCCCGCTTTTTCGGAAGAATTTGTTGACTATAAAGCAAACAGGAGGTTCCAAATTTTATCTCCCTTACCAAAATGATAGCAAATATGCCAGTTGTATCTATTTTACTTAAACCTTATTCTGTCAAATTAGCCACCCCAATGTGTGACTATCAGCCGATCAGATTACATGATATGATGAGTTCGTTCAAATTCACAAATTGAAGGGTAAACAGTGTAGATCCTGATCAGATGGCTTCTTATCTGATCTGAATATACACTGTTTGTAAAGATAGACGGTGTATTGAGTTAAAGATTATGGTTAGGGTTAGGTTTGTAAAGACTTATTTGAGTCTTCGCTGAGAGCAAACGCTTGAACACTCGTTTCTGCTCGCGCGCGTGCTAACATCCGGAATGGGTGTTCGAGACCGATTCAAATTAGCTTGAAGCTTTCATCGCAAATTAATATAAACTACAGAATGGCTTTCGCAACTTGAAGAGTTTGTTTACGTCAAGTTCGAACAAGTTGACCTGAGACTGGTGAACTCTATTAACATAATTTCACACCCGACTGAATGCATGTATTTATCTTCGCCGTCTCCCGAAAATGGCGATATTGTTATTCAATACATAGAGGTCAGTAATGGGTCGCAATTCACGGGATGCCGAACATTCACGAGAAGCTTACGAAAGCCTACGTATTAGGCGATAACATTGACTAATTTATTCTTTGCATAAAGGTCAGTCTCAGGTCAATTTGTTCGAACTATACTTTCAGTTCTTTGATTGTCATATACACTTCATGGTGCGTCCATATTGCCGATTAATATATAGATCTCCCGGTAATATGGCATCCGTTATACACTATCGGACATGCAATGTAGTTGAAGATGACCAAAAAGCCCCAGGTCAGCTGTTCAGAACGCAGTCGTAAGTCAATTCGCTAGAACTTCCGTTTTTGCTGAAACAAATGAGAGTAGCTTTTGCTAATCACGCTTTTTCAGCAAAATGCCAGTGTTATCATAGCAATGGTGTTTTCATCAGCTGGGTCCTGATACCTAGTTGTAATTATTTATTCTGTTTTAGTGACGATGTCAAGAGTGATCTTCTGTGTCGGCGGACAGACATTTTCCATCAGTCGAGAGTTGTTGAATTCTGGCCCAAACACTCGCTTGTCATATCTAGCTTCAAAGGAAGATAACTCTATAGAGATCGATAGACCACGTGACAGTTTCGGCGCCATCTTGAATTTATACATAACCGGAGAATTGCACATTCCTCCAACTGTGTGTCCCGGGGAATTCAAGAAAGAAATGGAATACTGGAGAATTGATGTTCAGTTCCTGTCGGATTGTTGCTATTTCCGGTGAGTGTCGCAAAGTGACGTTGCCAACTGTTCACATCACGAAAACAAGCCTATATAATCTTGATTCCCTTAAACCCCACTTTTATATAGAAAAAAATGGGGCTAAGAGGGGTATACATTCTTTTTTCTCATTTCTGCCTTAAACATAGATTGTTGTTACTCGTTAGAACCGCCTCACTGTATGTTTTGAGCAGAAATAATAAAATGTCAGGGCCCAGTTGTTCAAAACAACGTTAGCTTAACGAGCTCGTTGGTGGTCATATTGTTAACTGTTCTAGCAAGTACAATATCTGAAATTTTGGAATTTTTGCTGAAAAAATGAGCAGCTTTTGCGTTTTTTCAGCAAAAATATTTGTGTATTTGCCATATTTAATGATCTATGTTTTAACGATACGTTAACTAATAACGTTGTTTCTTTTGAACTACCGGGCCCAAAAGTTTTCATCTGAAATTTTTCTCATTTTTCTGGTGGTAAAAATTCAATATATTTGAAAAGGAGTGTTTTCGTCATTGGTTTTCTGATCACGTGGCCCATATTATGATAGGTGTTATTTGATATTTGCAATTCCACAAATGGCATATTGAAGATCATGGGATTACACTTCCAGATCTTTCCATACAGGCAATTGATTAACGGTATCTTTCTTCCAGCTTTAATAGATTTTCCTCGTTCCTCGTGACCGGTGTTATGTGACCATACCGTAATATCCCCACTGTATGTTGAGTTCAAGTTAGAGGGAAAACAGCATATAATTATTGACCATTGTGTTATTGGACATGATGTTCTTGCACACCAGACAAGGAAATCCGTGATTTTACCCTGGGATAGAAATTTATGTTCTGACCCTGGTGTTCCGACGTGTCTGATAAATGCACTGGTTGATTACAACCTCATGTGCGGCGTCGTCATGCGTGACGTCACTAAACATTCCTGTTGTGTCATAACAAAATGGCTGACGTCGGTAACCGAAGTGACAGCAGCATTAAAAATTCGCAATAGAAATGGAAGGTATGCAAGAAAAAGAATCCAATATGGGTGTGAGGGGTGGATAGAAAAATCCGTCCCTCGGGATCACTGTCCGGCATCACTGGGCAAGCCTCGTGATGCCGGACAGTGTCCCTCGAGACGGATTTTTCAATCCACCCCTCACACCCATATAAGATTCTTATATGATGTCGACTAGAGAATACCAATATTGACCGTTCTCCAATGACTCAGTAGTCAACAAGTCACGGTTATATATTGTAAAACAGCGCGCCTATATAGGCAATGGAAAAAATAACGGTGTTTTATTCTACAACAAATCACGGCAAGGAAGAGCGTGACGCGTAACGTCAATAAAAAGTACCAATATATGACGTGACGTCACTAGTCGATTTCCTTGACGTTAGACGGTGTAACGTGATATTCTCGCATCGAAAAGGATATAAATGCACGTGTTTCAGTCGATAATTTTAGCGGGATTTCTTCTAACAATGGCGAAAAGTTGTGAGATTTTGAAGGAGACAACAACATTATTGCCGATTTTCAGACTGTTAGAATCGAAATAAATCAGCTCTAGTTTGTGATATGTTGAGTAAGTTGTAAGTAAGTCGGTCAGTTGTAAGTAGACAAATCACGCGCGCTACGCGCACGTGATTTGAACTACTTTACAACTGACTTCCAAACTGTGATTTATTACTCAACAAATTACAGTTAGAGCTGATCTATTTCTTAAATAACGGAACTATATGATTGATATGGGATTTCAGTTTTTGCCATTGTTTCCCGTATAAAATGGATGAATTGTAATGAAACTTACCTCTTATCATGCTGTTCACGACAACCCCTATCTTTGGAAACAGTGTAGATGCAGATCAGATGGCTTCTGAAGAAGCCATCTGATCAGGATCTACACTGTTTGACATTCAATTTATAAATTTGTAGGAATAAATTACATCAAGTAATCTGATTGGTTCAAAGTCAGAAATGGGTATGGCTAAACTGAATATTCAGCGAGAGAAGGGTTTTGTAAAGGGATATGGACAGCATAGCCCACAGAAACCCGCATTGCGATACCACATCCATGGGAAGTTATATTACTACAGTATCATTATCAGGAGCAAGAGGCCCAATGACCACTATGCTCACCAGAGTTTGGATGGGCCCTGCCCTATGTTTTAACAAATCATTCTTTGCGTCTTGATAAATCGGAGTAAACCATTGCTGCGAAATTAGGTTTCTAGCTTTCCTAGTTCCTGTGAAATCTTTGGCGAAAACTTTAATGTTGGCCTTATTATATAGAGAAAGATTGAAAGAACATGTGAACAAATTAACAGAGAAAGCTTATTGCCCTTTTCATATATTATCATACCCAACATTTGCATGGAGCTACATTTGAATCTATCAACAAGAGAGCCCAATGGGCCCTGATTCGCTCACCTGAGTGGCACTGTCTCTAGTACATTTTATTTTTGGTTCTGGTGGCCATCTTGTTCGTCAGAGCGGAACGATTTGAGCTATTTTGGAAGGGAGTCACCTAGCCAACATTCCTGTGTTTTTTTCTTTTTTTTTTAGCTTCGGGGCCATTTAGTTCACCGAAGCGGAATCGTTTAAACTATTTTGGTAGTGGGTCGACTTTATTCCTATGAAGTTTGTATGAAATTTGCGCAAGGGTACAGGAGGGGGTGTCATTTGAAGATTTTTCTATTTTTAGCTCTGGTGACCATCTTGTTGGTCAGAGTAAAACGAGTTCAGCAATCTTGGTAGTGACTCAACAAGGCAACATTCCTGTGAAGTTTGAACCCAATTGGCCCAAGGGATTCGGAGGAGTTCGCGTTTGAAGCAAATTTACTATGTTTTTCTATTTTTAGCTCTGGTAGCCATTATGTTCATCCGATCAAAATCGTTTTAGCTATTTCGGTAGAAGGTCATCTAAGCATTATTCCTATGCAGTTTGGATGAAATTTGCATCCATTTTGTTCATCGGAGCGGGGTCGTTTTAGCTATTTTGGTAGAGGGTTACCTAAGCAACATTCCTATGAAGTTTGAATCAAATTGGGTCAAGGGTACAGGAGGAGTTGTCGTTTGAAGATTTTACTATTTTTAGCTCTGGTCGCCATCTTGTTCATCAGAGCCGAACGATTTTAACTATTTTGGAAGGGAGTCACCTAGCCAACATTCCTTTGAAGTTTCTTACCGTTAGACCATTGACCGATTGACGCTTATGTCCCACAAATAGGGATGACGCGTCTTTAAACACGAAATCATCATGATCATCCTTTGAAGTTTGAATGGAACTGGGCCAAGTGTTCAGGAGGAGTTGTCGTTTGAAGATTTTTGCTATTTTTAGCTCTGGTGGCCATCTTCGTGTTCAGAACGGAACGATTTTAGCTTTTTTGGTAGGGAGTCACCTAGCCAACATCCCTGTGAAGTTTGAATCAAATTGGCCCAAGGGTTTAGGAGATCGCATTTGAAGCAAATGTACGATGTTTTTCAATTTTTAGCTCTGGCGGCCATTTTGTTCATCGGAGGTGAACTGTTTTAGCTATTTTGGTAGAGGGTCATCTAAGCAACATTCCTTGGAAGTTTGAATCAAATTGGCCAAAGAATACAGGAGTTGCATTTTGAAGATGTTTTCTACCTTCAGCTATGGTGGCCATCTTGTTTCTCAGAGCGGAACGATTTTAGCTAATTTGGTCGGGAGACGCCTAGGCAACTTTCTTGTGAAGTTTGAATGCCATTGATCCAAGGGATTAGGAGGAGTTCGCGTTTGAAGCAAATTTACCAAGTTTTTTTTTTTCCTTTTTTTTTTTTTTTTTTTTTTTTAGCTCTGGCAGCCATTTTGTTCATCCGAGCAAACTCGTTTTAGCTATTTCGGTAGGTCATCTACGCATTATTCCTATGCAGTTTGAATGAAATTGGCGGCCATTTTGTTCATCGGAGCGGGATCGGTTTAGCTTTTTTTTGATAGAGGGTTACCTATGAAGTTTGAATCAAATTGGGCCCAGGGTACAGGAGGCTTTGCCGTTTGAAGATTTTTTCTATTTTTAGCTCTGGTGGCCATCTTGTTCATCAGAGCCGAACGATTTTAGCTATTTTGGAAGGGAGTCAACCAGCCCAAATGCTTTTGAAGTTTGAATGAAACTGGGCTAAGGTTACAGGAGGAGTTGTCAATTGAAGATTGTTTTCTATTTTAGGCTCTGGCAGCCATCTTGTTCATCAGATCGGAACGATTTTAGCTATTTTGGTAGGGAGTGACCTAGCCAGCGATCCTGTGAAGTTTAAATCGAATTAGACCAAGGGTTTAGGAGGGGATCGCATTTGAAGCAAATGTAGGATGTTTTTCTATTTTTAGCTCCGGTGGCCATATTTTTCATCAGAGGTGAACTGTTTTAGCTATTTTGATAGAGGGTCATCCAAGCAACATTCCTAAAAAAGTTGGAATGAAATTGGTCGAAGATTACAGAATTTGTCATTTGCAGATTTTTTCTATCATACCTCTGGTGGCCATCTTGTTTGTCAGAGCGGAACGACTTCAGCTATTTTGGTCGGATGTCACCTAGGCAACAGTCCTGTGAGGTTTGAATCAAATTGACCCGAGGGTTTATGATGAATTCGCGTTTGAAGCAAAGTAACTATGTTTTTCTATTTTTAGCTCTGGTGGCCAATTTGTTCATCGGAGTGGGATCGATTTAGCTATTTTGGTAGAGGGTTATCTAAGCAAAATTCCTATGCAGATTGAATCAAATTGGGCCAAGGGTACAGGAGGAGTTGTCGTTTGAAGATATTTTTTTCTATTTTTAGCTCTGGTGGCCAGCTTGTTCATCAGAGCGGAACGATTTTAGCTATTTTGGAGGGAGTCACCTAGCCAACATTCCTGTGAAATTTGAATGAAATTGGGCCAATGGTACAGGAGGAGTTGTCGTTTGAAGATTTTTTCTATTTTAGCTCAGGCGGCAATCTTGTTCATCAGAGCGAAATGATTTTGGAGTCACCGAGTCAACATTCCTGCTAAGTTTGAATCAAATTTGTCTAAGGGTTTAGGAGTTCGCATTTGAAGCAAAGGGGGTCTTTCAAGGTGTAGGAAATATGCATTGGTTTCTGCCCACGCTTGGATTTTGATGAAATTATGCACAGTAATTGCCTTGGGTATAACCATTATAATTACGATGCATTCACTTTTAGATTTTATTTCCGTTGTATTTATTACATATTTTATGAAGTCTCTATCACAAAAGAGAGTACTCTCATATAAACTTGTCTACAGTATTCAGAGTTTCATATATCTAATGCTGCTATGTTTTATGAATTAAAGCCATAATCGGTGAGTTAGTTGATACTATGAATGACCTCATATGTCTAGTAATAGTGGCTGGGCATTCAGTTTTCTTTGATGGTGTCCCCATATTTCAGCTCCTATTTTTGTATTCATTTAAATTTTATATGCATTTTTACTATGTTCCAATGTTTGTCAAGACACAATTTTAGCATAAAAACTACCCACATATCTTAGGAACATGTTGATGAATTTTGATGGAAATTGAAGACCGGTAACATTGTGTTTGAACAGACTGAATACTGATAGTCCTGATTAAGCAAATTGTGAAATTATATGATTATCATGTTTTGGTCATGCTGTTTAATAATAATTTACTATTGCTTTCAATTTGGATGGCTATTAAGTGAAGTATGGTTTGTGTAAATAGTTCATAGCATAATTATAAGTATTATTTCAAACATCCATTTCGGTAAATTTGCCCCCTATGGAACAAACTATTTTGTCTACAGAATTATATCGCAAAAAATATACAAACGCCATCAAACTCACCCATGTAAACATGTGCACAGTTTTCTTTCTGTCTTTCTTGTCTAATTTGGTAATGGTGCTGAGGTGATGTTTAGATTTAACATTCAAATTAACAACATACCAGTCACTTCAGATGTTGCTTCAGATTTTGTGAGATTTGTTATCCGACTCGAGATAAATGACTCTCAATTCAAACTGTTGTTTGTTTATTTAACCTTAACTGTCCGTTAAAAAAGACAGGGTTACTCTAGGGAAAATCAATAACACTTGAGATTACTTTTCCTGGACATTAAGTTTTCAGAATTTGTATCTGCATACGCACTAGTCAATCTATCTTTTTTGTATAGCCCCTGTGAACGAAATCAAATGGCTTCCTGAAGCTGTATTCCAAAGCCATTTGAATTTGCTTTTAGAATTCACATGGTCGTACATTTGTCAGTGTTACAAAACTTATGTGATCATGATTGTGTTGTCTATATATTTGTATAGGTCTTTCACTTCATTTACCTGTCTCAGCAGTTGTTGCAGTAATTACAAAGCACATTATGTAAGATATCAAGAAGCATTTAAACTGTTGATAATAATTATCCAATCTGTGAGTAGTTATCGCATTACTCATAGGATTTTAAATTATTTTCAGTAAATACTTTGTGATGCTTTTTACTGTCCAAACACTGCAATGCTCTTTCCAATCTGAGAGATACATTGCACAGAAATGTACTGGTAATTATTAATGAACAAAAAGCAAGCAAGAACGGTGCTTAAAAAAACAGTGAACTTGCATTCAGCAGAAACATTCAAGAAGTGGTTGAAAGTTTTACAGCCAGAAAAAAATACTAAAAGCTCGCTTCATAAAATTAGCCACTATATTGACAAAGTAAATAGAAAAAAAAGACACTAAAGGAACGTCAACAATTACAATACCAATGCAGAAAAGAGACATATTTATGTATGTGTACTATAAGGAAGGAACTGTTTCTCTCCCTGTCTCATAGCAAAATTTCTCTAGGTCATGGAACAGCTTTGTTTACACCAAAAAATCTGCGCCTTATCCATGAATGATATCTTTTGCAACAGAAACTCAATATCAGTGACATTTCGATTTTTGGAAATACTAACCAATAATTACTGTAACTTTTTTGTTAGGATAATAATCCAGCGTTCATAAAGACAGAGTATATTTAAGGCTTAATCTGGTCATGGATTTATCAACAGAACTATTTTTACTTGTAACAACAAACCCCTGACCATTGCGTCCTTGCATACCAGCTTGGCATGGAAATGAAAATAATGGATCGCCTTGCCTTACACCTATTTGAGTAGCATGACTTATGCAAAGTCATTAAATAAAGTTGCACACGTTCACAATAATTTTGCTGCTAATAAAAAAGCAATATATGTTGTTAAGCCTAATTTCTTGATTAGAATACCTTTTGATTTAGTGTTTTACTATCTACTATTTTGGATAGATCATAGTGTATAATGAAAGGAGAATATCAGAAATTCCTGATATTTTAATAGTTTCTAAGCTAGATCAGCTCAATATATATTCATTTTGATTTTTATCATCTCATTTTTATTACGTAAGTGTTACGAATTGCCTTTTTGTAAGGTTCTTGGATGATTTCCATAAGATAGTAAATTTTGCAGAAACGACTTACATCCATTAAAGTTGTAAAACTAGTGTTACCGGTTTCGGATTTTCATGAAATTTGGCATAGCTAAAGAAGATACATATGGCAAGTTTTCCCAGCTAAATGAAATCTTGACAAAGACTAGAACATATTTATCTTAGGGATTGAATTTTGATAAAAAAAATTTAAATTTTAATTAAAAAATGAGATCTTTCATAATTATTTTATCAGAAAATGTAAACTAATTAATTCAAAAGATTCTTTAGTATCAAAGGAATGCTTACGGAGTTCTGCATTCAATCCAGTTCACAGATCTTGAAACTAAATAAAACATAAGATTTAAGATGCACTTATTTAGAGACAGACACCAGCTCATGAAGGGAGTCAGTTAGAGTGGCTTCCTGAGTCCTACTTTGATTTATATAATTTATTAAATACATTTTTATAGGTTTTATATGCTGAGTTATTAATATACAAAGTTTAAAGAAAAAACATGCATGGGCACAGATGAAAGACCCCCTTTAAGATGTTTTTCTTTTTTTTTTAGCTCTGGTGGCCATTTTGGTCATCGGAAGTGAACTGTTTTAGCTATTTTGGTAGCGGGTCATCTAAGCAACATTCCTAAGAAGTTTGAATGAAGGAGGAGTTGTCGATTGAATATGTTTTCTATGTTTAGCTCTGGTGGCCATCTTCTTCATCAGAGCGAAACGATTTTAGCAATTTTGTTCGGCAGTCACCTAGGCAACATTCCTGTTAAGTTTGAATCAAATTGGCCCAAGGGTTTAGGAGTTCGCGTTTGGGGCAAATTTACAATGTTTTTTTTCTTTTTTTAGCTCTGGCGGCCATTTTGCTCATCGAAGCCGAATTGTTTTAGCTATTTTGGTTAAGAGTCAGTCGCCTAAACAACATTTCTATGAAGTTTGAATGAATTGGCCCAAGTGAACAGGAGGAATTGGCGTTTAAAGATTTTTCTATTTTTAGCTCTGGTGGCCTTCTTGTTCATCAAAGCGGAACGCTGTTAGCTTTTTTGGTAGGGAGCCACCTTGGCAACATCCCTGTGAAGTTTAATTCAAATTGGCCAAAAGGTTTGGGAGGAGTTCACATTTAAAGAAAATTGTTGACGACGCTCGACACAGGGCGGACGACGGACATTCACTGATCACAATACCTCACCATGAGCACCTCGTGCTCAGGTGAATTAAATAAGACCGTTAAGGCTTATATGGTGAATATTTCCACAGAAAGAAATGGGGGCAATTATCAGAAATCGACAATATTACCTCACTCCTCCCATCCCAGACACCTAAGGGAAAGAAAAACTATATCCTTATAAAAACATCACTAGCGAAAAGCCAAAAAGACAGTCATCTTCCCACAAAATGGCCAAATGGCTAGCCAAAATAAAAAGAAACAAGCAAAGACGAACTGAAACAAAGCAAGCCACGACAGAATTGCTTTAGAATAGTAACAGTTTGACTCCGGTGGGTCCGACAAGAGGCAGAGCATCAGGCACTAACCGACATTACATATAAGTCCTTGGGCTGAAGCCGTCATAGCGTTTGATGTCCAACACTCCGGCGTGCAGCCGCGCATTTAAATGAAATCATTGCCACCCCTAAAGACGTATTCTTTCCTCTTAAGGTATCAGAGTTTCCTAGAAGAACAAGCAACTTTGAGTTCGTTCCGGAAAAGAGCCTTCAAGGGAGAGAATTCCAAACATGTATCCAGGGTTCTTGGAAAATTAAGGTCCAGGATATGGTCGGCTATCGATTATACAGAGAAGTCCATCGTTGCCAAGGTGACAACTCTCTCTCTCTCTCTCTCTCTCTCTCTCTCTCTCTCTCTCTCTCTCTCTCTCTCTCTCTCTCTCTCTCTCTCGTGTTTTACTTCAAGAATTATAATTTTTCGGATAACATTTATGTATTCATTTGTGTTATTTCAATCATAGAAAATACGTGCTCGTTAGAATCGCTTAATTTAGGCGGTCTCACGAGTACTAGTAATAAACAAGCAAATTCCACAGAGAATTTATGTCCCCCGCCTTATTTTCATTTGTGCTGTTAAAAAAGTAAGTGAGTTAACCAGGCAACCATTGGTATCACTTATCACGGCTTCGATACCTACCGGGTTCGGCAACATTCCTTCATAAAGAGTGAATGTTCATGAAAACTTTCTACGGTCATTCTCTCCCTTCAACGGACTCAAGAAGGGCAGTTGTCAGTTTGTGGTGAAAGAATGTGCTGAGTACTGTTTAAATCACTTACGTATAAGCACTCACAAGGTACCTACTACATATAAAGTTTCATATTATAGATGTGCAAAAAAAACTCTAAGTTAAAAATGTGAAAAAAAGTGAAAAGAATTATTAAAGAATTTTTAAAAAGCACATGCATAACTTCAGACACATATTCAAGCAACTTTTAAGTTTTGGAAGGATTGGTATTAAACTGTAGGAGATGTTGCGCTCACAAGGTACCTACTATATAATACTCTTCCGTAGAATTGATGCATGAAGTCTTTGTTAAAAATGTTAAAAAAGTGAAAAAAAAAATAATTAAAACATTCTGGAAAAAGCATATGCACAACTTCAAACCATGATGAAGACATCTGTAAAATCTCAGAAAGATCGGTATAAAACTGTAGGAGGAGTTGCGCTCACAAGGTACCTACTAAGAATTCGGAACCATGTCAAAAAAGTCTAAGTTAACTAGAGCCAGTGTTTATGAAACACAATGCCCCCAACTGCTTGACCCTAACACTGCTTGTCCCTAACAGTAATTGAGATATCTTGTTTTTATGTGGCTGTAATGCTGAAATTACACAAGAAAAGCTGTAGTTAATCATCTACTCATCATCCCTGACCAGTCTGTGAAGTTTCGGGGAAAAACCTAAAATAGTTTTTTAGATATCTTGCTTACAAACTTAAAACGCTAAAAATTTCAAAGGGCCATAACTCAAGAAAAAAATTTCGGATTTTTTTCAAAAGTTAATCAGTTCATCTACTCATCATCCCCAACCAGCCTGTAAAGTTTCAGGGCAATAGCTCAAACAATTTTTGAGATATCTTGCTTACAAGCTGAAAACACGAAAAAAATCAAAGGGCCATAACTCAAGAAAAAAAAATTGGATTTTTTTCAAAAGTTAATCAGTTCATCTACTCATCATACCCAACCAGCCTGTGAAGTTTTGGGGAAAAACCTCATATAGTTTTTGAGATATCTTGCATACAAACTTAAAACGCGAAAAATTTCAAAGGGCCATAACTCAAGAAAAAAATACAGGATTTTTTTTCAACAGTTAATCAGTTCATCTACACATCATCCCAAACCAGCTTGTAAAGTTGCAGGGCAATCGCTCAAACAATTATTGAGATATCTTGCTTACAAGCTGAAAACACGAAAAAAATCTAAGGGCCATAACTCAAGAAAAAAAATCGGATTTTTTTCAAAAGTTGATCAGTTCATCTACTCATCATCCCCGACAAGTCTGTGAAGTTTCGGGGAAAAACCTCAAATAGTTTTTTAGATATCTTGCTTACAAACTTAAAACGCGAAAAATTTCAAAGGGCCATAACGCAAGAAAAAAATTTCGGATTTTTTTCAAAAGTTAATCAGTTCATCTACTCATCATCCCCAACCAGCATGTAAAGTTTCAGGGCAATAGCTCAAACAGTTTTTGAGATATCTTGCTTACAAGATTTCATAGTATTTTTTGCAAAGGGGCATAACTCAAAAAAGGGGCATAATCCTGACGAGAAAAAAAACACGGGTCAATTATTTTTTCATGAGGAATCCATATATGAAATTTCAAAAACCTAGCACCCATGGTTCTAAAGTTATGCTATGCAGTAAAAAGTGGGACGGACGTAAGGACGGAAGGACGGAAGGACGGACGGACGAACAGGGCAAAACCAATATGCCAAAACGCGAAAAATTTCAAAGGGCCATAACTCAAGAAAAAAATTTCGGATTTTTTTCAAAAGTTAATCAGTTCATCTACTCATCATCCCCAACCAGCCTGTAAAGTTTCAGGGCAATAGCTCAAACAATTTTTGAGATATCTTGCTTACAAGCTGAAAACACGAAAAAAATCAAAGGGCCATAACTCAAAAAAAAAAAAAATTGGATTTTTTTCAAAAGTTAATCAGTTCATCTACTCATCATACCCAACCAGTCTGTGAAGTTTTGGGGAAAAACCTCATATAGTTTTTGAGATATCTTGCTTACAAACTTAAAACGCGAAAAATTTCAAAGGGCCATAACTCAAGAAAAAAATATAGGATTTTTTTTCAACAGTTAATCAGTTCATCTACACATCATTCCAAACCAGCTTGTAAAGTTGCAGGGCAATCGCTCAAACAATTATTGAGATATCTTGCTTACAAGCTGAAAACACGAAAAAAATCTAAGGGCCATAACTCAAGAAAAAAAAATCGGATTTTTTTCAAAAGTTGATCAGTTCATCTACTCATCATCCCCGACAAGTCTGTGAAGTTTCGGGGAAAAACCTCAAATAGTTTTTTTAGATATCTTGCTTACAAACTTAAAACGCGAAAAATTTCAAAGGGCCATAACTCAAGAAAAAAATTTCGGATTTTTTTCAAAAGTTAATCAGTTCATCTACTCATCATCCCCAACCAGCATGTAAAGTTTCAGGGCAATAGCTCAAACAGTTTTTGAGATATCTTGCTTACAAGATTTCATAGTATTTTTTGCAAAGGGGCATAACTCAAAAAAGGGGCATAATCCTGACGAGAAAAAAAACACGGGTCAATTATTTTTTCATGAGGAATCCATATATGAAATTTCAAAAACCTAGCACCCATGGTTCTAAAGTTATGCTATGCAGTAAAAAGTGGGACGGACGTAAGGACGGAAGGCCGCCAAAACGCGAAAAATTTCAAAGGGCCATAACTCAAGAAAAAAATTTCGGATTTTTTTCAAAATTTAATCAGTTCATCTACTCATCATCCCCAACCAGCCTGTAAAGTTTCAGGGCAATAGCTCAAACAATTTTTGAGATATCTTGCTTACAAGCTGAAAACACGAAAAAAATCAAAGGGCCATAACTCAAGAAAAAAAAATTGGATTTTTTTCAAAAGTTAATCAGTTCATCTACTCATCATACCCAACCAGTCTGTGAAGTTTTGGGGAAAAACCTCATATAGTTTTTGAGATATCTTGCTTACAAACTTAAAACGCGAAAAATTTCAAAGGGCCATAACTTTTCAACAGTTAATCAGTTCATCTACACATCATCCCAAACCAGCTTGTAAAGTTGCAGGGCAATCGCTCAAACAATTATTGAGATATCTTGCTTACAAGCTGAAAACACGAAAAAAATCTAAGGGCCATAACTCAAGAAAAAAAAATCGGATTTTTTTCAAAAGTTGATCAGTTCATCTACTCATCATCCCCGACAAGTCTGTGAAGTTTCGGGGAAAAACCTCAAATAGTTTTTTTAGATATCTTGCTTACAAACTTAAAACGCGAAAAATTTCAAAGGGCCATAACTCAAGAAAAAAATTTCGGATTTTTTTCAAAAGTTAATCAGTTCATCTACTCATCATCCCCAACCAGCATGTAAAGTTTCAGGGCAATAGCTCAAACAGTTTTTGAGATATCTTGCTTACAAGATTTCATAGTATTTTTTGCAAAGGGGCATAACTCAAAAAAGGGGCATAATCCTGACGAGAAAAAAAACACGGGTCAATTATTTTTTCATGAGGAATCCATATATGAAATTTCAAAAACCTAGCACCCATGGTTCTAAAGTTATGCTATGCAGTAAAAAGTGGGACGGATGTAAGGACGGAAGGACGCCAAAACGCGAAAAATTTCAAAGGGCCATAACTCAAGAAAAAAATTTCGGATTTTTTTCAAAAGTTAATCAGTTCATCTACTCATCATCCCCAACCAGCCTGTAAAGTTTCAGGGCAATAGCTCAAACAATTTTTGAGATATCTTGCTTACAAGCTGAAAACACGAAAAAAATCAAAGGGCCATAACTCAAGAAAAAAAAATTGGATTTTTTTCAAAAGTTAATCAGTTCATCTACTCATCATACCCAACCAGTCTGTGAAGTTTTGGGGAAAAACCTCATATAGTTTTTGAGATATCTTGCTTACAAACTTAAAACGCGAAAAATTTCAAAGGGCCATAACTCAAGAAAAAATATAGGATTTTTTTCAACAGTTAATCAGTTCATCTACACATCATCCCAAACCAGCTTGTAAAGTTGCAGGGCAATCGCTCAAACAATTATTGAGATATCTTGCTTACAAGCTGAAAACATGAAAAAAATCTAAGGGCCATAACTCAAGAAAAAAAAATCGGATTTTTTTCAAAAGTTGATCAGTTCATCTACTCATCATCCCCGACAAGTCTGTGAAGTTTCGGGGAAAAACCTCAAATAGTTTTTTTAGATATCTTGCTTACAAACTTAAAACGCGAAAAATTTCAAAGGGCCATAACTCAAGAAAAAAATTTCGGATTTTTTTCAAAAGTTAATCAGTTCATCTACTCATCATCCCCAACCAGCATGTAAAGTTTCAGGGCAATAGCTCAAACAGTTTTTGAGATATCTTGCTTACAAGATTTCATAGTATTTTTTGCAAAGGGGCATAACTAAAAAAAGGGGCATAATCCTGACGAGAAAAAAAACACGGGTCAATTATTTTTTCATGAGGAATCCATATATGAAATTTCAAAAACCTAGCACCCACGGTTCTAAAGTTATGCTATGCAGTAAAAAGTGGGACGGACGTAAGGACGGAAGGACGGACGGACGAACAGGGCAAAACCAATATGCCCCCACAACTTCTTCGAAGTTGGGGGCATAAAAATGTGAAAAACGTGAAAAAAAAATAAAGAATTCTGAGAAAAGCATATGCACAACTTCAAACCATAATAAAGACACCTGTAAAATTTCAGAAAGATCGGTATAAAACTGTAGGAGGAGTTGCGCTCACAAGGTAGCTACTATGAATTCGGAACCATGTCTAAAAAGTCTAAGTTAAAAATGTGAAAAAAGTGAAAAAAAAATAATTAAAGAATTCTGAGAAAAGCATATGCACAACTTCAAACCAAGATAAAGGCACCTGTAAAATTTCAGAAGGATCGGTATAAAACTGTAGGAGGAGTTGCGCTCACAAGGTACATACTATGAATTCGGAACCATGTCAAAAAAGTCTAAGTTAAAAATGTGTAAAAAGTGAAAAAAGGTATAATTAAAAAAATCTGACAAAAAGCATATGCACAACTTCAAACCATGATAAAGACACCTGTAAAATTTCAGAAAGATCGGTATAAAACTGTAGGAGGAGTTGCGCTCACAAGGTACCTACTATGAATTCGGAACCATGTCAAAAAAGTCTAAGTTAAAATGTGAAAAAAGTGAACAAAAAATAAAGAATTCTGAGAAAAGCATATGCACAACTTCAAACCATGATAAAGGCACCTGTAAAATTTCAGAAGGATCGGTATAAAACTGTAGGAGGAGTTGTGCTCACAAGGTACCCACTACATAATACTCTTTCATAGAATTGATGCATGAAAAAAGTCTACATAATACTCTTTCATAGAATTGATGCATGAAAAAACTCTAAGTTAAAAATGTGAAAAAAGTAAAAAAAATAATTAAAGAATTCTGACAAAAAGCATATGCACAACTTCAAACCATGATAAAGACACCTGTAAAATTTCAGAAAAATCGGTATAAAACTGTAGGAGGAGTTGCGCTCACAAGGTACCTACTATGAATTCGCAACCATGCAAAAAAGTTAAACATGTGAAAAAAGTGAAAAAAAAAAAAAAACCAAGGATTCTGAAAAAAAGCACATGCACAAAATCAAACCATGATAAAGACACCTGTAAAATTTCAAAAGGATCTGTTTAAAACTGTAGGAGGAGTTGCGCTCACAAGGTACCTACTACAATTCGGAACCAAGCACCACGCACTACGCATAACGCCCCAAGCCCCCACGGAAAGCCGAATACTATGTCCCCTCGCTTTTCTTCGAAAAGGCGGGGGACAATTAAGTGGACATAAGTATACTCATTAATATAATACACATTATTTCATATAACTTTGTGCTAACGCTTAGTACTCCGAGTAAAAAACAAGCGTACGACATTTTAAAATAGTTCTCTTAATTTCCCCCGAAAACAGGTTTTGTCATTGCATGCAAATTGTTTCCATTGGAGACACATCGCATGAAATGTCAAGAACCGTTTTCAGGGGGAAACATCATCAACTTGTCTGCTGGTTTGGCCCAGGGAGTGGTAAAGGTTAACCCTTGTCCTGCTGAATATTCATATATGCCACACCCACTGCCGATTATCAACCAATCAGATTACTTGATACAGATTATTGCAACAAATTCACACTCTGAATGGCAAACAATGTAGATCCTGATCAGATGGCTTCGTCAGAAGCCATCTGATCTGGATCTACATTGTTTCAAAGATAAGACATATCCGGGATTAGCAGGACAAGGGTTAAATAGGGTTTACACGGACTATTACAGTGATAGGTGTATCTTCATTCAGTCTTTTTTTAGGAGCTTCCGTGGTGTAGTGGTTATGCTTCTCGCCTTGTAAACCAGGGGTCGCAAGATCGATCCCGGGCTTCTCCAGACTGCATTACGAAATCACGCCTATACAAATACACTGTTACCTTTATCGCCGAAAAAATTACAATTTTACGATTTCTGCTCAAAATGTAGGTTGTGGGGCCTTGTTAGAACCGCCTCATCAATACTTTAGAGCAGAAATAAGAAAAACAAGGTTTACCCCTGTAAACCCCAGTTAAACTATATAAAAGTGGGGTTCAAAAGGGGTAAAAATTATATAGGCGTGTTTTCCTGATGGGTTGGGTCTTTAAACCGAGGTCCCGTCTCCGTATGACCTTAGCTGTTGGTGAGACCTAAAACTCAAACACTCACTCACACTTCATTTCTTTGCAGATATACTTTATCGTGTGTTTAATGATGGTTCTACTGTCTATCCTTACACTTGCTTTAAGTACTGACCGTGCCTTCCAGAGAAGCATGACAAATTGTGAGCGTCTCGAGTACATGGAATCAGCCAATATGGCGGACATTACGTTGTTTCGAAATCTTCTGGGACATGACTGCCAGGGTGAAGAGTTACCATACCAGCATGGTGGTTTTGATTCAGGTGACTTGTCGGATCCTTCTCCCCCTAAAGACGCCTATTCTCCATATCAAGATATCGCTGCAGCTTATGATTCGTTTGATGACGAGTATGAGTACATTCCTGTCTATGACGTCCCACCAGAACCACCTGGTGAATTAAAGTTACCTGGCAGTAAGGTTACAAGCACGAATAACAATTCAACACTACCACCGGCTTTAAGTCCAATACCTCCTTCTCGAAAACTTATCAAAGTTCCGAACATGAAGGTTCCCATCTACACAATGTTTATCTTGGAAATTGTAACAGTCGTCTTCTTTACGATAGATATAACATTACGGCTATCAACGTGCCCGTCTTTAGTGAGTTACTTCAAGTCGCTGGTCAATATACTTGACGCAGCTGCACTGTTGTGTACTTATTTCCATTACTTGACAACGTTTCTGAGAAAACAAGACCTTTACAAGGGTGGATGGATTGATTTATTGGAATATGTTCAAATACTGAGAGCCCTTCGTCTGCTCAGAGTCGTTAGAAATGTGAAAGCAAGTCGTGTTTTAGTTTACTCGTTTCGTCAGAACTTAAGAGATCTTTCAATAATTTGTATATATATTATCGTGTGTATGTGTTTGTTTGCAAGCTTATTTTACATTTCTGAAGGCAAGGCTAACATTAAAAGCATGTCAAGAGCTTGGTATTACACCATTATAACATTAACAACTGTTGGATATGGGGATATTACCCCCTCTACAGCTGCAGGTAAGGTGTTGAGTTGTGTCTGTGCCATCACGGGACTACTTCTTTTCGCGCTTACTATTCCGATTCTGGCGAATAACTTCCTAACACTGTATAAATACGCATATATGGAACAAAGAGTGGAAAACGAGAATCACAGTAGCGATGAAAAGCAGAATGGGAACAAACAGAATGTTGACAGAGAACCGTAAAGTGCTTAAGAACCCTGAGATTAAAACGCACACATACATACACTCGCACGCACTTGTTCCATGCCTACAATTCTTTATGATAACACACCCGTGTGAATAATGCACTTTTTCATATCTCCAAAACTAACATTACAAAAACACGCCTATACAATACAGTGTAAACTTTACCATTACTCAAACCCGCCTATACAAATACATTGCCACCTTTATCGCCGAAAAAATGAAAATTTTATGGTGAAAAATTGTGATATTTTTCTTATTTCTGCTCAAAATATAGATTGTGGGCACTCGTTAGAACCGCCTCGATGAGTACCCACAATCTATATTTTAAAGCAGAAATAAGAAAAATAGTGTTTACCTCTGTAAACCCCCGTTTTACTATATAAAAGTGGGGTTCGAAGGGGTCAAAATTGTATAGGCTTGTTTTCGTGATGCCCCCGATAAAAACTAAAATTTTAAGATGAAAAAGTATGATATTTTTTAAGAAATAAGAAAAATAAGGTTTACACCTGTAAACCCATATTTTACTGTATGAAAGTGGGTCTAAACCCTAGTTTTACTATACAGAGGGTCGTAATTATAAAGACGTGTTTTCGATTGAGATGTTTTATTCTGATGAAGACGTGTGCCATTTCATCATGAAAACACGCCTATATAATTCTGACCCCCTTGAACCCCACTTTTATATAGTAAAACTGGGGTTTACAGGGGGTAAACCTTATTTTTCTTATTTCTGCTCTAAAATATAGATTGTGGGCACTCGTTAGAACCGCCTCAGTGAGGCGGTTCTAACGTGTACCCACAATCTTTATTTTGAGCAGAAAAAAGGAAAAATATCACAATTTTTCATCTCAAAATTCTCGATTTTCGGCGGAAAAATTTTCAATGTATAGGTGTGTTTTCGTAATGTCCTATTTATTTGTGCTTCAAACGTTGATTGTCAGTGTTTGTTAGAACTACCTCGTTCAGGGGGTTCTAACGAGTATCCACAATGAATGTTTTTGGCAAACATAATGTATACGCCTGTAAACCCATTTTTTTCTATTTATCATATTATGTCGCGTCTGGGAGTGTAACAACGCCATGTAATAAATTCCCAAACCCCTGGGCCAGTCTACTAGTGGATTAAATATGCAAATTAGTTAGATACGCCCCGTAACATGTATGACGTCATTTAAGACGTCGCGTTCACTAATGACGGAATATTGACGTTTTCGTCAAGAAATCGTGAATAAAATGCGTTTTTTAAAAGTCATAAGATAAACAGAACCTTGCATTCGTGCTTATGTATTATTGAATTTATTAAACTCGTTGAGAAACAGGCATTAAATGCTCGGCAAGTCTCGCATTTTATCCCTTTCCTCAACTTGTTCAAGAAATTCAAAAATACATGAGTACTCTGGTAAGATACTCCATATATGATAACGCTGCAGTTCATTCCACGTATTTATCAACATGGTGACTATTTATGAACTATACAGATACTGGTAAACGACTTAGACTAACATTACGTAAACACGCCTATACAAATACATTGCCATTTTTATCGCCGAAAAAAATGAAAATTTTATGATGAAAAATTGTGAAATTTTTCTTATTTCTGCTCAAAATATAGATTGTGGGCACTCGTTAGAACCGCCTAACGAGTACCCACAATCTTTATTTTAGAGCAGAAATAAGAAAAATAAGGTATACCCCCGGCAACCCCAGTTTTACTATATAAAAGTGGGGTTCAAGGGGATCAAAATTATAAAGGCGTGTTTTCGTGATGACCTGCCCAAGCAAAGTGGTGCGAGTCGGACCATCCGGTGCTTATCAGCCCTATTGGTTTCATTGGGCGACAGGGATCGAGATGTCGTTTCATCTCAATGACGGGTAAAAGTCCCACAAAATTGGAAGCAACGTCTCCAAAATGACCTAAATAGTGTTGACGGGGACAATCATTTATGACATATACACGCATCGTAAAATGGGAATTTCAATAATTATTTGGATAATAAAAGCACTGACAACGCTGGTGGGTCTTTGAGTGTAGGCTGGAAAAATGGTCCTGAGCTGTTTCGTTTAACCCTTAAAGGGAATGGAAACACCTAGCGCATTTTACAGATAACCCTGACGTAAATGGGACAAGAAAAGCGCAGTTAAAAATAATGTAAAGAGCACAAAAGCACCATAACATAAGAAATTCATATATACAGTAACTTTGGGTCCACTGAAAAATAAACGATCCAAAACCACAAATTAACTAGACATTCTCTAAATGGGAAATGAGGTTTTAGAGGTAATGAGGTAGAACAGTGCATTTTGGCAACACTTATCTCTTCAGTTCTTACGCTGAAACTATTGACACACATTCAGCATTCCTGGTTCTCTGCAGGCATTCAACGTTGACTATGAAGTACAGTGAAATTTTGCTATTAAGACCGCCTAAATTAAGACTACCGTATTCGCCCTAATTACCGCACATGCTCCTATAAGCGCACACATTAAGCTATTTTTGAAAAGGAAATACGTAAGCGCACACTTTACAGTAACCTCCCCCAGGAAGCTCTCACAGTAAATCTATAAAAAAAAAACTTAACGTTATTTCTTCAACAGTGAAGGCAATGCTATAGTATCCTTTTCCGTCCCATTAAATATCAGTATGCATCATCTCGGAAGCTATTGTTTTCACATCGAGTGTGCGCTAATTAGGTAGATTTTTTACCATGATTTTTTGACACGATTTTGAAAATCTAAGCGCACTGTGCGGTAATGGGCGAATACGGTAAGTCTGCTGTTAAAAGCTTATTCTGAAAGGTGCACTTAATCTTTCTTTGTGTTTACTGCCCACAGTGTCCTCAGGTCAGGGACCACCTTTGGGACTGTTCAAAAGTTGTCTTATAGACCACTTTTGAACAGCCCCAAAGGTGATCTTAATATAGGAATTTCGCTGTACTGTGTTAACCCTTATCTTGCTGTTCACGACAATCCCTATCTTTGCAAACAGTGTAGATCCAGATCAGATGGCTTCTGAAGAAGCCATCTGATCAGGATTTACACTGTTTGGCATTCAGTTTATGAATTTGTAGCAATAAATTACATCATGTCATTTGATTGATTGATAGACAGAAATGGGTGTGGCTTAAATGAATATTCGGCAAGATAAGGGTTAAGTATGTTTTGTCCTCATATGTAAACCTAAAGCGGAGGTAGAGGTGTACGAACATCCACATTCTTCACATTTGAAAGGTCTCTCGCCAGTATGCATCCTTTGGTGTCTCTCTTTTTGAATCTTCTGGACAAACCGTCTCTCACAAAAATTACATTTATATCGTTTGTCGCCTGTATGAGTTTTGATGTGCCGCTCTAAATCACATTTTTGTCCAAACCAGCGATGACAGATGCTGCATTTGACCCCCTTGCGAGAAGTATTCGGTTGGTTGTCATCATCTGTTTCGGCTGACGGCGTGGGCTCGACTTTCACTTCTATGAAACTCGTCTCGTCTGAAATCTCGTCTGAAATGAGAAATGAGAATTTGAAGATGAATGGGTGTGACTGTGTCTGTCCCATCTTCCGTGACTTTTGATCGATTGTTTAGGGGATAACTGTATTCAAAAGTTCATTTGGTGAGGTAAATCGGCGGTTTACAGTCGGAAATTTCGTTTAACGGCGAAGCGCCAACGGAGCTGTAAAACGGAATTTGCGAACGTAAATCCGACGATGTACCCATCAAATGACAATTTCCATACACTTATCCCCATTCTAATGCACATATTCAGTTGTTTTGTTAAAAACTGTACTATTCTGCACAAAGCGGCAAGCGTTGTGAGCTGCGTAAAATCAAATATTACCCAATGCAAAGCAACGTTACATGATGACGTCGGGTTTCCGACAGTATATCGCAGAATACAGTTGCATATCTACTCAAATTTAATATTTCGGCCAGTGGCCTTCTGCAGAAAAAAAAACAAAACAACGAAATACACAGAAAACCACATCGATGAGGTCACCATCAATTTCAAAGGAAATAAAAAAAAACAAGTCGCCCAGCGGGCAACGATCGCTCACCTGAGAAATAGCACAGGTTGTCAGATTCAAGGCGAAATCGAATTCATCTGAGATATTATGCTTGTCTTTGTTTACTAAAAGTTTCAAAAAGATCCGATCGAAAACAGCGGAGAAAAAGTGCACACCATTTTTCGCTCATATTTATATTCAAGGGCAGGTAGCTAACTCCAAAGCTGTTGGTCCTGCGAGACCCAAATTGGAACTGTATGCCTCTCCTGGTTTGAAAAAGATCAGATCAGAAATGGCTGAGAAAAATTGGTGACGTCGTTTTTCCGTTGTAAGCCTATGGTAAAATTTTTCACGCTCAAGGAACTTAAATGCTAAACCAGTTGTCAGATTCGAACTCATCTGAGATATTATGCTTTTCCTTCTTTTCTAAAAGTTTCAAAAAGATCCTATTGAAAACAGATGAGAAAAAGTGGAGACACTATTTTTGCTAGTTTTTATGCTCAAGGGCAGGTAACCCCAAAGCCCTTGGTCCTGCATAACCCAACTTCGAGCTCGACGTACATGTAGACTGTATGCCTCTCCTAGTTACCTGCAAGTTTGATAAAGATCAGATCAGAAATGGCTGAGTAAAGTTGGAGACGTCGTTTTTCCATTGTAAAATAGAAGTGAAGGCAATGATCAGGAATCGATACAATTAACCCACAGCTCCCATCAGAGACACCAACGGGAAAGAAACACAAACATGAAACAACAGCCCCCTATTGGAAACATCAATAGCAGTAAGCCAAAAGGACAGTTACTTTCCCACAAAATGGCCAATCGGCTATCCAAAACAAAATAATATAAACGATACAAACACTCAATGACAAACCACAACAAAAATAATTGCAAAACGGAATGTCAGATTCAAGCCAAATTTGAACTCATCTGAGGTTTATGCTTACCTTTGTTTACTGAAAGTTTCAAAAAGATCAGAGCAAAAATGGCTGAGAAAAAGTGGAGACAACAAGTTTTATTAATATTTTTTAAGCTCAAGGGCTGTAACTCCAAAGCCCTTTGTCCCATGCCGCACAGATTCGAACTCAGCATTGACTGTACCCCCCCCCCCCCGCTCTGGTTCTCTGCAAGTCTAATTAAGATCAGTTCAGAAATTGTGGAGAAATTTGGAGATGTTGTTTTTCCATTGTAAGTCTATGGGAAAATTGATCAGGCTCTAGGGACTGTACCTGCAAAACTGAATGTCAGATTCAAGCCTAATTCGAACTCGACTGAGGTTTTATGCTTGCCCTCGTTTGCTATAAGTTTCAAAAAGATAAGATCAAAAAGGTTGAGAAATAGTGCAGACATCATTTTTCACTAATATTTATGCTCAAGGACAGGTAACTCCAAAGTTGTTTGTCTCATGCAGCCGAAATACGAACTCTATGTAGACTGTATGTCCCTTCTGGTTATCTGCAAGTTTGATGAAGATCAGATCAGAAATGGCGGAGAAAGTTGGTAACGTCGTTTTTCCATTGTAAGACTATGGGAAAATTGTTAGCGCTCTAAGGGCTGTAACTGCAAAACCGAATGTCAGATTCAAGCCAAATTCAAACTCATCTGAGGTTTCATGCTTGTTCTTGTTTACTGAAAGTTTCAAAAAGATCAGATCAGAAACGGCTGAGAAAAGGTGGAGACACTATTTTTCACTAATATTTATGCTCAAGGGCAGGTAATTCGAAAGCCTTTTGTCTCATGCAGCCCAGTCGAACTAAACATAGACTGTAAGCTCATTCTGGTTATCTGTAAGTTTGGTGAAGGTCAGGTTAGAAATAGCCAAGCAAAGTTGGAGACATCGTTTTCCCATTGTAAGTCTATGGTAAAATTTTTCACCCTCACGGGGATGTTACTGGAAATCCGGTGGTCAGATTCAAGCCAAAATCGAACTCATTATAGATTGTATGCTTATCCTCGTTTACCAAAGGTAACAAAAAGATCAGATCAATAAAGGTTGCGGAGAGCTGGATACGCCATTTTTCGCTAATATTTATGGTCAAGGGCAGATAACTCAGAGGCCAGTTGACCTGCGTGGCCCAAATTCAAACTCAACATAGTCTGTATGCCCCTCCTGGTTTCCTCCAAGCTTGATGAAGATCTGATTTGAAATGGTCGAGAAAAGTTGGAGACGTCGTTTTCCCATTGTAAGTGTATGGGAAAATCTTTCACACTCAAGGAGATGTAACTGGAAAACCACTGGTCAGATTCAAGTCAACTTCGAACTCGCTCGAGATTTTATGCTTGTCCTCTTTACCATAAGTTACAAAATGATTCAATCAAAAACGGCTGAGAAAAGCTGGAGACACCATTTTTCACTTACATCTATGCTCAAGGGCAGATATAATTGTACTTATCCAATGATATTGTGTTTATATGTTTTGTGTTATTATATTTGAATGAAATAAAGTTTAAACTAAGGGCAGGTCACTCAGAAGCTGTTTGTCCCGTGCAGCCCAAATTTGAACTCAACGTAGACTGTAAGAGATTTTATGCTTGTTCTCGTTTATGAAAAGTTACAAAAAGATGAGATCATAAACGGCTGAGAAAAGCTGGAGACACCGTTTTTTCACGTATATTTATGCTCAAGAGCAGGTAACTCCAAAGCTGTTTGTCCCGTGCAGCCCAAATTCGAACTCGACGCAGACTGTAAGCCCCTCCAGGTAATCTGCAAGTTTGATGAAGATCGGATCACAAATGGCCGAGAATAAGAGGAGACGTCGTTTTCCCCATTATAAGTTTATTGAACCTTTTTGTTTCCATGGCAACCACAGTTCTAATCAAAACTAGTCCAAAACCTAATGCAGTCAATCCCCCAACCCAGTGATGCTGCACATAAAATTTGATTGGGATTGGCCAGCTAGTCACTTAGATATTCAAGTTCAAAGGTGTGGACGACGGGCGGACGGACGGACGACGAACGACGGATGGACGCCGGATGCCTACCTATACTATAAGCTCATCTTGTGAGCCTTCGGCTCAGGTGAGCTAATAAAGCCAGCAAAGTCAAAAGTAAGCCGGTGACACGTCATCCGGAAAAGCATTACCCGCAGACATGGGCAAACAATACATCCCAGACGGGACAGCGCTAACGGGCAGTCTGATTTAGGTCACCATTGTTTACAACAGGAACTTTTAAAGTGATCAGGATACATCAAAGCAGACGACAGTTGTTGTGATTGGCATCTTAAGGGCTAAATGTGTCCGCTCAAGTGAAATTTTGAACAGCCCCAAAGGTGGTCCCTGACCAGAGGACACTGTGAGCGTGTCCTTGTTTACTAAAAGTTTCAAAAAGGAACAACTCAGAGAAAGTGGAGACAATTTTTTGCTTATTTTTATGCTCAAGGGCAGGTAGCTCAAAAGCCGTTGGTCCTGCGAGGCCCTAATTCGAACTCGACTTAGACTGTATGGCTCTCATGGTTATCTGCAAGTTTGATAAAGATCAAATCAGAAATTGCTGAGAAAAGTTGAAGACATCGTTTTTCCAATGTAAGCCTATGGTAAAATTGTTCACGTTCAAGGGAACGTAACTGCGAAAACGGTTGTCAGATTCAAGTCAAATTATAACTCCAAAGCGGTTGGTCCTGTGAGGCCTGAATTCAAACTCGACGTAGACTGTATGCCTCTCCTAGTTATCTTCAAGTTTGATAAAGATCAGATCAGAAATGGCTGAGAAATGTTGGAGACGTCATTTTCCATATTTAGCCTATGGTATTTTTTCACGACTGCGAAACGGACGGTCAGACGAACACATCTACGATATTATGCTTGTCATTGTTTACTTAAAGTTTCTAAAATATCCGATCGAAAACAGCTGAGAAAGGTGGAGGCACTATTTTTCGCTTATATTTATGCTCAAGGGCAGGTAACTCCAAAGACGCTCATCTGAGTTATTATGCTTGTCATTGTCCTTGTTGAAAAAGATCCGATAAAAAGTGGAGACAATTTTTCGCTCATATTTATGCTCAAGGGCAGATAACCCCAAAACGGTTAATCCTGCGGGGCCAAATTTCGAACTCGACGTAGACTGTATGCCCCTCCAGGTTGTCTGCAAGTTTGATAAAGATCTGATCAGAAATGGTTGAGAAAAGTTGGAGATGTCGTTTTTCCATTGTAAGCCTACAGTAAAATCTTTCACACTCAGGGGAACGTAACTGCGAGACCGTTGGTCAGATTCAAGCCAAATTAGAACTCATCTGAGATATTTATACTTATCCTTGTTTACCTAAAGGTTAAAAAAGATCCGATCGAAAACAGCTGAGAAAAAGTGGAGACACCATTTTTCGCTTATATTTACGTTCAAGGGCAGGTAACTCCAAAGCTGTACGTCCTGTGAGGCCCAAATTCGAACTCAACGTAGATTGCCGGTATGCGTCTTCTGGTTATCTGCAAGTTTGATAAAGATCGGACTAGAAATGGATGAAAAAAGTTGGCGACGTCGTTTACCCCATTATAAGTCAACGGAATGTGTTTGTTTCCATAGCAACCGCAGTCCTGATCAAAATTTATCCAAAACCTTATGCAGTCAATCCCACAACCCAGTGATGATACATCTAAAATTTGAACTGGGTTGGCCAACTAGAAACAGAGATATTGAAGTTCAAAGGTGTGTACGACGGAAGATGGACGCCGGATGTCTGCCTATACTAGCTCAGGCTCAGGTGAGCTGGCTCAGGTGAGCTAAAAATGAAAATCCCCTCCATAATGCCTTTAGGCATTTGTTTCAATACGCACGACAAAACGTACATAAAGACGTGCTACCTTCAAACACCCGGATCAGTCTGATCATTTACTCACTTACTTAAGGTAGGTTTTGTTGTGCGCTAGCTAATGTCTTTGGTTTTTTTTTGTTTGTTTTTTTTTTTTTCTGAAAATGAAAATGACTATAGGCGATTTTTTATTGCCGCGTTTTTTTGCAATAACTTTTTGATTTTTGATCATCTCGCCTAGCGAGAAAGTTTAATACGCTGTCATACGCTTGCGTATGCACGGCGTATCAAATAACGTGGCGATACGAAAGGTACACCACAGCAACGCCAGCTTACGTAGCTAATACTCCTGAATACACAGCACGCCGCGGAAACGTTATGCATACGCCATGTACGCCAAATTACTTCTAATTTGTATAAATTACGCCTCATGTTCCTGCGTTTAGTCCGCGTGAAAGAATTTTGTAAAACACGCCGCTCACGTGGTAGGAAACTTAACAGTGTGACGCAGGCACGCCTGTATCTGGCATGCCAATACGAGATTCTTTGTGAGTTCAAGTCTCAAGGAAACAACAAGCATCAAACTTATTTACAATGTTTAAAAAAATTGCATTTTCAATATTCTTCAGACCATGTCCTCTAACATTCCAACTCCGGAGTTGAAGCCCCAGTTGTTTTACTACTGCCCACACCTTTATCGTGTCATTCGCTCGTATGATATTGAACGTCAAACATGGCTAGCGTTTTCGTCAAAAGTTGAGAACCGGGCTGTAATTCGGTACTTGTATTTGACAGGAAATACATTACGAGTGGGTCTTCTGCCATCATCGTGTGCCCAGGTTAAATACTAGGTTGGGGAATTCAAACGCGGTAGAACGTGTTTAGAAGACCAAACCAGGTCTGGACGCCCACCAGATGTCACCGATGAAGAAATGTGTAACAAAGTACGGGATCTCATGTACTCTGATATGCGAATTAAGGCATTACACATTTCTCATGGTAGCGTTTCAACAATTTTACATGATCACTTTGGTATGCGCAAGCTAACAGCCCTTTGGGTCTCAAAATCCCTTAGCGACGAGTACCAGATTCGTATGCAGCGTCGATCCGCGACAATCGAGACTTGAATAAATAGATGAGCTGCATGATGCTTCCACGCAGAGCTGAAACCGACCGCACATGAGTACTGGTAGAGGATCTAAGCCTGCCCAGGCAGAGCGGTGCGAGTAGGACCGTCCATGCTATTGGCTTCATTGGGCGACAGCACTTGAAATGTCATTTCATCTCAATGTCGGGTAAAAGTCCCACAAAATTGGAAGCAGGGTCTCCAAAATGACCTATACAGTTGACGGGGACGTTAAACCTCAAATCAAACAAACAGTATGCAGCGCATTGTTGAAGCAGTTTAGATCAAAGGAAGATGATTTTCTTTCACGTCTGGTGACTGTAGATGAGACCTGTGACCATTATTATGAGCCACAGAATAAAATTCAAAGTCGCCAGTGGGTAGTGCCGGGGTCTCAGAGACAAACTTGAGTTCAAACGCAACCTTCTGGCAACAGTATTTTGTGACGCACAAATTATGTTATGTTGGACTGTTCAGTTGTCAAATTTTGAACAAATTAAAAGCCATGTTGATTCGAAAGTGTCGTCAAGCATTTCATTCAGCATTCCAGAAATAAACCAAAGCTTTGTTAGAAAATACTTATTCAACTTAGATGTAACAAAATCTACAGGTCTCGACTGCATCGGACCTCGGGTATTGAATATAGCACATGACATAATATGTTCAAGTATTACTCATATAATAAATAAAAGCTTACAAAACAGCATCTTCCCGACCGTTTGGAAAAATGCAAAAATATGCCCAATTCACAAATCGGGTCAAAAAGATGATGTAAATAATTACAGGCCAATTTCAGTGCTACCTACTATTTCCAAAATAATAGAAAAATGGGTACATATAAAGTTTATGACATTTCTAAATAACCATAGACTACTTCATCAAACGCAAAGCGGTTTTAGAAATGGACATTCAACTGAATCGGCTTTACTTCTTATGACTGACTCTTGGTTAAAAGCTGTCAATGATGGAAAACTAGTAGGTTGCGTAATGGTTGATTTCCGAAAGGCTTTTGATCTGGTTGATCATGACATTTTATTGCAAAAACTTGCACTTTATAAATGTAACTCAAATAGTTTACTTTGGTTTAAATCATACTTAACACAACGAATACAACAAGTGTCAATTAAAAATACTAAATCGGACAGTAAAGACATCATTTGTGGTGTCCCACAGGGGTCTATTCTAGGTCCACTCCTTTTCCTAATTTTCATCATTGACTTGCCTCTGATACTTCAAAATGTAGTCGCAGCCACTGACTTATATGCGGACGATACGACCATTTATGACGTGCAGTCTGACAAACAAACACTGGAAAATAATCTACAAAAATCTTTAAATTTGCTTAAGCAATGGTGTAAAGAGAATGGAATGCTTTTAAACACTAATAAAACTAAAGTTATGCTCATTACAAGTCGGCGAAAAAGACTTAATTTAAAGGATAAATCTCTCATGTTAAAATATAACGACTTGAATCTTAAAGTAGTAAACAATGATAAAATTTTAGGGATCAATATAGACGAAAATTTAATTTGGAATTCACAATACCAACAGGTTGTGAAGAAAGTATCCTCTCACTTATGGCTTTTATCACAGATTTCATCATATTTAACAATAGAGCACAGATTACTTTTTTATAATGCATATATCCGACCCCACTTCGATTACTGTTCTGTTATCTGGGGAAATTCTACTTGTTTTAACATCAATAAAATTACTAAACTTCAAAGACGGGCATGCAAGTTAATATTAAGAAATGAATATCTAACTCTTGAAGAGGCTCGAGATAGATTAAAAATCCTGTCTTTTACCGAAAGTGTATTTTTACAAAAAGCCAAAGTGATGTATAAAGTTGCTAACAATATTGCACCAGAATATCTGACAGATTTGTTTCAAATGAGGTCATGTAATACGGATGACACCATATCGAATTTACGTTCCATAAGCAATAGGAACTTTTTGATACCCAAACCTAAAATCGATTTGTTTAAAAACAGCATGTCCTACTCAGGTGCTTTGATCTGGAACAGTATCCCACTTGAAATAAAGAATGCTACTACCTTGAGTTCTTTTGTAAATAAATGTACTGTTTGGTTAAAACATTAAGGTCTTTTCACATTTGGACCTCCGCTGCCATTAGCTGAATTTTATCTCTTGAAAATGCATCTTTAAGAGTGTGTATGAATATGTATGTATGTGTGGATGAGTGAATGACATAATGCACTTTATATTGTTGTTTATGATGTCTCTTACGTAGTAGTTATTTGTTAGAGGGCCTCAATGAAAATTGGTTCGCCAATTGAGTTACCCTCTTAAAATAAAGTCGTTACTTACTTACTTACTTACTTACTAGAAATAAGTTAGGCTGGCTTTTTATTTACCACCCACGTATTTCCAAACGATGAAATGACAAACAGTGAAGGCACCGATCAGACTGCTCCCCTTAGTGCACTCTGATCCAGGTCTGCATCGCCCGCCAAAATCCATTTGCCCGAAAACACGGGACCGATACGCGATACGAACAACTAACCATATCAACACAGAAACAACTAAGGTCGGTACCCTGCGACAGTCGAAGGAAATCCGCGTTAGATCCCCCCTCGCACCCCTAAAAAACATGCCGCGAGCACCCACTAAAACCACCTCGGCGAGGTGTCTCCGATGAATACCGACACAGGTCCGCATGGAGCAAACAAGGAAAAAGCATGATGCAGTCGAACTTCAATGGCTCGAATACCTTAGGGACCTCTCAAATCTGTTCGAGACAGGGGTAGTTCGAGCCACTGAGGGTGACTGCCAGGACGCATGAGACACTTTTGTACATCTTTTTCGGTTTTCTATAATGAAAATGTATGCTGTGTATACTCATTAGAATCGCCTCAATGAGGCGATTCTAATGAGTACACACAGCATACATTTGTAATATAAAAGGCGAAAATCTCCTAAATTACCCCGCCTATTTCGTATATAGAGGATTTCCCTAGGGGCTTGGGAACATGTTCGACACAGCCATGGTAAACGAGCCATCGGTGTTCGAGCCATCGAAGTTCCACTGTATGTCCATTAATAATAAAGTCTGATTCTACCGTATACAACGAAATGACAAACAGTGAAGCCACCAACCAGATTGTTCCACAATGCGCACTCTGATACAGATCTGCGCCGCCTGCCAAAATCTGTCTGTCCGAAAACACAGGACCAATATGGACAACTGGCCATATGAGCATAGAAACACACTAGACCGGTATCCTTCAACAATCAAAAGACAAACCCTGCCAGCACCCAAACAAAGCCCATTTCATGGGCACCCATTAGACCCGTCTCGGCGAGGCTTTCCAATGAATAACCACAACACAGTTCCACATGGGAGAAACAAGGGAAACCATCCCCCACCCATCGCATGACACCTAACACATCGGATGTGTTGGGTGTCTGGTGATTGTCTGGGGATGGTTTTCCTTATGATCCTGGTACGACATGCCCATTACCGCAAAAAAAAAAAAAAAAAAAAAAAAAAAAAATCGGACACCTTGAGGACTTGCTGCAACTCTTCTAAAACGTCAGTAAATTTGTTTAATGATCCAGAAAAAAGTGTGCAAAAAGTACAGAGAAAATGGCAGGGAGTGCTGAACCTGATCAGACCACTGTTCCTGGTCTGCACTGCTTGTCTCGGCCCGTCTGTCCCGATATTTAGGACAATTACGGTAATAACCAACTTTTGAGGTAGAAATGTTTCAGTTTTATCTGATCGGTCTAAAAGAATTCGCTTTTTGGCCTAATAAAATGTATTTAGATGCATAGATTCCACAAAAGTGAATATTCAATTATAATCACTAAAAGACGCATATCATTTGGGCCCCGTCAAGCGATTTTGGTACTTATCGCCTATGCGAGCAGCGAAGGTTCAGGCGAGCTTGCGCATCCGCGCAGTCTCGCCAGAACCTTCGCTGCTCGCTCATACAAGCAGTGAATCAAGAGGAACCTTCAGACAGAAAGCCATGTCCCTGGCCCCTCTGAATGGCTGGGCATGCGCAGCTAAAATTTGTCAAGACGGAATGCTCGAAGACACAAATTCCCTTGGCGGGGCTCATTTAATGTGCGTTTTATGAAGTTAGGGTTCACTCTGCATAACTAAGCATAGTAGACCTGGTTTCAAATATGTAAATCACCCTGTTAGCAGTTGTGATAGAATGTTGCAAAAAGAACACATTTTGTGGTAAATAACTCTATTTACGATAAATTCATTTAAGCAATACTTCTGAATGAACTGTTAACTCGCATCCTGCAGAGTAAATTAAACCAACGACGCCCAACCCGACCACAAATCAACCAACTATTTGATATCAGTCTTGTGCAGCTACACAGAAGCCTGAGATGGCCAGAAAACAGTGAGTTCATAAATGGTAATCAAAGAACCGCGACAAAGTGGCGTGCTGTGACTTGTCAAAAAGTTGGTTGTTTCCCTGCTGATATGTAGCATATGGTCAGTTATACATGCTGGTGCTATCATGTTCCGGTTGTAACTGTACATCACTCCATGTCTCTTAATTTCAAAGACAAATAGCACATTGATAATAAAGCTCCCTAGTGAGTCTTTTTACAAGAATACTTCTGTGTCTGAACCTGATCATACTCCTGAATTACCACAGTCCCCAGCTTCACAGTTCCTTCAACAATTTTTTTAAATCTAAAATGGAACATGAAGCCACCAGAACCACAACAAGTGACTGAGCAGCGATCAGAGACACGTGGGTAGTAGTATATAGGTTAATTAAGGAACGCTTAGCAAAACCAATTCCACCCTCACCTAAACCTCGCAAAAGCAAATCGACACCAACACTCAGATGCAACACAAACAGTTGTGGATTTAAACAGGCACATCGAACAGAGAAGAGTTTCTTGCACACCGGACAAGGAAACCCGTGATTTTACCCTGGGATAGAAATTTATGTTCTGACCCTGGTGTTCCGACCCCAAATCAAATATAATCGCGTGTTTGAAAAATGCACTGGTTGACTACAACCTCATGCGCGGCGTCGTCAAGCCTCGTGATGCCGGACAGTGACCCTTGGGACGGATTTTTCAATCCACCCCTCACACCCATATAAGATTCTTATATTCCCTAGGTGTAATTGACGGCAAGGCGATTTCTCCTGATCTACAGGTATATCACTCAGTTTATATTGTGTCTGAAGATCCCTAACTTGCAATGCAAATGGAATTTTACTTTTCAATCGATCCCTACATGGTTGAATAAGTTCCACCCTGCTAAGCGCCAGTGGCTGAATGTTGCATTCAGCTTGCACATTAATATTTGTATTTGATTAATATGCACCTGTCATTATTCTGATAGCAGCTGATTGAATTCTGTCTAACCGAAGAAGCTTGATTGGTGATGAGGAAGCATATGCTTGACAAACATAGTCTAGTTTACTTCTAATAATTGTCTTCATGTTAATAATGTCAGTACTTTTATTAATCCCAAATATTCGTACAATGGTAACCTGAAGAGTCGGATTCTTTTGCCCGTGTGGAATTTCTTCCGAATCTAGCCCTTCCCTCACAAATTCAGCAACCCCGCCAGCCTTTTTCTCAGTACGTAATGTTATGTATCGGTTATTGATATATACCACTTCTACATTCCCACCCCCTCCCCACAGTGAAATTCTTTTCATTGACCGTTCCAAGGCTATTCTTCTGTCGTGGTTTATTTTTGTTATGATTTGTTTTGGATAGCCGATTGGCCATTTTGTGGAGAAGTAACTGTCCTGTTGGCTTTCCGCTATTGATGTTTCCACTGGGATCTAGTTGTTTCATGTTTGTGTTTGTTTCCCTTTGGTGTTTCTGATGGGAGCTCTGTATCGATTCCTGATCATTGCCTTCACTTCTATTTTATTTATTGTTAATGGGCATGTCATGTCTCATATCATGGTAGCAGTTGCTGTTGCTGTCATTGAGGAAGAAACTAAAACCTTAATCAATCAAAACTACAAATAATTTCTTCAAATATTTACTGATGGTAGAAATGATAGTGGAAGAACCAAGTTGGGTCTGTATTTACCATTTCCCTCACACCAAATAAGTAAAAAAGTTAAACTAAATGCCAACCTTACAATTTTTACTGCAGAATTTATTGCAATAATTGAAGCCCTGAAATGGGTAGAGCAGAACCAACCAGAACAGGTTATAATTCTCATTGATTGCTTAAGTTCAGTTAAGGCAATTAAATCTGGGAACAGTTGTTCAAGATCGGATCTTTTCATCCAAATCAACAATTTAGTCGACAAAGTTTTAAAAGGCAACCCAATACTATATATCGGCCGGTGTCCGTCGCACTGCAATATTCGAGGCAATGACATGGCAGATGAAGTGGCTAAATTAGGATATTCCACAGGCAATGAAATAAAGATAAAGCTAGCTATAACTGATACATATGGGCTCATCCAAAGATAAGTTATAAGACACTGGGCAACAACTTGGAAAAAACATGGTCATTGTTTTCGTTGGGATATCAGTAGTATCATCCAACAAAACTGATACAGTGCAGTGACAACAGGTAATTTGACGTGGTATACACTAGGTTAAGGTTAGGTAGGAATGGATTTAACAACCAGTCACACGGTAGAGTGGTCCCTCAAAGCCCTCACAGTGAGAGAATTGAGGAGACAACCCACTTTTTTCTTGAGTATGAAAAACACGGACATGAACGAGAAATAATGTTACAAACCATAAAAGATAACCTATCTGATATAAATGTTATAGATCTTAAGGTACTTCTAAACCCTCAACCTGCCTATGCAACGATTGTAAAGGAAGTAGTGTTCAAATATGTCAGCAACACAGGATACTTTTCATACATATAAACTATACTAAGGCTGCACATAAACTTTATTTAGGACCATACTCTATACATACATGTCACATAGAATCAAGGGAAGTAACGTCAGCGGGACCAGTATACAGTAACGAAGAGGGCAATCATTTTGCACTTCAGGCCAATCATTCGAGTGTTGATGAGTGCAAGCAACAGTGGTGAAGCTTGAATCCAGGTGCTATGGCAATCGGTCCATGAGCAATGTAATGACAAACTAAACCTCTCAGTACAGCTGTACGATGCACTGATTCCTCATACAGAGCAAGGTACACAGTTACAGAGGGTCTGACATTTTTAATTGGACACAGACTCCCCCTATTGGGTGGACTCGCGTTCCTCTGCCACTGCAAGGTCTTGTTGTTTTATGTAGTTTGATTTCCTTGCCTCTCAGACAGATATAGTGTGTGTGTGTGTGTGTGTGTGTGTGTGTGTGTGTGTGCATTTCTTCTAAACCATCTAACAACATGTAAATAGTATTTTTCATCTCAAATGTTACATATATTAAGTTATTAAAAACACAAACACAACACCGAGACTATAGAACAGTACAGAGCAGAATGGGTAACACGACGTTTCGCCCCCTTTCTACACCATAGTGATTTAGCACCCAAACCCTAGTCGTTTCGCCCCCCAAACCATTTCTTCCTGGTCGTTTTGTATAAAAGATTTATTATGAACTCAGAGAGAGAGACAGAGATAGAGAGAAAGAGAATAGTTCGAAGAACATGTACTACGAACGACAATATATAAAAGGAATTATGAGAAGTATTACCTGTTTTGATCTATACCATTAATTGACTAACTCCATGAGAGAGTGAAAGAAGAGCGTAGTTTGAATGGAAACGTTAATTAGGATTGATGAAAAAGTATTACCTGTTTTGATCAATACTATCAATCATATTGTTTATTTGGTTTGACGGGTTCGACTCATTAGTCACGCAATTAATGCGATTAATGATGTGTGAAAACACATGCTCTTTGCAACGTTTATCATCTTTAATCCTTAACTAGTTTTGTTTAGACTGGTCGGTTGCTTCGTTAACAGTGTCGGCAAGGAACGATTGATGGTAAGGATGAAAACGCGATCTTTAATCCTTAACTAGTTTTGTTTTAGATTGGTCGGTTGCTTCGTTAACAGGAACGATTGATGGTGAGGATAAAAACGCGTGCTTTATTAAACATTTATTGTCTTTATCTCTTTTCCACATATAAAGTTATCTTTTTATAATAAACAGAAGTGAAGGCAATGATCAGGAATCGATACAATTAACCCACAGCTCCCATCAGATACATCAAGGGAAAGAAACACAAACATGAAACAACTAGACCCCAATTGGAACATCACCAGCGGAAAGCCAAAAGGACATTCACTTTCCCACAAAATGGCCAATTGGCTATCCAAAGCAAAATAATATAAGCGACACACACACTCAAAGACAAGCTATAACAAAATTACATCACGACAGAAGAACCGTAAAATCGATTTAAGCCCCCCCCCCCCCCACCCCCCCCCCCCCCCCAGTGGAAATCTTTCCACTGACCGTTCCAAGGCAGTTCTTCTGTGGCGATTTATTTATGTTGTTGTTTGTTACTTACTGTGTGTATCACTTGTGTCTTTTTGATTTTTGGATGGCCATATGGCCATTTTGTGGGAAAGTAACTGTCCTTATGGCCTTCCTTTGTTTAGGTTTCCTTTACGGTCTGGTCGCTTAATGTTTGTGTTTCTTTCCTGTGGTGTCTTTGATGGGTGGAGTAAGTTAATTGTATCGATTCCTGACCTTTGTTTTACTTCTACTTTGGAACGGTCAGTGAAACGAATTCCAATGAGGGGGTGTGGGGTGGGGATCTGAAATCGATTTTACGTGGCCACAATCCTCGCCCTTACTTCTGTCGCGATTTAGACAAAAAAATTGTTTAGTCCGCATGAAGGCCTCCCAACTCATCAATGCAACATCTCCGAGAACACAAAAATCAATGAACCACAGAGATGAAACAATGGTGAGGACTCAACAGCAAGAAACCACTGAAATGCTGGAGCAAAAGAAAACCAACAGTTGGACTCCGATGGGCCCAACCAGAGACGGAGCATCAGGCACCAACCAACATTACATAAAATTTGATTCTCCCTAATTCTCAGCAAGCCTTTCCGCTGGAAACATAATAGAATCTGAGGCCTGACCCACCGGCGTGCAATTACAGAGGGAAGCAAAGTTATTTTGTTCATTGTACAGCATTTTAGGCATTTAATGGTTTCTGATCACACAAATTACCCATGACGTTAGACTTTATTGATTATTTATTTCTTTATTTATTACCAGTACTGATTTCACGTCTAGTCTGATGTTCTTTGAAAGTCGAACGAAATAACAGTCGAGCTGCAGGTTCGTATTTATTTATGTTGGTGATTTCTTTCTTTCTTTTTTTATTAATTGTACTCTTTTTTTTGTTATTACATGCTTTTTTCAGACCAGACAAAGCACCAACGACGTTTTATATTGCAAACATAGGTTGTTTGTGCTCGTTACAGCCACCATATTGAGGCAGTTCTAACGAGTACCCACAACGTATGTCTTTGAATGTAAATAAGACAAAAATAACGAACACCCCCGCCCCCCTCCCCCAAAAAAAATAGCCATCGGAAGAGATGGCAAATCCCCCGACCAAAAGCCAATATGGCCTTCAAAAGATTGTTCACCAATAGAAAGTGCACCAGAATTAAACCAGCAATATATCACAAAAGTATTGTAGTTACGGCCATCACAAAATTATAATGTTAGGGGAGATAACTAAAAAAAACAGGGTACTCAGAACTGTGGTTCTTGCGCATGGCATGCCTGCTTAAGCTCATGCATTTCTGTACAAAGTACCATCAATATGTCTCAAAGGGTGTTGGAGATCACAAGCTGGTCATACTGTTATATTGGAAGGGTAGATAACCTATATATTTATCATAGCACCCAGAATTGTGGTTCTTAGGCATGAAGTGCCATCCCAACCTTGTATACAATTGTGCCAAGTACCATCAATATATCTCAAAGGGTATTGGAGTTATGGCCATCAAAAGGTTATATTGTCAGGGGAGATAATTAAACCAGAGGACCAGTGGTCCTGAACCGCTCACCTGTCTGGTGACAATTTTCCTACTAAAATATCTGAAATATGGATCCTGAATGACCTTGGTCTAAGGCCAATGAATGACCTTGACCTTTCTCACCCATAGAGATTCATGTATTCAGTTACTTTACCTGATCTACAAATTTTGGTGACACTGTCTTCAATGGTTTCCTATAAATCCATAATTTTCACTTTGTCCCATGCAAAAGCCTAAGTCGGCAAATTTGACATTGCTGTAAAATAGGTCAAGGTCAACCCAGGGTCACCATTTGTATAAACCATGATGGGCCGGAGTACCATATGCTACATGCCAAGTTTCAAGGCCACTGGCCTTATGGTTCTGGAGAAGAAGATTTTTGAAGGCTTTTTACCATGTATGGGCATGGCGGCCATCTTGGTCATGTGATCCAGACCCCGCGAACAAACTTTCGTTCCCCCATCCCACTGAGGCTCCATATGAAATTTGGCTTTGATTGGCCCTGCAGTATAGGAGATCTTTGAAAATGGTGGACGGACGACGGACGGACGGACGGACGGACGATGGACCATGGCTATACTATAAGCTCACCTATGAGCCTAAAGGCTCAGGTGAGCTAAAAATCCATTATTTTCACTTTTTCCTATGCAAAAGCCTAAGTCAGCATATTTGACATTACTGTAAAATAGGTCAAGTTCAACCCAGGGTCACCATTTGAACAAATTATGATAGGCCCGAGTACCATATGCTACATACCAAGTTTCAAGGCCATTGGCCTTACGAGTCTTGAGAAGAAGAATTTCGAAGTGTTTTTACCATATATGGGCGTGGTGGCCATCTTGGTCAGGTGATCTAGACCATATTGGCAGCTTTTCATTTGTTCAACTCCCAAAGGCTCCATATTGAATTTCACTTCAATTGGCTCAGTAGTTTCTGAGAAAAAATGTTTGAAATATGGAACCTGCGTGACCTTGGTCTAAGGTCAATTAATGACCTTGACCTTTCTTACACATAGATCTTCATGTATTCAGCTACTTTACCTTATCTACTAATTTTGGTGACAGTGTCTTCAATGGTTTCCTAAAGATCCATTATTTTCACTTTTTCCCATGCAAAAGCCTAAGTCGGCAAATTTGACATTGCTGTAAAATAGGTCAAGGTCAACTCAGGGTCACCATTTGTACAAACTATGATGGGCCTGAGTACCATATGCTACATGCCAAGTTTCAAAGCCATTGGCCTTACGGTTCTGGAGGAGAAGAATTTTTAAGGCTTTTTACCATATATGGGCGTGACGGATATTTTGGTCATGTGATCTAGACCGTATTGGCATTTTTTCATTTGTTCAACTCACAAAGGCTCCATATTAAATTTTACTTAAATTGGCTCAGCAGTTTTGGAGAAAAAAATGTTTGAAATATGGATCCTAAATGACCTTGGTCTAAGGCCAATGAATGACCTTGACCTTTCTTACACATAGATCTTCATGTATTCAATTACTTTACCTGATCTACAAATTTTGTTGACACTGTCTTCAATGGTTTCCTATAAATCCATTATTTTCACTTTGCCCCATGCAAAAGCCTAAGTCGGAAAATTTGACATTGCTGTAAAATAGGTCAAGGTCAACCCAGGGTCACCATTTGTACAAACCATAATGGGCCTGAGTACCATATGCTACATGCCAAGTTTCAAAGCCACTGGCCTTATGGTTCTGGAGAAGAAGATTTTTGAAGGCTTTTTACCATATATGGGCATGGCGGCCATCTTGGTCATGTGATCCAGACCCGCGAACAAGGCCAATGAATGACCTTGACCTTTCTGATCCATATACATTCATGTATTCAGTTACTTTACCTGATCTACAAATTTTGGTGACACTGTCTTCAACGGTTTCCTATAAATCCATTATTTTCACTTTGCCCCATGCAAAAGCCTAAGTCGACAAATTTGACATTGCTGTAAAATAGGTCAAGGTCAACCCAGGGTCACCATTTGTACAAACCATGATGGGCCCGAGTACCATTTGCTACATGCCAAGTTTCAAGGCCACTGGCCTTATGGTTCTGGAGAAGAAGATTTTTGAAGGCTTTTTAACATATATGGGCATGGCGGCCATCTTGGTCATGTGATCCAGACCCCGCGAACAAACTTTCGTTCCCCCATCCCACTGAGGCTCCATATGAAATTTGGCTTTGATTGGCCCTGCAGTATAGGAGAAGAAGATCTTTGAAAATGGTGGGCGGACGGACGGACGGACGACGGACGGACGGACGGACGGACGACGGACCATGGCTATACTATAAGCTCACCTATGAGCCTAAAGGCTCAGGTGAGCTAAAAACCAGGGCACCCAGAGTTGTGGCTCTTGCACATGACACACCTGTTTAACCTCATGTACAACTGTACCAAGTACCATCAATATATCTCAAAGAGTATTGGAGATGTGGCCATCACAAGGTAGTGATTCTATATTATTGGAAGGGGAGAGAACTAAAAAACCATGGCACCCAGAGTTGTGGTTCTTGTACATGACACACCGTCTCGGCCTTGTGAACAACTGTACCAGGTATCATCAATAAATCTTAAAGGGTATTGGAGTTATGGCCATCACAAGGCAGTCACTCTATTTTGTTGGTAGGGGAGATAACTCAAAAACCATAGCAGCCAGAGTTGTGGTTCTTGTGCATGACACACCGTCTCGGCCTTGTGAACAACTGTGCCAGGTATCATCAATATATCTTAAAGGGTATTGGATTTATGGCCATCACAAGGTAGTCACTCTATTTAATTGGAAGGGGAGATAACTCAAAAACCATGGCAGCCAGAGTTGTGGTTCTTGTGCATGACACGCTGTCTCAGCTTTGTGAACAACTACGCCAGGTACCATCAATATATCTCAAAGGGTATAGGAGTTATGGCCATCACAAAGTAGACATTCTATTTTATTAAAAGGGGAGATAACTAAATAAGTATGGCATCCAGAGTTCTGGTTCTTGCGCATGACACGCCGTCTCAGCCTTGTGAACAATTGTGCCAAGAACTATCAATGAATCTCAAAGGGTATAGGAGTTATGGCCATCACAAGGTTGCGTCTACGGACGGACTGACGGACAGACGGACGGACGCCAGGCTGATCGCTATATCCCCCGAACCTATTCGGTCGGGGGATAAAAAGGAATAAAACAATGAATCCAGAAACAGATAAAAATTTGACCATTTTTTCCTTGAACTAGAATGTTATGTCGAAACACTTCCTCACGAATGAGCCCTTTTAAGGCTCGGTTAAGTTATCCTTAGGCTGAGGTGACAGAGCGACGATGTTACTTAAATATTTGCCTCTTCTCATCTCTGTCCTGTTAAAGTTGAATAAAGTTCTACATAGGCAATTAGTTTTACCTTGGCAAGTGAAAGTGGGCAAAACGACTAGGAGGACGAAACGATCAGAGGGACGAAACGACAAGGGGTAAACGCCCAGGGAGGACGCGATGATGTTATTTAAATGTTTGCCTCTTCTCACCTCTTTCCTGTTAAAGATGAATAAAGTTCTACAGTGGAAATTAGTTTTACATTGGCAAGTGAAAGTGGGGAAAACGACTAGGGTGACGAAACGATCAGAGGGGCGAAACGACAAGGGGTAAACGCCCAGGGAGGAAACGTCTTGGGGCGAAACGAGTAGTAGAGGAAATGATTTTTTGGGGGCGAAACAACTCGGATTCAGATACGATTAATCTAACATGACCTTATGAAAATGATTTCCACTCTTACTATTATTTTTAAATCTTACATTTATGTATTCTATCATCTGCCAATAGATTTACTGTGAAGAAAAGTCATATGAGTATTTACATGTATGTTTATTATTGCCATTGATTATTTTTTCTCTTGAAATACTGAATAATATCTATTTATTTTTCTGATGTTGATTTTCACAAACTTGACCACACATAAACAGGTTTTACAGAAATTATCTGAATTGATGTCCACTTTTGTTGTCAATTTTGTCTTTGATGGTGGTTTTACTAACAGTGTAACGATATGACAATCAGATTGTGGAGCTGTCTATAATTAACATTTACACCTTTTAATAATTGATATGCAATTATGGCGTGAGTACTATAATAAGACAATGAGCAAAGACAACATAAGTTTACTTGGAAAAACAGCATTCCATTTCTTAAGACAGACTGTTAAATAGCTAATTTGTTTTCTCTCGTGTTTAAAACAAACAATTAAATCTTTTTTTACATTCTAACTTGCTAACAGCCTTTGAAGTTCCATAAACTCTAATTGTTTGCAAAACAGAATGACCCATCGGCATTTCTTGATCATGTTAAAAATGATTACCATACTACTAATAATCATAACCAATTATTTTTTCTTCGATATTTTTTTTTTTTTTTTTTGGATTTTTTTCATATATTAATTTGTTTTTCTTTCTCTGTATTTATTATGTATGCGTTATACCGAAACCGTAGAGCCGTACGTTTGAATACGCTGTATGACATGTTTTGCAAGGCTTCTTCATTTGTAGCCAGTCCAAAGCCAAACACATGAGAGCAGCATGAAGTACTATGCTCTCGGGTGAGATAGAGATTGGCATTGAGTCCTCTTTCGTTTAATGCCCAATCTGGATCTGGCATTCAAAATTGCAGTGCTTCATTTTTGTTCTTAGCGGAAGCTACTGACAGTACAGCACGGAACACTGTCGCGTTTTGGAGCCAAAAAACATTCAAACTTTTCGTCCTGTTGTGGGGTAATGCTAACGTGCCTGACTGTAGAAGACACGAAACGCTTAAACTCTACAATACAATACAATAAATGCAACACAATACAAATGACACAGATTTATTTGTTTTTCGCAGTGTTATATTCATTGTTTTTGTGGAGATTTTGGTCAGACTGGTGTATGTCCAGTCTACGTTGGGCGCATAAGTCCAATTACAGAGCGTTGGTTTTGTTACGTGGCAGCTCAGTGGTTAGTGAACTTGCCTCTGATGCTAGAGGCCCCAGGTTCAATCCCCGGCGACGGTGATAATTTCGATGTCCGAACATGCTCCACTGGCATCATTTGCACGGAGGGGTGTCATTAAGAAAGGAAGAAAGGAAGAAAGAAAAAGAAAAAGAAAGCTCATTTTATCATTGTTTAACCTTTGAAAGATGGACAAAAACTTCTGTTAACCCTTATCTTACTGTTCACGACAGCCCCTGTCTTTGCAAACAGTGTAGATCCGGATCAGATGGCTTCTGAAGAAGCCATCTGATCAGGATCTACACTGTTTGGCATTTAGTGTATGAATTTGTAGCAATAAATTACATCAAGTAATTTGATTGGTTGATAGACAGAAATGTGTGTGTGTGTGTGTGTGTGTGTGTGTGTGTGCGTGTGTGTGTGTGTGTGAATTCGGGTTTAACGTCCTTTTCAACAATTTTTCAGTCATATCACGACGGTGTCTGGTTGCGACAGGGAGCTCAATGCTCACTTTTATAGTGCTGCCTCACTGAGGTATCATGTCCCAGACACATAACATGATACCACACCCAGTCACATTATCCTGACACTGGGTCGACCAGTCCTAGCTCTTCCCCATAAATCTGAGTGCCATGCGAGGAGCAGCTAGTACCATTTTTAACGACTTTGGTATGTCGCGGCCCGGGATCGAACCCGTGACCTCCCGTTCCCCGGAGCGGACACTCTACCAACTGAGCTATCGGGGCAGACAGAAATGAGTGTGGCTTAAATGAATATTCAGCAAGATAAGGGTTAAAGTAAGATTCACTCAACTATATGACATATTTGAGATAAATAACTGTATCTTAGAAAATCTATCATTTCGTCACATTATTCCAAGCATTAAAAAGCTACAGTATGAATCTAATTAGCAACCTAACATTTTGGTTCATGTTCATTTTGAAACATCTTAGGACAATTAGGTAACTTGGGTAGCAACTGTTGGTGGTCAGTACCTATTGTGATGATGAACAGCACTATATAATTTTACTCCACTTTGGTTGCTCACCTATGAGTCGAGCTGTCTAAGCAGTGGACCGTTAGCTAAATATTTTAGATAAACACTGAACTCCAGGGAACTTGTAAAGCTGATTCTTATCAGCAATTTTATTGGGATATTTTCCTGGAGCTTTCAACATCTGGTTTGCATTAAAATTGAAAATTAGAAGAAAAAAAAAAGACAAAATAAATTATTATTATTATTATTATTTAATTATTAATGTTTTCAACATATTGATTTGCGAAATCAATGTACAAAATTGAAACATATCTAAGTCAAGTGTGAATATTGATCAGAACTGACTTATCCGTATCTACACTATTAGCAAAATCAGAACCGTCTGTTCTGGATCTACACCATTAGCAAAATCAGAACCGCCTTATCCGTGTCTACACTATTAGCAAAATCAGAACCGTCTGATCTGGATCTACACTATTAGCAAAATCAGAACAGCATTATCCGTATCTACACTATTAGCAAAATCAGAACAGCATTATCCGTATCTACACTATTAGCAAAATCAGAACAGCATGACCCGTATCTACACTATTAGCAAAATCAGAACCATCTGATCTGGATCTACACTATTAGCAAAATCAGAACAGCCTTATCCGTATCTACACTCACTATGAGCAAAATCAGAACCGTCTGTTCTGGATCTACACCATTAGCAAAATCAGAACAGCCTTATCCGTATCTACACTATTAGCAAAATCAGAAATGTCTGATCTGGATCTATACCATTAGCAAAATCAGAACAGCCTTATCCGTATCTACACTATTAGCAAAATCCGAACCGTCTGATCTGGATCTATACCATTAGCAAAATCAGAACAGCCTTATCCGTATCTACACTATTAGCAAAATCCGAACCGTCTGATCTGGATCTATACCATTAGCAAAATCAGTACTGTCTGATCTGGATCTACACTATTAGCAAAATCTGAACCGGCTTATCTGGATCTACACTATTAGCAGTCTGCATGGTTGAAAGAGTTTACACGACCCCCGCCCACCAGGGCTTGAAGAAATATTAAAATGGGCTGCATGATGCTTCCACGCAGAGCTGAATCCGACTGCACATGAGTACTGGTAAACCACTTAGAGGATCTAAATAGAAGTGAAGGCAATGATCAGGAATCGATATAATTAACCCACAGCTCCCATCAGAGACACCAAAGGGAAAGAAACACAAACATAATATAAGCGATACAAACACTCAAAGACAAACCATAACAAAAATAAAACGCAACAGAAGAACCGCCTTGGAACGGTCAGTGAAACGAATTCCACTGGGTGGCTTAAATCGAATTTACGTGGCCACAATCCTCGCCTTTACTTCAGTCGCAATTTAGACAAATACTTTGTTCAGTCCGCATGAAGGCCTCCTAACTCATCAGTGCAACATCTCCGTTAACGCACAAAATCAAACAACACAGAGATGAAACAACGGTGAGGACTCGACAGCAAGAAACCACTGAAATGCCGGAGCAAAAGAAAACCAGGCAAAGCGATGCTAGTCGGACCGTCCATGCTTATAAACCCTATTGATTTCTTTGAGCGACAGGGCTTGAGATGTCATTTCATCTCAATGTCGGGTAAAAGTCCCACAAAATTGGAAGCAATGTCTCCAAAATGACCCAGAGTTGACGGGACATTAAACACCAAATTAAATAAACAAACAAAACAAAAAACACAGAGTTTACATGCCTACTCAAAGTAATGTGACATCATAGCTTTAACATGATACAACCTGAAAGATACGAGTTATTTTCATTTATTGAGCCAAAGTTAGACTGTGCACTGTAAAAATAGCGTAAATTAGACTAAAAGTGTAAAATTTTCACTTGAACTCATGTGAACAAGAATTGTACACCATTTTGGTGTAAAGTGTTACTTATTTAGTTTACTCAAAATTTGGCAAAGCGGTGCAACAAGAATAGTACACCATTTTGGTGTAAAGTGTTACCTGTTTAATTTACTCAAAATTTGGCATAGCGGTGCAACTTTGGTGTTTGATGTAACAATTTTGAAAAAACAAGGCTCTGTTGCATATCAATCAGTGTTTGAAATAATGCACTATTTATGGTGTAAGGTTTGCTTCCAAATAGTGTAACATTTGACATTCTAGAGGCCACAACTTTTAAAGGGCGGTGTAACTGTAAACATTACATTTTTCTGTGTAATGTATTATCTGTTGCGTATCAACCAGTGTTTGAAATAATACACTATTTATGGTGTAAGGTTTGCTTCCAAATAGTGTAACATTTGACATTCTAGAGGCCACAACTTTTAAAGGGCGGTGTAACTGTAAACATTACATTTTTCTGTGTAATGTACTATCGGTGTAATATATTTTTCTTTGAATGACGTTTAATATTTTGTTATGTTCAGTGTATACAAGTCATTGCACCTTGAAAGCCTTATCGTTCCAGCTGATCAGTGTTCTCTTATACTGGTGTTTTGTTCCATTTTAACGTAATATGTCACATGAATGTTGTTGTAATCCTCTTTCCTGTCATATGGATCAAAACGGCATAAATGTCATAAAAATATATATTGTTATTAATACTGATACAAAATCATGCTAAATGAGATGAAAATCAGATGTAAACTCTATTTATTAATGAAGTATTTACACAAAATCAAATCGAACCCCACTCATCTGGGCTTGAAGAAATAGATGGGCTGCAGGATGCTTCCACGCAGAACTGAAACAGACCGCACACAAGTACTGGTAAACAGCTTAGAGGATCTAAGCCTGCCCAGCGGTGGCAAGTACATGTATGACCGTCCATGCTGACAAACAGTATTGGTTTCATTGGGCGACAAGGCTTGAGATGTCATTTCATCGCAATGTTGGGTAAAACTCGCACAGAATTGAAAGCAACATCTCCAAAATGACCTAAATACATGTAGTGTTGAAGGGGACGTAAAACCTTATGGAGGGACATCATATCATAATGAATCTAAAACACCTTTTTTGTCATCTATGAAAAAGTGAAAAATGTAATCCATATAAACTGAGCTAGAGTAAAAGATTGACAGAAATCATACACTAAAATCAAGTAGCCTCTTGTACATGTATTATCAGAGATTTCAATCACAAACAATAACAAATCACCACACTCCAGTTACAGATTAAATGGCCTCACAAATTATCTCCAGCTGTGCTGAGAAACAAGCTAAAATTCATTGAAAGTGGAGTAAAATTATACAGTGTGCTGCAGAATTGAAGGACACTCAGATTCGAGTTAAGATTAAGAGTTTATGCTTAAAGACTGATATGATGTTTTTGCCCAGTTCGCAATCTGCATGGCAAACAGTGTTGATCCCGACCAGATGACTTCAGAGGCGAGCCGATCTGTATCTACACTATTTGCAAAAGCAGGAGTAAACGTGTTTAGCAGAATAAGGGTTAAAGCCCAGAGCCCAGTTGTCCAAAGCATCGTTAGCTTAACGAGCTCGTTACTGGTCATATTGTTAACTGTTCTAGCAAGATTAATATTTAAAATTTTGGTATTTTTGCTGAAAAAAATGTGAGCAGCTTTTGCAATAGCAAAAGCTGCTCACATTTTTTCAGCAAAAATATTAGCATGTTTGCCATAATAAATGATCAAAGATTTAACGATACGTTAACTAACGACGTCATTAGTTTTGAACAACTGGCCCCAGGTGAATACCTTTTATCATGTAGTACCCAAACATTGCAGATTTATCAGATAGTAAAGGATTACAGAAAAGGCAGGACACCAGGTAAAACCACCTACACTAATACACTATGATATCATTTCGAGACTAGAAATGTCTCCACAGGACATGGATGCCCCCGCCAGAAAATCTGCTGATGTTAGTATTAATCCACAGAAAGTTATTGGCCATGTTTAAGTTTTGGATCTTTTTTTTTTCATAGTTGACCTCTAAGTATGACCTTGACCTTGGAGGTATGGGCCTGGGTTTCGCACCTGACACATCATATCATGATGGCGAACATGCAAAGTAATTCCAAAATCTATACAGAGTTATTGACCGTGTTTAATTTTCGGACATTTTTTTACCTTTGACCTCTAGGAACTATCTTGACCTTGGAGGTACGGACCTGGGTTTTGCGCGCGACATATTGGCTCATGATGGTGAACGTTTCTCCGAAGTAATTCCAAATTCCATCCAGAAATAACGAAGTTGTTAACTGCGTTTAAGTCTCGGCCCCTATTTTACCTTTGACCTCTAAATACGACCTGACCTGGGTTTTGCAAGCAACACATCGTCTTATGATGGTAAACATCTGCCAAGTAATTTCAAAATCCATTAAGAAATAAAAAAGTTATTCACCATATTTAAGTTTCGGACCCTTTTTTCACATTTGACCTCTCAGTACGACCTTGTCCTTGGCGGTAAGGACCTGGGTTTTGCACGCGACACATCATCTCATGATAGTGAACATTTCTGCCAAGTAATTTCGAAATCCATTTAGAAAGAAGAAAGTTATTGGCTGCGTTTTTCGGACCCTCTTTTTTACCTTTGACTGCTAAGTACGACCTTGACCTTGGAGGTATGTACCTGGGTTTTATGCGCGACACATTGTCTCATGATGGTTAACATTCCTGCATAATAATTTCAAAATCCATCCAGAAATAAGTAAGTTATTAACCGCGTTTAGGTCTCGGACGAACGCACGGACGAACGAACGATAGGGGCAACACTATATGTCCCTTTTACCATTCTTCGAATGACAGGGGCAGAAAGAGTAAACCACTAAACAAGTGTGCTAAATGTACATTTTTGCAGCCCTAAATTCAACCTCCGCTCTGTTCATGTTGCAAAATTCCAACAATAAAAACAACATTTTACAACATTCAAACTTAAAAAGCGTAGTCTTTGCTGTCCATCACGGAAACACTCTATATAAATTTACCCACCCCACTCCCTTGAACAAAATATAGTAAAACAGAGCTCAAGGGGCCATACATTATTCTTTCATATATCCGCCTCAAAACACAGACCATGGGTACCCATTAGCACCTCCTCCCCGAGGCGGATCCAACAAGTACACACAATCCACGCCGCAAGGCGGAAAAAAGAAAATATCAGTATTTTAAATGGCCTCGTAAAATGGCCACGTAAAATCGATTTAAGCCCCCTAGTGGAATTCATTTCTGCTGACAGTTCCAAGGCGGTTCTTCTGTCGCGGTTTATTTTTGTTATGGTTTGTCTTTGGGTGTTTGTGTCACTTACATTATTTTATTTTGGATAGCCTTTTGGCCATTTTGTGGGAAAGTAACTACCCTTTTGGCTTTCCGCTGTTGATGATTCCATTTGGGTCTGTTTCTTCATGTTTGTGTTTCCTTCCCGTTGGTGTCTCTGATGGGAGCTGTGGGTTAATTGTATCGATTCCTGATCATTGCCTCCACTACTACTGGCGTTTTTTGTAATTATGATTCCTAGAACAAAACATACAGTACATTTAATCGAATATTTACATCAAAGCATGTATTTTATCTTAACTTATACTCCTGAATTAACTTTTGGCCAACTGATAAACAATAAACCCAAACATACAATATATTAACTAGACTATCTCTAAATAGAAATTGAATTACTGAGTTAACTATGTTTTGTCCTGATATGTAAACCCAAATTTGAGGTAGAAGTATATGAACATCCACATTTTTCACATTTGAAAGGTCTCTCGCCAGTATGCATCCGTTGGTGTCTCTCTTTTTGAATTTTCTGGACAAACCGTCTCTCACAAAAATTACATTTATATCGTTTGTCGCCTGTATGAGTTTTGATGTGCCGCTCTAAATCACATTTTTGTCCAAACCAGCGGTGACAGATACTACATTTGACCCCCTTGCGAGGAGTGTTCGGTGTGTTGTCATCATCTGTTTCGGCTGACGGCGTGGGCTCGACTTTTACTTCTATGAAACTCTCTAGAATCTCATCTGAAATGAGAAATGAGAATTTGAAGATAAATGGGCGTGACTGTACCTGCCCCATCTTCCGTGACTTTTTGGTCGGTTGTTTAAGGAATAACTGTTGCAAATTGTCATTTTGGGAGGTAAATGTTTTATGGTCGGCAATTTTGTTTGTCCGTCCCAGTTTCATAAATTACAGTTATCCCATTCCAATGCATTTTTACAGTCGTTTTGTTAAAAACTGCACATTTTGCTGAGAAAGGCCCGCGTTGTTAATCGACCGATCAGTATTGTCAGTGCTTTGATTTCAAAGACCTATATCGGGGCCAAGACAAGCTTCCTATGTTATACTGGTTACCTAAACTTCATTCAAGACCATACAAAGCACGGTTTATTGCAAATCCAAGCTCTTATACCACCACTGAACTTTCCTAATTATTAATTTCATGTTTACTGCCATCAAATATTGTGACATCAGGAAGAAAACTGTTTCGGTCTATAAAAATTCTAATGGAATTTTAAATAAATTGAAATCCAGACGTTTTTGTACTTCTAGTCTGTCTACTTATGATTTTTCCACTCTTTACACTACACTTCCTCATTATCTCATAAAAAAAACTTAATGATTTAATTGAATGGACATTTCATCTATCTTGCATGTAATGTAAGAAATGCTTTTTTTTAACTTCAGAAGAGAATAAAAATTATGCTTTATGGCCATGTCAGAAAGTGTGTGAAGCTCTCACCTTTCTCCTTGACAATACATGTATTTACATAAGATTTGGTACTAAGTTATTTTGACAAGTTATGGGTATTCCGATGTGTTATATATTGTCATATATATTTAATATATGTTATTTTTCTCTCATTACTAATTTTTGGTTCTTATAAATCTTACTGTTTCCTGTCTATCCTTTACCTTTCACTCCCACATGCTACATGATAGATTTTATCTTGATTTCAATCTTGATCTCTCACCCTATCCCTTGAACTATCATCCTGCTAACAAGGTGTGTAGGTTGGTTCCTTGTGACAGGAAATACTTATTCTGTATATGGAAGGGAGCATGCCTGCCTTTCTGTTTCATCATCTTTTCAGGAAATGTAGTAGCCTTATTTGTATTAATTATGTGAATGAGTGGGACATGAGAGGAAGTGACTTGACCATATGTGTTGTGTGGGTTGTGAATAAAAAGGGTATGTTTTGTGAGAGAGTGGTTGTCTGTTGAATGTAGTTGTTGGAGAGTAGAGTAAGATCAGTGTAGAGACTAACATCTAAGAATTGGAAATATTAAAGAATTATTGTTACCTAGAAATACGTTTTGTTTAAATAATTTAGAGCTAACATTTTATAACCTGAAGAATTATACTTTTGAAACAAATAAAATTAGAAACATCAATTTTAGTTATATGTTCCATGAGTTAATTCCCCTGACAGTGCAAATTAAGACAATAATAAATTAAAGGAACATATCATGGTGGAGAATCTAAATTTCTTTTTGGAAAATGAACAGTTCATTTGAAAATTCTCTTCTGGACTCAAGTGTTGATTTTACCAACTGTGTAAATCCCAGTGAGGTGTGTGGTTTAATATATCCTTTACAAAACCCGTGTTTGAACTTGATTCCTAGTGACAGTATGGAGAGTACAGGGAGAGTTAGCTTAGACAAATTCAGTGGCTATCCCACTGATGATGCTGAGAGGTTTCTTTCTAATTTCTCTGCCTACTGCATATTCTCAAGGATCAATCCACAGGATCCCAGAACAGTGGCAGCCTTCCAGCTGCATTTACAGGGCCCAGCCCTTACTTGGTTTACCTGTTTAGAGGACAGTGATAAGAACAGCTGGGAAAATCTGAAAAGATTATATGTTGACAAATACATGGACAAGGGGAACAAGCCTGTTTTATTAGTTGAAACTGAACAATTTCTGAATTTACGCCTCTTACCTCATCAGCAGATGGAGGACTATTATTCCAAAATAATGGAAAAGGGGAGGAAAATTAACAAAACTGACCAAGAAATTGTTTTAAAGTTCATAGAAGGGTTACCGTCACAATTAGCCTTCTTTGTACGGGCCGGCAACCCCCAGGACATACACGCTGCTCTCACTGCAGCAAAGCTTGGTGAAGCCTATGGCTACAGGGCTTCTTCACCAAACCCAGCAGGATGCGAGATTCCACCTGCAGCCTCAAGCGTGGCTGCAGTGCAATCCAGTGACAGGTTAAAGGCGTTGGAACAGAAACTAGACAAACTCTGTACAGAATTCAACAAGGTGTGTGCAAGTAAAAATACAGAAGCATTCCACAACAAACAATTAAAGTGTCATGCCTGCCAGGGAGCAGGCCACATCAGACGTAATTGTAACTGGGCACGAGGAAATAGTGAGCCAAATATTCAGTGTCAGCTTTGTGAACAATTTGGGCATCGAGCAGTTAACTGTTTTACGAATTCGGGAAACGGGAGGAGCCCAAGGGACACCGGGCGCGTTCCCTTGGGAGGTCGCCAATGAACCAGCGCCAGCGGAGCCAAGCCCCAGATAAAACTTATACTTCAAGCTGTGATACAGATGAGCAGAGTGACTGTGTAAGTAATAACAATTTTCTATATGTGCATGCACAGTTTCCCAATTGTAATGTCTCAGCCATGTTAGATTCAGGAAGTTCAGTTAATCTGATGTCAAAACGTTTATATGATTTTTTACCTGATAATGCCAAGTCCAAGCTAACACCTGTGACTGATGATGCAATTGTCCTGGCAAATAATCAAGAAATACATATATCAGGCTGTGCACAAATTAAACCTTTTATTCAGGGTCAGCAACAGTGTATAGATGTTTATGTGATACAGGAAACATCCCATCCCTTACTTTTGGGTACCCAGTACATGTATTATCATGGCATTAAACTTGATTTTTCCAATCAGTCTGTAGTGTTTTCTAATTGCAAAGTTCGGACAAAGAAAAGGATTACACTGCAGCCTGATACGGAAACAATCTTATGGGGCAAAGTACCCAAACATGCGACACCAGGGTACCAGGGTGTGTGTTCAGGCAGCGCATACATGCAGAAAAAGAAGTTACTTGTTGCCAGGTCATTAGCTGTTGTTTCCCATGATTATAAAGTACCCATGAAAATACTAAATCCAACATCACAATGCATCACAATTTGTAAAGGTAAACTATTAGGATCATTTGAGTTACTGAATGAAAGTTTCAGAGTAAATTCCTGTGAAAGGTCAGGTCATGAGAGTTCATTCCAAAATAATAAACCGACTAGACTAGCTGCAAGACGTACATGTTTTCATTCAAATTTAAGATCAGACATGAATACTAATGTTGACAGAGATAAATTTTTATCATATTTTCAAACGGACAGTTCTGACTGCCATCTGTCACCTGCTGAAAAGACTAGACTTGACGACTGTCTCTTGCAAAACTATGACTTGTTCGTAACCGATGAAAATCCTTCACTAGGGCTCACCTCTTATACTGAACATCAGATACACCTAAAACCTGATGCTATCCCTAAGCATCAACGACCCTACAAGCTGACGCCCGAAAAACGTGAGGTTTTACGACACCAGTTAGATTAATTGTTACGCCAGGGTATCATTACTCCTGTCAGTGAAAAAGAAGATATCCCCATTTCTAGCCCCATTGTACTTGTCTCAAAGCGAAATAAGCCCAAACCAGGAGTCGAACCGGGATCTCGAGAGGCCAGTCTGTCTATGTATAGATTCTGTGTTGATTTCCGTTATCTAAACTCCCAGACACAGGATTTTTGTTATGCTATACCAAGTGTAGAAGAACTGACAGAGTCTTTCACACATAGAACTCCAAATTACATAACTTCTATGGATATGGCTCAAGGTTTTTTTTCAGGTCCGGATTTCCAGCCAAACTTCCAAGTATACTGCATTCAATACATGCTTTGGCACATACAAATTTTCCCGTTTGCCCATGGGTTTGAAAACGAGTCCGAACAATTTTCAGCTTTTAATGGACCGTGTTCTGAGTGGGCTATCTTTCAAAAGTGTTCTTTGCTATATAGATGATGTTTTAATCATTTCTGAAACTTTTGAACAGCACATGAGAGATCTGCAAGAAGTTTTTGATCGCTTTAGACAAGCAGGTTTGAAACTGTCACCCCAGAAATGTAAATTTGCACACAGTAAGTGTGTTTTCTTAGGTCATGAAATATCTAAAGAAGGGCTCAAACCTCCATCTGATCGTATGAAAGCTATTGCTGAGTATCCAGTTCCTAAGAATGTTAAAGCTCTGAAGCGTTATTTAGGGTTGATGAATTGGTTCAAAAAGTTTATCCCACAGTATAGTGTGATTGCACATCCTTTGTACAAACTGCTACGCAAAAATGTGAAGTTTTCATGGCAAACAGAGCAACAAACTGCATTTGAACAACTTAGGGAGTCTTTGATAAACTCAGAAGCGTTGGCTTTTCCCTGTTATGACCTGTCATTTTTCTTATCTGTGGACAGCTCGAGTAAAGGCATTGGGTATATGTTATATCAGAAACAGCCGGGTGGTGATCAAGGTGATATTTTGAGAGTGATTCGCTTCGGCTCAAAGTCTCTTTCAAAATGGCAAGAGTCATATGGTCCTACAAAACTAGAGTTGTTAGGCATGGTTACAAGTATCCTTGATTGTGCTTCATATTTACGAGGTCGTAAATTTATTGTGGAATGTGATCATCAGGCTCTCAAGCCATTATTTCAGAAAAGTCTCAAAGGTGCTATTTATGAAAGGTGGTTGGCTATTTTGCAGGAGTTTAATTTTGAAATTAGGTACCGAAAGGCAGATGAAATGGTTGTTTCAGATGCCCTTTCCAGGGCTCATAGTCAAAATGACCCTTCATTTTCCAGTCCTGATGAAGAAAACCCCTTTTTCCCATATGTTCCAGAGAACACTGGGAAAATTACTTTACCTGAGGGAAGGACACTTCAGGAACTCCTCACCTGTCATAAAACTGATGAGGAGGTTTCTGGGGTAAAAATGGTGAACAGAATGTCTTTGCAGCAAGACTCTGGGATTATTTTGAAATCTGACACTACAGAGTATGATGCAGACTCTGAAATAATTGACTCACAGGGGCGGACAAAGCATAGATTAATAAGGGGAAAGAAGAAAACTCATGCAAATCAAACGCCTATCCATGCTGACAAATACACTGCTGACAGTAAAGATCAGACTGTGCACAATGATGTTAAATCGCAGACAAGTATGTCCGATCGGACTAGTAGTAGTAGTTCTACAAATGATTCTTCTTTTACGGAGAGTGAAACTTCACAATCAAGTTTTCTTGAAGATGAGGTGAAGAAAGTAGAATTATTTACCAAGTTTGATTTTAGTCCTGTACAGACCAAGGAGTTACAGAGACATGATTCTCAGTTACATGGGTTGATCGATTACTTGGAAAATGGCATCTTGCCAAAAAGTCAGAAAAAGGCAAGACGAATTCTGTTAGAATCTAGTGACTATGCTGTGATTGACGGACTTCTTTGGCACTCAAGAGTTGCAAAATCAAAACGCACGAAACATCTTGAGCATTATCAACTTGTTTTACCTGACACTATGATCAAGCCTGTCATACAATTGTACCATGACTGCCCAATGAGTGGACATGGGGGAATTACAGACACACTGGACAGAGTAAAAGAACATTACTTTTTCCAGCGCATGGGTCCCATTATCACTGATTATGTCAGATCATGTCAACAGTGTCAAAAACGCAAGCTCACAAAACACCATACCAAGTCAGGTATTACAGCATACCCTCAGCCCAAGCAGCCTTTTGAAGTTTGGCAAATTGATCTGTTTGGCCCCCTACCACCCTCTTCTGCCCAAGGCTTTACTTATGTTCTCACTTGCATAGACATGTTTAGCAGGTATTTGGTCACAATCCCACTAGCTAACAAATATACCTTGTCGGTTGCATCAGGTTTGACCCAGCTCTTTACCAAATATGGTGTTTGCAATACCCTGATATCAGATATGGGGACAGAAAATACAAGCAGATGCATGAAGGAAATTTGCCGTCAGCTTCGTATTAAACAAGAATTTACACCATCATTTGTGCATTCTTGTTTGGGAATGTGTGAGCGGTCACACAAAACATTAGCAGAAAAGTTAACGCCCTACGTTAACAATAAATGCAACAATTGGATAGAAGTTCTATCAAGTGTTACATTTTCCTTTAATCAGTCGGCCAATGCTTCAACTGGTTTCTCCCCACATGAAATTGTTTTCGGCCACCGTCCACATTTCCCACTTACAGCAGCCAAACCAACAGACTTTGACACATTACCTGTTGACACGAGGACATATGTGCGCAAACATGCTGAGAAATTGAATGTCATTCGGACTGAAGTAAGGAATAATATCATCCGATCACAAGAAAATATGCTGGCTAGAGCAAATGAAAATACAAACCCATTACAGGCAATGCCTGGGGACTATGTTTTCCTTCTGTCAGAAACAGTAGGAGTAGGTAAAAATTGAAAAACAATTATGTGGGTCCTTTTGTGATAGACACATTTCATAGTCCGCATTTGGTAGTACTGCGCAATCCTGATACTGGCGTATGTGTGAAAACACCAGTGCATCTTGACCGTCTGAAAATGGCCTATGTCCGTGAACCTCAGCCTACACCATATTTCATTAGTCGCGTTGCCACTTGTGAAAATGGTCAGCTGACAGATGCATTAAACAATGCACAAAGTGTACCAAATATGGAAAATAAGCCAGAGCCAGTTCAAAATGCTGACATCATGACAGATGAACAGACAGTTGACTATATTGTCCCTGACCTTAGACGCTCAACCCGCAAATGTAATGCACCAGAGCGCTTTGGGGTCAATGTAGACCCTGATGCAGTATTATCCTCTGATGATGGGTTCATAGATGGGCACGGGTATTATAAGGTTAAACGGTTTTTGGGTCAAAGACCACACAAAGATTCTACTGAGTACCTAGTGCAGTTACGGGGTGAACCTGCAGAATCCTCAGTTTGGGTGCCCTTTTCTAGCCTTAATATAAAGGCTAGGCATGCAGTACAACGGAACCCCCACCTGTGATTATTGACTTAGAATAAGTCAGAAATGTTAACACTTTGCCCCTACAACCTTTGCTAACCCTGTAAAAAATCCCCCAGAAATTTGCTTATTTTTATTTATGAAAGGTGTTAAGCTTCCACTGGGTTCAATGTTAATTTTACTATACACATGTATCTCTGAGTATTCCTGAAAATAGGCTGAGATATTATTTTTGGTAACAACGTGTTTACACATGTAGAATTTGTTATTGCTTAGAAATGAAGCAAAGAAAATGTGACAGATTTGTAGTTAGATGAAACTGATAAGACTGGAGATTGTTGGTGGTTTAGGAATTTGAATACATAAACAGCTTAAAGTATCATTTATTTGATGTGTGCTGATGATTTTCCAGATTAGTTACTAATTTGAGAGAGACTAGTATTCAAAGATGCTGAATTCTGTTTAGTTCAATATGAATGTATTCTGTCATTAATATACCGGTATTGATCATGTATGTTTTTTGTCATTTGCATTTCAGTGTTTTATTGTTTGGTTGCAGATTTAGTATGTCTATGTTTATTCATGTTTATAACAATTATTAGTATTCTTATTATTATTGTTGTTATTATTATTGTTTTATTATTATTATTATTATTATTATTATTAATATTATTATCTGAAATGAAAAATATGATGTTTAATAATTGTATGTGTGAAGGTTTTAAGGTCTGTCCAATATTTTTCTTTTTCTGCGGGGGATGTTATATATTGTCATATATATTTAATATATGTTATTTTTCTCTCATTGCTAATTTTTGGTTCTTATAAATCTTACTGTTTCCTGTCTATCCTTTACCTTTCACTCCCACATGCTCCATGATAGATTTTATCTTGATTTCAATCTTGATCTCTCACCCTATCCCTTGAACTATCTTGTGTGGGTTGTGAATAAAAAGGGTATGTTTTGTGAGAGAGTGGTTGTCTGTTGAATGTAGTTGTTGGAGAGTAGAGTAAGATCAGTGTAGAGACTTCATGATGTGCCTTTCCATTAAAAAAATCTAAAATCATTGAAGCCTTTAGCTCGACTTCTAGATATTTAGATGATTTATTAAATATTGACAATACCTATTTCGATGGTTTGATTAGTCAAATTAACCCCCAAGAATGCCAGTTAAATATAGCAACTTCTTCTGATACCGAGGCCCCGTTTTTGGATTTACATCTCTCTATTGTAGATGGGTTCGTTTCCTGTAAAATTTATGATAAACGCGATGATTTTCATTTTGAGATTGCAAATTTTCCTTTCTTTTATTTCCCTCCCCTCGTGTGGCATCCTATGGCGTTTACATTACACAAATATTTCGATTTGCCAGAATGGCTAGTCCTGTAACTGACTTCAACGCTCGTAATGAACTGTTAATTCCTTCTTAACCAGGGTTAATCATCATGTGCTAGAAGGCGTGGCCCGTGTTGCACATTTCAGTACGGGTCATGAACAGAATCAATAAAGCCTAGTCTGCTATTTTCGTTTATTTGGTGTATTCATTGCTTCCAAAGGATCTAACTTCAGAGCTTATTCATCGGTATTATAAACTACGCAAAGCCTTTTCAAAATTTTGTAGATGTCATTCCGATTTAATTTCAAAATTCAATGTTGGTCTTAAATCTCTTCTGCATCAAGGTCTATCGGAACCTGAATTTTATGGTGACTTAGAAAAATATATAATTGCAATGACTTCAGCATCAAATTTCGTAAATCATTCTTCGATACAGAGAGATTAGGTACATCATAAATGTTATACGACAGACTGCATGCATGGTAGTTAACCCAATCACGGTTGACAACTTTGCTTCCCTCTTTAATTTCTACGCCGGTAGGTCAGGCCTCAGATTCTATGACGGTTCCAGCGTAATGGTCTACTGAGAATTAGAGAGAACTGACTTTTAGATAATGTTGGTCAGTGCCTGATACTCTGTTTCTGGTCGGGCCCATTGGAGTCTAACTGATGGTTTTTATTTGCTCCAGCATTTCAGAGGCTTCTTGCTGTCGAGTCCTCACCGTTGTTTCATCTCTGTGGTTGTTTGATTTTTGTTATCGGAGATGTTGCACTGATGAGTTCGAAGGTCTTCAGGCCGACTGAACAAATTGTTTGTCTAAATCCAGGCGGAAGTAAGGGTGAGAATTGCGGCCGGGTATAATCGATTTAAGCGCCCCCGTGGAATTCGTTTCACTGACCGTTCCAAGGCGGTTCTTCTGTCGCGGTTTATTTTTGTTATGGTTTGTCTGAGTGTGTGTATCGCTTATATTTTTGTTTTGGATAGTCAATTGGCCATTTTGTGGGAAAGTGACTGTCTTTTTGGCTTTCCGCTGTCTGTGTTTCCATAAGGGTCTAGTTATTTCATGTTTGTGAATCTTTCACTTTGGTGTCTCTGATGGGAGCAGTGTATTAATTGTATCGATCATGATCATTGCCTTCCCTTCTATTTGAGAAATAGATTGGACTCATGGTGCTTCCACGCAGAGCCGAAACAGACCGCATAGGAGTACTGGTAAACCACTCAGAAGGTCTAAGCCTTCTCAGGCAAGTCACTGTTACTAAAACAAAGAATACTAATCTTGTGATGCAAACTACTCCCGACGTTTCTTCACAGACTGAGTTCAAATTTACCATATGCATCTTTGTGCGCGACATAAATTTCATTAGGGTCAGGTCAAGGTCAAAATCACAGTTTCTAGTTTTGTTTAGAATTATTTCTGGATAATCGCTGTATGACGATCAGGTTAACGGGTCTATGTAATGAACACCCACGAAGTTTCCAGTTTACCAAGTTGAAATGTAGCCAATATCTGTAAAATGCGATAATGCGGGGGTATAGCAGTCATATCCCCTGGGCATTTTAGGCCATATTTACATATGAAGCCTCTATAGGATAGAAAAACAAAAGTCTGCTCAAATGGTTAAGGTCACATGACCAAGACGGCCACCATGGTAAAAAAACTTCAAAAATCATCTCACAAACCAAATGGCTCTATAAACACACAGCACTCACGTGAGCCGTTCATGATCATTGGCACTCTGCTAATATTGCAGTCAATCTCTTCGATATTGTAATAGCAATATTGAGATGTTTAGTGACGTCACGTACCATGCTGTGACCTCTACCTTACAGACGGCGCACTTTAGGTCGTTATGTTATTCAATCGCTGCATATTAAACAAGTGAGAATTCACCTTATTTGCATTATCTGCTGGTTTCTAGTCTGAAGGTTATCAACGTTGGAAAAACAGGTAACCAGACCCCCCCCCCTGACCTTAAACTCAGGGGGGTCTCGTTACCTGTTTTTTCCAGTATTGACAAAGTGCAAGCTGGGAGCCAGCAAAAATGCAAATATGGTGAATATTCGATTTTTACCCTGTCCCAGAGTAAGAACACCAGGATAAGGACAGAATCTCTTGTACCCAATGAACATAGCTGTTTGATGCTATGCTAATGGACAGTAAGTCGTGCTTAAACAACAAATACCATGTTCAAATCATGAAATTCACGTGCTGTTTGAAAATGATTTTTTAACTTTTGATTGGCCTTGCTTTGTTTACGGTACGTTGGGCACCATACCGGTATCGCCCTGCACGTAACACTTTAGAATATAATGGTGACGTCAGGGGGGGGGGGTACTGCATAAGTGGCGTGTTCTTGACTGGCCGTCATGTTGATTTTACGCTTGTAATTGAAGTATATATGGAGTCCTGGGGCGTTTTTGTCACCATTTGGAGTTGGAATTGTAAGTAACGGCAGGAGAAACAATCATCCATGGTTATTTCATTGCACTAACATTTTCCGGGTCCCTCGGAAGATATTTGAACATTCGGTATGCCTAAGCGGCCTCAATTGTTCGAACAGCTTCCCCGGAACCCGGCAAATGTCAATGCATGAAAATCAATGGTTGTTCTCTATATTCTATCAGGGCTAAAGCTGCGGATTTTCTTATCTGGTGTGCAAGAAATTCTGATCTATCTTGCAGATTATCTTTGCAATAGCGAAAACACAAAAATTTGTATTAAGACAAATAAGCATAAAAATAATGTACATTACAAAAATATTTATGTTCCTTCACAGGATTCAATATAGGCGTTTCGAATCCCTCCAGATATTGCCTTACCAGCTGACCGCCCCAGATGACTCATGTCAGCCTCGGTAGCTCTGTCGGATGAGCGTCTGACTGGTGACCAGAAGCACGTGTGTTCGATACCTGCCCGGTCGGCAACACTTTTTCGTGAAGATTGATCATGAAATCTTTCTCCCTTCCGCTGATTCAACTGAAGCCATAATCAATGAAAACCAAACCCTTTAAAAGATCATTCTAACACTGGTCGCCTATGTGGCCAATGGTTAAATCAAGTGATATATTGAATGACAAAGCACTAGGTGAAAAAGCGTGACACGAAGAGCCGCCATTTTATGACACTTTGCGACTTTATCGATCGTTCCCTTGACATTAGACAGAGTAACGTCTTTTTCACGCATCTAGTACGTTACAGAAACGGGTAACTGCATGTATTACAGTCAAACATGTCGGGAGGATTTCTTCAAACAATGGCGGAATGTTAACAGTGAATTTTAGGAAACAACAGCATTTAGTCGACTTTCAGTGTGTTAGAATCGAAATACATTTGCTCTATTGCATAATTTGTCGAGTAATATATCACAGTGTGTCAGTCAGTTGTAAGTAGAAAAATCACTCGCGCTACACGCTCGTGATTTGATCTACCTTACAAATGAACTCCAGTGACATATTACACAACAAATCACTACTGCTACAGCTGATCTATTTCTTAATTCTAATGCACTTGCATATGTAACACGACGTTTGATCCAAACTTTGCGACAGTATATATAGAGAATACCAGGTTCGCGTCTTTTGATATCAAGTTCATCAGGCAAGGCTTCGAGAACGCTTGTAGAATCGCGAGGCTTGCCGAGCGATTCTACATGCGTTCTCGAAGCAGAGCCTGATAAACTTGATATCAAATGACACGAACCTGGTACTCTTATTTATCTGTTAATCCCCTTTTACACTCTTAAATTAACAATTCGCGATCAGTTTTTGATGATGCCCAGTGCATGCGAGCATTCTAGCGATCGCTATATTTAGTATCAGCTGACCATATTTTCCTACGATATTTTTTTTCAGATAATTTTTTCAATTTTACCAGTAACAATAACATTTTTGTCATTCTCCAGTAATCGGGTTCATTAATAAAAGTGCAATGTCACGTTGACGTGATAAAGCTCTCTTGTCCTGAGATAGCATATCTTTATCAGGTCAGTGCGTTACAATGCAATATATATAGGGGATAAATGATAACCTGCAATATACTGTCGGAAAATCGGACGCCATGATGTGATGTCGCTTTTATACGGTAGCATTTGGTTTTACGCATCTCACAGCGCTTGCCACTTTGAATAAAATAGAATAAATTTTAACAAAACAACGGAATAAGTGCATTAGAATGGAGATAACTGCATTGAAAATTGTCATTTGGGGAGGTGAATCGTCGGTTTTAAGAAATATCAAATATATCAGATTTTGTTATCAGATAGTTTTCATTTTTGTTTTGGAGGTAAAGTTTTTAATATATTTAAACAGGCGTGTTTTCGTCAAACCATGGTCTGTCAAGCTCCATTATGCTTCATGCCAATTGATTCACATGAAATGTCAAGCATTTTTACTCTAGAAATACATGTATATGAAAAAGGGCTTTAATCTCCTCTAGATTGTATTGTCGCTTGATGTTTGTTTTTGTGTTTGTTTGATTTGAGGTTTAAGGTCCCCGTCAACACTGTATAGGTCATTTTGGAGACGTTGCTTCCCTTTCTGTGGGACTTTTACCCGACATTGAGATGAAATGACATCTCAAGTCCTGTCGCCCAATGAAACCAATTGGGTTTTTTTATGAGCCTGGGCCCTGTGGCTTGGTGTAATATATTCTGATTATACTGATTCTTCCCATTTTTAATGACAGATTCAATCTGTCGTTTCTAGCTATCCTGCGTGTTGTAAAGTAGAAGTAAAACAAAGATCAGGAATTGATACAATTAACTTACTCCATCCATAAAAGACACCAAAGGGAAAGAAATACAAACATTAAGCGACCAGACCATAATGGAAACCTAAACAAAGGAAGGCCATATGGACAGTTACTTTCCCACAAAATGGCCATATGGCCATCCAAAATTAAAAGACACAAGTGATACACACAGTAAGTAACAAACAACAACATAAATAAATCGCCACAGAAGAGCCGCCTTGGAACGGTCAGTGGAAGATTTCCACTGGGGGGCTTAAATCGATTTTACGTGGCCACAATCCTCGCCCTTACTTCCGTCGCGATTTAGACAAATAATTTGTTCAGTCCGCATGAAGGCCTCCTAACTCATCAGTGCAACATCTCCGTGAACAGTAGTTCCGGGTTTCTTACGACTTTCTTCTGACTTTGACCGCGGAAGAAATATGAGTCCGCACAAAAAGTAGTCCGGTTTGGCGCAGTTATCAAAATTGTACATCCTATAATCGCAATATAAACTTTTGAAGCAGACGACTTGGCGATTTTATCTTACCTTTCAGGGAATAGATTCAGCATTTCATATGAATCAGCTGCATCATGCGAGACTGTATACCGAGATCAATGCAGCGTCTGCTCAAACGTTTGCTCAGGTTTTACACTGTTTTCTAACAGTGCTGTCAATATTTAATCCTTAAAGACCAGCCGGTCAGCTGCAGACTAGAATATTAATGGGTTTTCCGACATTCGAGGTCACGTCTAGGTCAGTTACAACTAGGTGTATATCAGACTTTGCGAGAAAGGCTGTCCCTTTCAACCCTGGAATATGGTACAGATACCTATGCAAACAGTGTAGGTCCTGTGATATAATTCTAGATGTCATATACAGCAGAATGGACGAGCCCAACTTCAGTGATGGAAGAGTACACTTCAGAAACTCAAGACAATGAATAAATCAAAGCACTGACAACACTCATGCCGATTGTTTCTTAATGCAGGCTGGTCTTGAACGAGGACTTGGACTGATCCGTTGAAACTTAAGATGTTAGTAACTGATGCAAAAATGTAGAACAAGATCGGCACCGTGTTCTGTGGCGTTTGATCTTAGTCTACATTGTTTGCCAGATCGAACATTTGATTCAAGTGCAGATTTTACAGATAACACTTACATACACCCAAGACTGAAAAAACGACCCGACTATGTTTGGGTTGATTGTTTGGCACTCGACCCGAAGTAACTAATAAGAAAAGCGATTCAGAGCTAACGTCTACGTGACTATCACTGACTTCTCAGAATAACCTTTTTCTTGCAGAAAAAAGCCGCAGTGAGATCAGGGTATTCCATATGACTTAGGAGGGTCATCCTGGAATCATAGGGTGAGCTTGACAAACAGTGTAGACCAAGTTCGGACTCTGCAGAACGCGCTTCTTATCCGAAGTTCAAATCTCAACCCAGGACTTTTACCCAACCTACATCCCACCAACACTTTCGGTGCTTTGATTCTGAAACCAAACGATTGCATGATTACAACACGCTCAGGCACCATGCCCTTAAGTTAAAAAGGTTAAATCAATCAACCGTGACGTATGGTTACCAGTCCGGTCACGATCCTGTGTTTTGTTTTGTTTGATTTAAGGTTTAACGTCCCCGTCAACACTGTATAGGTCATTTTGGAAACGTTGCTTCCAATTTCGTGGGACTTTTACCCGACACTGAGATGAAATGACATCTCAAGCCCTGCCGCCCAATGAAACCAATAGGGTTTATATGCATTGACGGTCCGACTCGCACCGCTTTGCCTGAGAAGGCTTAGATCCCCTAAACAGATTACCAGTACTCGTGTGGGGGTCGGTTTCAGCTCTGCGTGGAAGCATCATGCAGCCCATCTTTTTCTTTAAGCCCCGATGGGCGGGGGCTAACGATCCTGTGTACCACCTTCACACCAGCACTGATAGAAACCACATGTTCAGGATAAAACTTTTGATGTGTGATGTAAGTCGTGCCTAGAAAAGAAGAAATTGTATTTTGTTCTCAAAAAGCATCAAGTGAGAACGTATTGCAACATTTTTCATTAAACCCTGCACAGTTAGAGTGAGTGAGTGACTGTTTGAGGTTTACGTCCCACCAACAGCTAAGGTCATACGGAGACGATACCACGGTTTAAAGACTCATCCGAAAGTCTGGAGAAGTCCGGGATCGATCCTGCGATCCCTGGTTTACAAGGCGAGTAGCATAACCACTACACCACGGAGGCTTCTAATGGAGAAAGTCAGAAGCTGGTCGGAAAGCGGATAGCGTTGTCTCTGCTTTTTGGTGCCCCATGTGTGTGATCTATTTGTCTGTTTGAGCGACATCTTACTGTCAACAGAAGACGCTAGTGGACGTTGATGTAGCGGAAGACAGACGTCAGTACGTCAAGATCGATTCATCCGAAAGACGCATATGAGAAGCAGATTTCCGCCGGCATCTCTGCTACACTGTACCTGTAGATAAACAAAGGGTTTCAACTACAGACTTATAAGCACTGACACTGTTCGTCGCCCTTATGCGATGCACTTTTGACAGCTAGACGTCCCTGTCGTGACCAAAATTAAGACGTCGACACAGTACGGAACACTTACGCTGGTGCATGAAATACGTACATGTATATTGGCGTCTAAGCGACTCGCCTGATATGCGTTTCAGTGACACATCGCACTTCAGCGCGAATCACGCCGATTGTCGTTTCGGGATGTTTCGACATATAGGTGTAAGGTATGACGAGGCGACACGTGCGTAATAGAGCATGACATATCGGATGGAATAAGCGAAATGGTATGTCGAGCTATTGCCTGTAGCTAGCGACATTAAGAACATTCAAGATCATGGCTGAGACGTTAACTGAACAGCGAGGCGTTACATCAATCAAGTGCGTCGGCCTCACGTGGTTCCATTTTTTGTTTACGCTCAGAATCCGGGATATCTAATCCAGCAGGATTACGCGCGGGTTTATAGTGCTGTTCTTACTCAAAAATGTCTTCAAGCCAATGGGATTCATGTACTGGACTGACCAGCCTTTCTCCTCCGATTTCTTTCCCATAGAGTATCTTTTCGGGGGGAGGTATACACAACCGACCAGACAAAAATGTTACTTATTGACAGAAGCATTGTTAAAACTTGATTTTTAATGTTTGGTTATGAAAACGTAAATAGTTTCTTTCCAAAATTTGAAACATCGAATGGCATTTCATAATACCACCGGTGTATAGACATCTGCAAACATATCATACAATGGAATTTGCAGAACTATTTTTTCTAAATTTAAGATCTTTTTAGAAAGGTTGTCTAAGTTTTCACAGTGTTTTGATGTTCTCATAGAATCTGTCATTTCAGTGCCTTTGGCGCTTTGATTATTTTTTATTTTTAGTTACGTTTGTCCTTCCTATTTAATGTTTCTTATGTTGGTGATTCTGATATGTAAGTCATTCCTTTTCAGTTATGTTTGATTTATATGTCACCTTCGTTTGGGAAAGACCTGCTGACTCGGTTTAGCAGTGGTCTCTTTTGTTTAATGTTGTCACCAAGTCTCAACTTCTGTGCTTGGCTATATTGTGGGGATGATTTGGGTCTGATTGTATCAGTTCCTAATTGTTTGGCTTTTCAATTTTAATAGCGTTGACTAAGCATGGGAAGTACAGATACAACCACAACGACAAGTTTTTTTCTGATTTGATTTTTTCTCACTGTCAGAGATACTTGCATAAATATATTTAGTGTTTGGCATGTTCTTAAACAGATGCACACATCAATGTTATCCCACAAAGTGGGGTGGTGGGCTTGCCTCAGAAAATAAAATAAATTTCAAATATATATCCCTTGAGTCATTATTATGTCAATATGAGTTGAAAATCAGCGGGTAGCATCTAACCCTATCTTGCTGAATAAATTTATATTAGCCACACGCATTTCTGCCAATCAACCAATCAAATTACTGGCTATAATGTATTCATTTGATTCAGTATGGATCCTCTTCTGAAGCCATCTGATCTGGATACATACTTTTTGAACAAGAGTGCCATTGGGCCCCGGATCACTCACCTGATCCACACTTTAGAAATTAAATGGTATGTAATATAGTAAGGTAACTTGTCACAAGTTACTTACATGCCCAATATGAAGGCTCTATCTCAAATGGTTCAAAATGTATGATAAAGTAGTTCGAAGATCAAGGTCACAGGTCAAACTTTTTGTATTTGTGGGAAGCCCTTGTCACAATGAAATAAATGACAAATATGAAGGCTCTATCTAAAATGGTTCAAAAGTAATGATTAAGTAGGTCACAGGTCAAAATTAAAGGTCAATTATTTTGCATGAGTGGGAAGACGTTGTCACAAGGAACCTACATGCCAAATATGAAGGCCCTACCCTAAATGGTTCAAAATTCATGACAAAAAGGTAAATAAAAATTTTATGGGTAGGAGGCACTTGACAGAAAGAACATTCATGCCAAATATGAAGGATCTATTTCATATGGTTCAAAAGATATGCTAAAGTAGTCAACGGTCAAGTTCACTGGTCAAACTTTTTGTATGAGTGGGAAGCCCTCGTTACAAAGAACATGCATAAAAATATGAAGGCTCTATCTCAAAAGTTATGATAAAGTAGGTCACAGGTCATAATATATTTGAATGAGTGAGAAGCCCTTGTCACAAGGAACCTATATGCTAATGTTGAAGGCTCTATCTCAAATGGTTAAAAACTTATGACTAAGTAGGTCAAAGGTCAAGGTCACAGGTCAAAAAGGTTTATACGAGTGGGAAGCCCTTGTCACAAGGAACCTACATGCCAAATACGATTGCTCTATCTCAAATGGTTCGAAATGTATGATAAAGTAGGTCACAGGTCAATACTGTATGGTCGGAAAGCCCTTGTCACAAGGAACATACACGCCAAATATGAAGGCTCTATCTCAAATTGTTACAAAGTTATGATTAAATAGGTCATAGGTCAAGAACACAGGTAAAAATTTTGTGCATGAGTGGAAAGACATTGTCACAAATAACCTACACGCCAAATATGAAGAATCTTTCTTAAATCCCCTGTGAAAAAAAAATCAAGAACTTAACATTTGTTCTTGAACTCTTCAAGAGCTTCAAAAACTGTTCTTGAACTTATTGAACGTAGTGTGTTGATCTTTTTCAATTCTTGAACTATTGTTCTTGAAGAGATGAACTTCTAGAACCTGGGTTCTTGAACTTGAAAAGTTCTTGAACTTGCATTTTAAATTGTGAAAAAAGTTCAAGAACTTGATATTTGTTATTGAACACTTCAAGAAATTCAAGAACTATTCTTGAACTTTTTGAAAGTCCATGGATCTTTTTTTTTTTTTCTTTTTTTTTTTTTGGTTCTTGAACTATTGTTCTTAAAGAGATGAAGTTCTAGAACCAGGGTTCTTGAACTTGCAAAGTTCTTGAACTTGCATTCTTGATATTTAAGTACGAAACTTCTATCGTTTAGCTTTACATAACATTTTAATTACTAAACTTTAGTTGTTTAGCTTTACATAAACTGTCCAATCAAAAGCCATGTTATATATAGTACATTCAGACATCAGAAAGAGTGGGAAAATAGAGCTTAATCATTATGCATTTTAATGTCTTGAAATAAATTGCATGATGAGATACACTGCACCTTACAAGACATATTTGTTATCTACCACTAAATAGTACACTGAAGTATGCTAAAGTCCAAAAAACATGGACTATTTATTGTGTACTGGAATGTGTCAGGATTTAGAGATAAAATCATCAAATTTTCTTGTAAATTATATGTACTTTGCATTATTTTGGAAAACCCACCTGACCTGTAAGTTTTTAATTATGTTCATTTGTTTGCTGATAGTAATGATTTTCTAGGTTAAACTTTATTATGATTTTCTGTTATTTCACAGCTAAAATGGAAAAAAATGTTAAATGCATGCACATACAAGACACAATTTCTTCTGGCTGCTCAGGGAACAGGTAGAGATTATGTTACAGATAAGTAGTATAGGAGATTGCCAGGCGTCAGTGTGTCAATTAAAAATGTGCATTATGAGCATTTGGACACATTCAGGAAATGGTTCAAGATTTTTTATATGGTTCAAGAACTGTTCTAGAACAAGTTCTTGAACTGTCCATTGCCACTAAATGGCTGGCTCTAGAACTCCCTTAGTTCATGAACCAGTCAAAATATTTTTCTTTAAAAGTTTCATTAATTGAAGTTCTCGAACTGTAAAGAACTAGTTCAAGAACTTGGGAGTTCTAGAACCGGTTCAAGAAGTTCTTGAACAGTTCTTGATTTGTTCTTGATAATTTCACAGGGGTTGCACCCCCTGTGAAAAAAGTTCAAGAACTTGAAGTTTGTTCTTGAATTCTTCAAGAACATCAATAACTGTTCTTGAACTTATTGAACGTAGTTCGTTGATCTTTTTCAATTCTTGAACTTTTGTTCTTGAAGAGATGAACTTCTAGAACCTGGGTTCTTGAACTTGAAAAGTTCTTGAACTTGCATTTTAAATTGTGAAAAAAGTTCAAGAACTTGAAATTTATTATTAAACACTTCAAGAAATTCAAGAACTGTTCTTGAACTTTTTGAACAAAGTCTATGGATCTTTTTTGGTTCTTGAACTATTGTTCTTTAAGAGATGAAGTTCTAGAACCAGGGTTCTTCAACTTGCAAAGTTCCTGAACTTGCATTCTAGATATTTAAGTACGAAACTTCTATCGTTTAGCTTTACATAACATTTTAATTACTAAACTTTAGTTGTTTAGCTTTACATAAACTGTCCAATCAAAAGCCATGTTATATATAGTACATTCAGACATCAGAAAGAGTGGGAAAAAAGAGCTAAATCAGGATTTTTTTATGCATTTTAATGTCTTGAAATAAATTGCATGATGAGATACACTGCACCTTACAAGACATATTTGTTATCTACCACGAAATAGACTGAAGCATGCTGAAGTCCGAAAAACATGGACTATTTATTGTGTAATGGAATGTGTCAGGATTTAGAGGTAAAATCATCAATTTTTCTAGTAAATTACATGTACTATGCATTATTTTGGAAAACCCAACTGACCTGTAAGTTTTTAATAATGTTCATTTGTTTGCCGATATTAATGATTTTCTAGGTTGAACTTTATTATGATTTTCTGTTATTTCACAGCTAAAATGGAAATAATTGTTTAAATGCATGCACATACAAGACACAATTTCTTCTGGCTGCTCAGGGAACAGGTAGAGGTTATGTTACAGATAAGTAGTATAGGAGATTGCCAGGGGTCAGTGTATCAATTAAACATGTGCACTATGAGCATTGGGACATATTCAGGAAACGGTTCAAGATTTTTTATATAGTTCAAGAACTGTTCAAGAACAAGTTCTTGAACTGTCCATGGCCTCTAAATGGCTGGTTCTAGAACTCGCTTAGTTCATGAACCAGTCCAAAATATTTTTCTTTATAGGTTTCATTAATTGAAGTTCTTGAACTGTAAAGAACTAGTTCAAGAACTTGTGAGTTCTAGAACCCGTTCAAGAAGTTCTTGAACAGTTCTTGATTTGTTCTTGATAATTTCACAGGGGCTGCACATGCATTATCTAGAACAACTTCTAGAATTGTTCCAGAAAAAAATCTAGAATATGTTCTAGGACTTTGTTCTAGAACGGCCATTTAATGTTCAAGAACAATTCTAGAACTAGTTCCAGAATTGTTCCAGAATTATTTCTTGAATTCCTCGCAGGGGACATGCATTATCTAGAAGAAATTCTGGAATTGTTCCAGAACAAATTCTAGAACTTTGTTCCTGAACGGCCATTTAATGTTCAAGAACAATTCTAGAACTAGTTCCAGAATTGTTCCAGAATCATTTCTTGAATTCCTCGCAGGGGCTGTTTCAAAATTAATGATAAAAAGGTCAAAGGTCAAAATTTTTGTGTGGGTACGAAGCCCTTGTCAAAAGGAACCTTCATGCCAAATACTAAGGTTCTATCTCAAAATGTTGAAAAGTTATGGAAAGGTACGTCAAAGGTCAAGGTCACAGGTCAAAATTTTGTATGGGTGGGAGGCCCTTGCCAGAAGGAACATACATGCATAATATGAAGGCTCTATCTCTAATGGTACAAAAGTTATGGCAAAGAAAGTCACAGGTCAAGGTCACGGTCACAGGTCAAACTGTTTGAATGGGTGAGAAGCCCTTATCACAAGGAATATACATGCAAAATATGAAGGCTCTATCTCAAATGGTTAAGAAATTATGATAAAGTAGGTAACAGGTCAGGATCACACTATTTTTAAATAAGTGGGAAGCCCTTGTCACAAATAACCTACATCCCAAATATGAAGGCTCTATCTCAAATGGTTAAAAAAATAATACAAAGTAGGCCAACAGTCAAGAATACAGCTCAAAATTATTTGTTTGAGTGGGAAGCCCTGGTCCAAAAGAACTTACACGACAAATATGAAGGCTTTATGTCAAATGGTTCAAAAGTTATGACCAAGTAGGTCAAAGGTCAAGGTAATAGGTAAAAAAAATTGTATGGGTGGGAAGCCCTTGTCACAAGGAACATATACATGCCAAATATGAATGATCTATCTCAAATGCTTCAAAAGTTATTATTAAGTAGGTCACAAGTCAAGGTCAATGTCACAGGTCAAATTTTTATAGGAGTGGGAAGCCCTTGTCACAAGGTACCTAAATGGCAAATATGAGGGCTCTATCTAAAATGGTTCTAAAGTTAAAACAGTAGGTCAAAGGTCAAGGTCACAGGTCAAAATATTTGTGTAAGTGGGAAGGTCCTTGTCATAAACATCATGCAAGCTAAATATGAAGGTTCTATCTCAAATGTTTCAGAAGTTATGATAAAGTGGGTCACTTGTCAAGGTCAAGGTCACGGGTCATTTTGTATGAATAGGAAGCCCTTGTCATAAGGAACCTACATGCCATATATGAAGGCTCTATCTCAAATGCTTCAAAAGTTATGAAAAAGTAGGTCAACGGTCAAGGTCATAGGTCAAAATTTTTGTATGGGTGGGAAGACCTTTCACAAAAAACATGCATGCCAATTATGAAGTCTCTGTCTCAAATGGTTCAAAAGTTATGATAAAGTATGTCACAGGTCATGGTCAAGGTCAAATATTTTGTATGGGTGGAAAGCGCTTGTCATAAGGAACCTATATGCCAAATATGAAGGCTCTATCTAAAACGGTTCAAAAGTTATGACAAAATGACCCAATTATCTACTTTTTGATTAGACATGACCCATATTCAAACTAGACCCGGATATTGTCAAGATTATCATTCTGAGCAAGATTCATGATGATTGGACTAAAACTGTGGCCAATAGAGTGTTCACAAGGTTTCTCTATGATTTGACCTTCTGACATACTTTTTGACCCGACATGACCTATATTCTAACATGCCCGAGATATTGTGAGCATGATTATTCTTAGCAAGGTTGATGATGATTGGACCAAAACTTGGCCTCTAGAGTCAGTGTTCACAAGGTTTTTCTATGATATGACCTAATGACCTCTTTTTTTATCAAACATGACCCATATTCGAACTTGACCGAGATATTGTCAGCATGATTATTCTGGGCAAGTTTGATGATGATTGGACCAAAACTTTGGCCTCTAGATTCAGTGTTCACAAGGTTTTTCTATGATTTGACCTACTGACTGACTTTTTAAAACATGACCCATATTTGACCTGCTGACCTACTTTTTGACCGGACATGACCAATATTCGAACTTGACCAAGATATTGTCCTGATGATCATTCTGAGCAAGTTTGATGATGATCCTACCAAAACTGTGGCCTCTAGTGTGTTCACAAGGTTTTTCTATGATTTGACCTAGTGACCTACTTTTTTACCCTACACGACCCATATTCGAACTTGACCAAGATATTGTCAAGATGATCATTCTGAGCAATATTGATGATCAGACCAAAGCTGTGGCCTCTAGTGTATTCACAATGTTTTTCTATGATTTGAACTTCTATGATTTGAACTACTGACCTCATTGTTCAACCAACATTACCAATATTCAAATATGACTGAGATATTGTCAAGATGATCATTCCAAGCAAGTTTGATGATGATCGGACCAAAGCTGTGGCCTATAGTGTGTTCACAAGGGTTTTCAATGATTTGACCTACTGACCTACTTTTTGACCTGACATGACCTATCTTCAAACTTGACTGAGAGATTGTCAAGATGATCATTCCGAGCAAGTCTGATGATGTTTTGGCTAAAACTGTGACCTCTAGTGTGTTCACAAGGCTTTTCTATGCTATGACATAGACCTACTTTTTGACCCAACATGATCCATATTCAAACTTCATAGATTTATTGTCAAGATGATCATTCTGAGCAAGTTTGATGATGATCAGACCAAAACTGTGGCCTCTCGTGTATTCACAAGGTTTTTTAATGATTTGATCCACTGACCTACTTTCTGACCCAACATGACCCATATTCGACCTTTACTGAGATATTGTCATGATGATCATTTTGACCAAGTTTGATGATGATTGGCCCAAAACTGTGGCCTCTAGGGTGTTCATGAGAAAAGTTTATGCACGGACGACACAAGATGAACAACGATGCCGGATGTTTCAGTCACAATGTGCTAAATAGTAGGAGTTACGCTCAGCAGGATAAGGATTATTCTGAAGAATTTTCTGTCTTATATCTGGTAGGACTCCATCTCAAAATTTACCCTTCAGCTGCTGAGAAAAACAACATCTGAAAATGTCGTCTGCTGATGTTGTCTGCTAAATCTTCTTGCAAGGTTTTTAAAAATATCTTTTTATATAGGCAAACAGTGTGGACTCAGATCAGACTACTCTAGGAGCAGTCTGATCTGGGTCCACACTGTTTGCCTATTTGCAAAATATTTTTATAAAGTTTGCAAAAAAATTCAGCAGACTACATTAAGAGACGGCATTTTCAAATGTTTGTTTTTCATGGCAGCTTAAGGGTTAAGTTATGTCTAAATGTAGTAGCAAAGGGTCCGGCCCTAGAATCTAAGAGTTTTGTCAAATTCATGATTGGTAAAATTATTTGACTGTCTAATCCCCAGGGCATGGCTGCCACCTCACCTCTGTGCAATACAATAATAGGTGCAGAAGGAGCATTTGATCATTATGATGACATATCCGTGCAACAGTGCATTTTTTCAATCTTCAAAACGGTAATTTTTCTGATGAAAATTTGTAATATTATTTTTGTTTCTAGTCCAAACATAGATTGTGGGTTCTCGTTAGAACCGCCTCTTTGAGGTGGGTCTTACGAGTACCCACAATCTATGTATTGGAGCAGGAATAAGGAAAATAATGAACACCCCTATAAATCCCAGATTTCTTGTTAAATGTGGGGTTTAGAAGAATGCTCATTTAACCGACTTGTTCATGTGATGCCAGTACCCACTTTGTCATTTAGTCTTTATCTAAACCCATGGCTTTCATAAAACAGGCAGGGCTTTATTCAGGTGTTTTGGGGAAAGGCCCCTGGGAAAAATTGGGAAAAAATATCGACAAAACACTAAAATTGGGAAAACATCTCATCAGAGAAATCCTAACCTTAATCTTACCCTTACCTAATCCTTACCATGATTGCCCTACTCCTAATCTAACTTTAACCATCAGTGAACTACTCCTAACTCACTTTACTCAGTAAACAGTGGTGGTCAGATTCTAAAGTCTAGCCAAGTATGTTGTCACTGCTTCCTTTTGTTAAAATCAGCTGAGATTTTTTTTCCATCATATTATTGGCTAAAATATGGTGAAATTGGGAAAATTTGAGGCTTTTTGGCATTGGGAATGGGGCCGAATTTCGGCCCTGCTGAACAGGCAGAAATTGCCCTGACAGGTAATCAGTTGCTATATAATTCTATAAATTACATGTTATATACATACACACTGTTTATCTGCTTATTTCATTTTATTTATTTTTTTTATTTTAAAACAAGTGCTCAATGATAGACCTAATTTGCTCACCTGAGTATGATGCAATAACATTGGAGATCATCAATATGTTGATGGTTCAGTGCAAGACTATGACAACTGCCTTTTATTTTTATAGCAGTCACTTATAACATAGCTGTAACAGTTTGCACTTTCAAATTTACATTGTATTATTAATGGTAAATGCCATTGTAAAATTAAAGCACTACATGTATCAGCATTGGTGGGTGACTATTGTCTCTGAGTGTTGGCTCGATATGGTTTAAAGAATTGCCTATTTTTATTTCAGGCTTGCATTTTTTTTTCAGCTGCTCAGATTATTTTAGCCATTTTGGTAAAGGGGCATATGAAGAACATTCTGTTAAAATAATTTTGATCTTGGGCCAGTGACCAAAGAGGAAATGATGTTTAATTATTTATTTTTTTTAGCTCTGGCAGCCATTTTATTAGGCCCAGTTGATCTATTTTAGCAAATTTTGTAAAGGGGCATAAGAGAAAAATTTCTGTAAAATTATTTTGAAATATGACTATTGGCCTTGGAGATGTAATTTATATGTTTTTTTTTTTTGTTTTTTTTTTTTTTGTTTTTTTTCTATTTTTTAGCTCTGGGGACCATTGTGTTCAGCAGAGTGGAACCATTCTAGCAATTTTGGTAGAGAGTCATCCAAGAAACATTTCTGTGCAATTATTTTGAAATTATAGCAATAGGCCTAGGAGATGTCATTCAAAGTTGTTGTTTTTTCTATCTCTTGCTCTCAGGTGGCCATTGTGTTCAGGGTAGGAGAAACATTCCAGTAATATTGGTAGAGGACCATCCAAGAAATACATGTATCTCTGTGAAATTATTTTGAAATTGGGTCATTTAAAGGTTTTCCTATTTTTAGCTCACCTGGACAAAGTCCAAGCAGAGGGATTGCACTACCCCCAGTATGGGCGTTGGCACTGGAATTTTCATCCACATCTACATTGAAGTTTTCTGATAACTCATATTTTCCCAACCATATTGTGAATTCGGTTCATGTCTGGTATTTGATAGATATGGGTCCAAAGTTTTATTCACCAATCCTCAATCAAGGTCACGGTCGTGGACTTTTTATGTTATTGTTTTTTTATGTTAAAGATTTTTAACTGCTTATATTTTCCAAACCATATGATGAATTTTGTTCATATATGGTATGATGATAGATATAGGTCCAAACCTTCATTCAGCAATACCCCCATCCATGCTCATGACCTCAAGGACAAGGTCACAGACATAAGAATTCTTAATGTTAGATTAATTTTAACGGGTCATATATTCCAACCTACATGATGAATTTGATTCATATTTAGTTTGATGATAGACATAGGTCCAAAGTTTTAATTACCAATACCCTCGCCCATAACCATGGCCACAAGGTCAAGGTCACAGACATAGAAATTTTTAATGGAAAGCAATTTGGGTTCAGGGCTATAAGAAACAATTATTTTGAAATTGATTTGTTTGTTTGTTTGTATTGGAGTTTAATGGCCCAGCCAACACTATTTAGGTCATTTTGGAATCAGTTAGTGTACCTATCTACACTTTTCCTGTTCAAGGCCTATACGTAGGCGGTTAACCAGTACAGTGCATATTCTTTTGTCAGAAACTGACAACTGCCCTTCTTGAATCAGCAGAAGGGGTAGATTGGTCATAGAAAAGATTTCATGATCAATCAGTGTTTTAGGAGATATCATTTAAAGAAAAAGTTGATGACGGATGGATGGAGACCGAACACATAGCGATCACAAAAGACCACTTTGAGCACTTTATGCTCAGGTGAGCTAAAATACATAAAATTATAAAAGCTGTTCTATTGTAAGCCCAATCATTTCATTTCTCTAAAATGTGAATTTTATGTAGGGCAAGCAATTTCTGCTTTCCACAAGCTATGCTTACAGCAAAGACACTGACCCCTTTCACGCACACATTTCCACACCACTACACACACACAAAATAAAATACAGAACAAAAGTTTAAATCATGTACAGCATGTAATAAGAAATCATAAACTAATGGCATTTATATCCATTGCATAAAATCTTGGTTTTTATCACAGATAAAATTGTTTTCATTCTGTTGCCTAAAAAAACAGACAGGAAGCTCATATCAAAAACAGCCATCATAAGAGATGGCAAATCCCTTAGTGAAAGTCAATATGGCATTCTGAAGAATGTACAATTACTGGTGTGCAGATAATGCACTAGAAATAAAACACAGCACTAATCCACAAGTAGACTGCTACAAAGTATTAACAAGACATTTGTGTACTAAATTAACCCTTAAAGTGAATGACCACCATTTTTTTTTCTCAGATCCATTTTACAATAACACCATTGAGGAATGATAAAATCATATTCTCCTCCTAAACTGTTGCTCTAATTAACTGTAATGGCTCATTAAAGTTGTTTATCGGGTGTCAGACATTTTTACGGATTATATCTCCTGCAGTGATCTCAAGGAGACTGTTCAGTCCATGTTCCGACAGCTATCTTCAGCAGCTGAGGATTTTAGAGGAGAAAGTGCACTTTGAAATAATAAAAATGCCTTCTTGTAAGGGCAAATACTGGACAAAGAATAAACTGTTTTTCTATCCTTGACCCTTAGAAAAATAGAGAGTTAAGTAAAAAATGGATTCATAATCTTGGAACAGAGAATCTTTATTATAAAACATCAAGACATTTGTTTATGCAAAGCATAACATTTGTGCTAAACATTTTGAAGATAGCTGTTTTCAAGTGGACTTGAAAGTGTGTTGATTACTTGTTTCTTTTCTTTTCTTCATTAATTAATGCCTATCAGTATCATTTAACCAATCATTTCCTTGGCACGCCTTGACAATTTTAGGTAATATTTCATGGCACTTCATATGGTCTTTTGTGATATTTTTCTTTACCTTTTTTGTACAAAATGGAATCTTCTTCCTTATATATACCAGGAGTCCATTTCAAAATTAAGGACTGTCAGGTTGTTTTCCTCAAAATTTATAAGGAAAATGGCTTAAAATTTTGCAAACAGTGTAAGCCCTGATCAGACACCGTGTGCTTCGGCGTCTGATCTGGGCCTGCACTGTTTGCCAGGGTACCTCTTTTGGGGTTTCGGGTACTAAATGGGTTAATCCAGATTAAAGCATAGATTGTGGGTACTCAATGAGGTGATTCCTTTGAGTACCCATAATTTATGTTTTCATTTTTGGATAAAGTCCAGGGTTTTATGCAAACAGTGTACAGGTGTACAATGTGATTAACTGTAGATCAGACAAGGATTACAGAAAACAATTGTTTTGTAGGAAAGAACAGTTTTTGTTTGTTTGAATTGATGTTTAACATTCCCATCACCACTATTTAGGGCATTTTGGAGATGCTGCTTCCAATTTTGTGGGATTTTTACCCAACATTGAGATGAATGCCACCCAATGAAACCAATGTCACCAAACTCAGGAAAACTGTCTTCAAAGTCTTTATTTTCATCCAAAAACATAATGAAGCCAGTATGTAAGATCCTGAACTGACAGCCTATTCAAAGGATTTTTGAGAATTCAACCTGATTAGAGAGCCTAATCACTTCTCCTTTAGTAGCTGCATAGAGAGACATAGTGCTTCTACAGTCTCCATGAGATCAGGATTTTAGCAAACATGTTGAAGCCTGGGAAAGATTTGGATTACCTTGGGGAAAATATGGCCGCTGCCAGAAGACTTCACTGAAACCATTAAATGTTGATTTAATTACCTTAACAGATTTCAATTGGTAATAAAAGTCAGAGATTAATCATTGCAGTAACTTTTTCTTGCAAATGAAGCAGGTATGTTATAAAGGTGGTCATTCACTTTAACCCTTGTCCTGCTGAACCTGGATATGTCTTTAAGTTAGTTTTCAAACAATGTAGATCCAGATCAGAATCTGATGGCTTCTGAAGAAGCCATCTGATCAGGATCTGCATTGTTTTTCATTCAGTTTATGAATTTGTTGCAACGATATGCATCAAGAAATCTGATTGGCTGATAATCAGTGGTGGGTGTGGCATATTTAAATATTCAGCAGGTCAAGGGTTAAGATGCCGAGAAAATGTTGCCTCTGAAGATGTTGACTGTTTATGTTGTCTACTGCCGAAGGTGACGACAATAATTGTTGTCTGCTTTGATTTCTGCCTTTACTATTGGAAACCATGTGGCCCTAGATCAGTAGGAGCAGTCTGAACTGGGTCCAAACTATTTGCCTCCATGCAGAAATATTTTTAAAAGTTTGCCAGAAGATGCAAATGTATATCACAGATTCCACTTTAACCCACAACATGCCAATCACGGCAATTGTTGTCTGCTCTGATGTCTGCTGGAAACTTTAAAAGTCATTTTTTGAAAACAGGAACAGTCTGATCTGGGTCGGCACTGTTTGCCTGTTTGAAAAAAATTCTGTTTTGGAAAGTTTGCAAGAATAAGCAGCAGACGACATAAGCAGACAACATTTCAGGATGCTGTTTTTCGTGTATATTTCACCTCGCTGTGATCACATGACTTTGTCATATCTCAGAATGATAATGTATGTCTTCGTCACCAAGATAATACAAGTTGGCTGAATTTAACCCTTATCTTGCTGTTCACCACAACCCCTATCTTTGCAATCAGTGTAGATCCAGATCAGATGGCTTCTGAAGAAGCTATATGATCAGGATCTTCACTGTTTCATATTCAGTTAATGAATTTGTAGCAATAAATATAACATCAAGTAATTTGATTGGTTGATAGACAAAAATGGGTGTGGCTTAAATGAATATTCAGCAAGATAAAGGTTAATTACATAGTGTAGACAATATCATGTCTGTATAAAGAAAACAGTATGTACAACTTTTAAAAATTTGACCTTCACAGTGCTTGACTACACAATTCTACACGGCCCCAACCCATCGGGGCTTGAAGAAAAAGATGTGCTGCATGATGCTTCCCCGTGCTGAAATCGACTGCAAATGAGTACTGGCAAATCGCTTAGAGGATCTAAGCCTTCCCAGGCAAAACTGTGTGAGTCGGACCGTCCATGTTTATAAACCCTATTGGTTTCATTGGCGACAGGGCTTGAGATGTCATTTCATCTCAATGTCAGGTAAAAGTCCCACAAAATTGGCAGAAACGTCTCCAAAATTACCTATACAGTGTTGACGGGGACGTTAAACCTCAAATCAAACAAAATAATTTTTAAAAATTTAACCTTCACAGTGCTTGACTACACAATTCTACACGGCCCCCACCCATCGGGGCTTGAAGAAATAGATGTGCTGCATGATGCTTCCACGCAGAGCTGAAACCGACTGCAAATGAGTACTGGCAAACCGCTTAGACGATCTAAGCCTTCCCAGGCAAAACTGTGTGAGTCGGACCGTCCATGTTTATAAACCCTATTGGTTTCATTGGGCAACTGGGCTTGAGATGTCATTTCATCTCAATGTCGGGTAAAAGTCCCACAAAATTGGCAGATACGTCTCCAAAATGACCTATACAGTGTTGACGGGGATGTTAAACCCCAAATAAAAAAAACAAACATAATTCTACATGAAGCCATTCACCAGAAAATAATAGACATGATGAAGACTATGGTCGGAGCTAGAATTCCATGGTGTCAAAACCGCATTTCTCTGTTTTTGGATTGATTAATCACCAAAAGCTACAAAGTTATCTAGAAGCTTTCCTTTAATTGTTCATGGTGTGTGATCAATTAACTTGAGACACACAAACCTTATATGAATATGCATTGATTGATTGTTTTGGATTTAATGACAATAGAACCCTTGTTGGTCAATTTGTGTTGTCTCCCAGAGAAAGGGAGAAAAAGGAGATAGAGGAGTAGAGGAGATGAAAGTGAGGGACAGGGGAGACAGAGGATAATGAATGGTACAGTAGTGATAGAAGTAATAACACTCCCCCTCTACCCCTACCTGCTACAAGGATAGCGGGCCTTGCCAAGTTGTAATCCAATATCAGTTGGATGCGCCTGTGATGCAAGATACATGTCACATTTGCTGCACCCAACCAATCCCAATATATGAAAGTACAAAATTCAGGGAATTGTTATTATTAGCAATGTTGGAAACAAAACGAGTCCCCATACTTCATCTGGGCCCCCGCCCATCGGGGCTTGAAGAAATTGGGCTACATGATGCTTCCACGCAGAGCTGAAACCAACTGCATAAAAGTCATGAGTACTGGTAAACCTGGTCTAAGCCTGCCTAGGTGAAGTTGTGCATGTTGGACTGCCCTACATAGAAACCCTTTTGGTTTGTATGGATGGCAGGGCTTGAGATGTCATTTCATCTCAATGTCGGGTAAAAGTCCCATGAAAATTGGAAGCAAGATCTCCAAAATGACCTTAACAGTGTTGACGTGAACGTAAAACCTCAATTCAAACAAACAAACACAACCATACATCATCTATTAACCCTTATCTTGCTGTTCACGACAATCCCTATCTTTGGAAACAGTGGTCAAATCGGGTCACAGACATTTGTATGTAGTATCGAGTCAGGTTGAGCCTTCTTATTAAAGTGGGGCGGGGGATTTGACTGCTCTTGTTTGCTATAAGTTAGTCTCATAGAATGAAGAGGAATGGTCTCCCGGTAATGGCTTCCACCTGTCAAATGCTAGCCCTTGACAAAGGGTGACAATATCTTTCGCGCCTTCTTTCGGTATTGCAACATCACAGCCGCATAGGTATCATTAACCCTTATCTTGCTGTTCACGACAACCCCTATCTTTGCAAACAGTGTAGATCCAGATCAGATGGCTTCTGAAGAAGCCATCTGATCAGGATCTACACTGTTTGACATTCAGTTTATGAATTTGTAAGAATAACTTACATCAAATAATCTGATTGGTTCAAAGTCAGAAATGGGTGTGGCTTAACTGAATATTCAGCAAGAGAAGGGTTAAAGTCAGTATACAATATAAGCAGTGCAAGTGACTTCATCATTACTGCTTATGATGAGTCTTATTAACCCTTATCCTGCTGAATACATTAGTATAGTCACATCCATTTCTGACTTTCAACCAATCCAATCACTTGATATAACTAGCTTTTGTACCTATGCATAGTCCACGACCAATAAAAGTCAGAGATTTTCTAAGAATATAGAACTCATGTTTCTTCAAAACGGTGATCATAGAGCACTAACCAAAATTGGTCTTTAATAATCGTCCAACATAGACAGTCATGCAATGTATGCAAATCACACGGGGTTGTCGTGTTCATGAGGAATCATAAGAGTAAAAACCAAGACCTATATTTCGTTATTTTGGTTTTACATCCCTTTCAAGATAATTACACTCATATCGAGCCAATCGTCAATCAGAGGTGGGTGAAAACCGGAGAACCCGAAAAAAAAAAAACCTGACCTTCCGTTGCAGAACTTGGCCTCTCACATATGACCCGAATCAGGCTCAAACCCACAGTGGTGAGAGACCTAATGATTAAGAGTCAGCGCTCTTATCCACTGGGCCGCGGAGGCCCGTATGACCTCTACTTTCTATCTGGGATTTGATGTTTTCAAGGGCAGCCTTCTACAGCCTGATCAACTGTTACTAAAGTTGTCGTCAAATCTTGGTGGTGTTTAAGTACGTGATTCTTCAGTAATCTCCGTCTTATGAATGCCCCAGGGCAGTACGGACAACAGAACGGCTTTTCTCCGGTATGTCGCAGAATGTGTCTGTTAAGGTCACCTTTTCTGTTCGACTTATGGTTACAATAGGGACAAGGAAACCCTCTAAAGCGAACACCTTTAGACCACCTTGTTTTCATGATTTTCTCTCTGTTGGCTAAAACGGTGTAAGGAGCTGGTCTTTGTACGATGTTGTCATTTTCTGTCTGATGCGTTTCACCTAAAATACAAAAACATGCCTATACTAATACATTGTAAATTTTACCATGGAAAAATAAAAAAAATTCAGATGAAAAATTGTGATATTTTTCTTATATCTGCTCAAAACATAGCTAGAGGATACTCATTAGAACCGCCTCAGCAAGGCGGTTCTAACTAGTACCCACAATCTATGTTTTGGAGCAGAAATAAGAAAAATAATGTATACCCCTGGAAACCCCAATTTTACTACATAAAAGTGGGGTTTAAGGGGGTCAAAATTATATAGGCGTGTTTTCGTGATGAATAGCATGATATATTGATCAATTATGGTGCAACATACATGCAAAGTCAAACCAAACTGATGATGAATCGCAGATGCATTTCAAAATGCAGTGAGATATGACTGCACTTTTAATTTTAAACTTTGACATGTTTCAGGTAAGTCACCTTTAGTTAGGAATTTATATTGGTCAATTTGAAAATAACTAAAACTGAACAAGAAAGCAGTCTGAGGGACAGCCAGCTTGTGACTTTCACCTGTGACTTTGACCTTGAGTTGGCATGGTTTATTAATGGGTACTGCACATCAGCTCACTGAGGGGGGATATTTCACAAAAGTTTAATGAAAATCCTTCCAGGGGTAAATGAGATATGGAACGGACACAAAATGCCAAGTTTCAAGCTCCTGACCTTCACCTGTGACCTTGACCTTGAGGTGGCATTGTTTATTTAAGGGTTCTGCACATTAGCTCACTGAGGGGGATATTTGATTAAAGTTTAATGAAACTCCTTCCAGGGTTAAAGAAGACATGGAATGGACACAAAATACGAAGATTCAAACTCGTGACCTTCAACTGTGAACTTGACCTTGAGTCTGTATGGTTTATTTATGTGTTCTGCACATCAGCTCACTGAGGGTGGCATTTGACCAAAGTTTAATGAAAATCCTTTGAAGGGTAAAGGAGATATGGAACGGACACAAAATTCAAAGTTTCAAACTTGTGACCTTCTAATGTGACCTTGACCTGGTTTCAGCATGATTCATTTATGAACTCTGCACATGAGCTCACTGAAGGGGATAATTGACAAAAGTTTAATGAAAATCATTTGAGGGATAAAGGAGATATGGAACAGACTCAAAATTCAAAGTTTTAAATGTGACCTTCAAATGTGACCTTGACCTTGAGTCAGCATGGTTCATTTATGCGTTCTGCAAATCAGCTCACTAAGGGGGATAATTGACCAAAGTTTAATGAGAATCCTTGCAGGGGTAAAGGAGATATGGAACAAACACAAAATTCAAAGTTTCAAACACTTGACCTTCAGATGTGACCTTGACCTTGAGTCAGTATGGTTAAATTATGGGTTCTGCACAACAGCTCACTGAAAAGAATATTTGAACAAAGTTTAATGAAAATCCTTCCAAGGGTAAAGGAGATATGGAACAGACACAAAATTCCAAGTTTCAAACTTGTGACCTTCAACTGTGACCTTGACCTTGAGTCGGCATGGTTTATTTATGGGTTCTGCACATCAGCTCACTGAGACGAATAATTGACCAGTCTTATGAAAATCTATCATAGGGTTCAGGAGATGTGGAGCTGACAAGAAAGTGTTACGGACAGACAGATGGCCAGATGGACACATGGACAGACAGACAGACGAAGGCCATTCCTATAATCCCCGCTCCGCTTCGCGGCTGGGGATTTACAATCAGTTTTATGCTGCTGACAAGACTTGACTGTAAAAGATGCCCTAAAAAGGTACCAGGTTCCCACTGTCATATATATTAATTGCAAGTAAAGCTCCAAAAGTTCAGAAGCCAAACAAAATGATAAAATTTAAATTTACCACATTGCCCCTGCTTATTGGGGCTTGGAGAAATAGATTGGGATGCATGGTGCTCCCACCCAGAGCTGAAACTGACCACACATGAGTACTGGTAAACCAATTAGAAGGACTATACAATATAGCACGACTACCCCCGCCCATCTGGGCTTGAAGAAATAGATTGGTTGTATGATGCTTCCATGCAGAGCTAAAACCAACCACACACGAGTACTGGTAAACCGCTTAGGCCTGCGATCTAAGCCTGCCAGGCAAAGCGGTGCAAATCGGACCGTCCATGCTTATAACCCCATTTGGTTTAATTGGGCGACAGCATAGATGTCATTTCATCTCAATTTGGGGTAACAGTCTCACAATATTGGAAGCAATGTCTCCAAAATGACCTATACAATGTTGACAGGGATGTTAACCCTCAAATCAAACAAATTACTGCTATGCATCTTAAGACCAGGACATGGATAAACACAAAATACTGGACAGCAAAGTGGATACATTTTATTTTGGGCTGAAATATTTATCTTTTATGTAGAGAGATATGTTTAAGAGTTCAACCATTACTACAGTCTAAGATAATTCAGCAGACGACAAACTGTGGATATTTTTCTTGTTTTCCCTAGAAAACAGTACTTGACATCTTGTGCAAATTGTCTCCAAAGGAGACAATTTGCATGAGATGTCAAATCCTGTTTTCCGGGAAAATTAGAAAAAATATTTCAAAATGTCGTCTGCTGCATAAATAATACCCAGCTAAATATATAAATCTAACATGTTGGAAGAAATGTTACAGCCATTTGATAGAATATTTATCTATTCACCTTATTTGCATTATCTGTTGGTTCCTAGTCAGAAGGTTATCAGTGTTGGAAAAACTGGTAACCAGACCCCACTGACCTTAAAAGGTCAGTGGGGTCTGGTTACCTGTTTTTCCAATATTGACAATGTGCAAGCTGGGAGCCAGCAAGTAACGCAAATATGGTGAATCTCGTAGAAAAGTGTAGAAAAATTTGGATGGAACATATACATGTATCTAACAAATAGGAAGTTTGATACAGAATATCTAGCTACATGTAGCATGCAGAAAACAATGCTAGAAAATTCTGATACAATATCATAATGATCCTTGGCCCCTTCCCATCAGGCTTGAAGAAATATATGGGCTGCATTATGCTTCCACGCAGAGCTGAAACCGACCTGCACATGAGTACTGGTAAATCGCTTAGAGGATCTAAGCCTGCCCGGGCAAAGCGGTGCGAGTCGGCCTGTCCATGCATATAAACCCTATTGGTTTCATTGGGCAGCAGGGCTTGAGATGTCATTTCATCTCAGTGTCATGTAAAAGTCCGACAAAATTGGAAGCAACGTCTCCAAAATGACCTTTACAGTGTTGACAGGACGTAAAACTTCAAATCAAACAAACCATAATAATCCTAAGTATTTAGATAGACAGGCCTCAAAGCAAACTGAGCAGACCCAGTTCAGACTGCAGTCCGATCAGGGTCTACCCTGTTTGCCATTCCGCCTCCACTTTTTGGACTCCTTGCTGGATACCTAAAGAACTTGTTAAAATCTTAGGAGATTTACAGCAAATTCTCAAGGTGTTCAAACCTTTTCAGTGTTTGGTGTTTTTTAGGATAAAATGGTCTTTTTATGGGTACAGGCCTTTCTGCAAGTAATTTTTGGGGGTCACTTCTAAAACTAACTTTTTGGAGGTGTGTGTGTGTGTGAGAGTATGGGGGTGGGGCTGTCAAAATCAATGGTATTTTTCTGGCTTTAAATGCTTAATGAGTATTTTTTAAACATTTTTCCACTCATATCAGGTGCTGTTTTAATATGTTTTTGTTTCTTTCTGCACAACAGATCAGTAGCTTTTATAGTATATAGTTATAGTGGATAGAAACTGTTTAAAGCATTTTTGTTACAAATTGCAATGATTATAGGAAACCCAGTCTGGTCTTGCCCCCGCCCATCGTTGAAGAAATGCATGTAGATTTGGCTCTGTGCTGCTTCCAAGCAGAGCTGAAACTGACCATCCATGAGTACTGATAAACAACTTAGTTTTAACTAATTTCTTCTACTTCAAATGCGATGAAAAAATTCAAGCTTATTGAATCACTCTCAATTACTAATTCCGGGTGTAAACACGCATGCAAGACAGAGGCAGTGACTTTTACATCACTGCTACCCATTTATACATGATTGGAGTGGGGCAGTGACATAACGTGTCTTGCCCAAGGACACACCTTGCCTCTGGTGGCAGAATTCGAACCCATAACCTCATGATCATAAAACAAACAGGCGTAAATATCCATAAAATTGTCTCCAAAATGGCCTAAATAGTGTTGACAGGGATGTAAATCTCAATTCAAACAAAACCAAGACTGTTTACTTTAGTCACTGTAAAATGTATAGATATCTGTGATGTGAATACTCAAGTGTTTTATAAAAGCTTATTCTTGTCAGACAAATTAAACCAAATTTCTATTTTTGCTACAAAGGGAGGTAATACATACAGTAACATTGGAAGCGGGGTCAATTATGAAATTCCATGGGTAAACTTGTTTTTCAAATAAATTTTTCCACTTTTTTACTGAGCAGCCTATAAAATTGCCATAAAATTTTGTTAGGAAAGAACACTTGAGCAAATACCGCTGATCTGGGTAATGACTGTATATAAATATAATACTGAGTATGCAATGTCGGGTAAAAGTCCCACAAAATTGGAAGCAACGTCTCCAAAATGACCTTTACAGTGTTGACGGGGACGTTAAACCTCAAATCAAACAAACAAACAAATGCAAATGAGTTAACATTTCTTAGGACATTACCGAAAATCAGGCTGTTTCCGAACATTAATTCTGGGTGTTAACACCCGCGCAAGATAGAGGCAGTGACTTTAACATCACTGCTATCAATTTACACATGGTGTGTGTTGGGCAGTGACATAACGTGTCTTTCCCAAGGACACACCTCGCCTCTTGTGGCAGGATTCGAACTCTTAACCTCTCGATCATAAAACAAACTTGGGTAAAAATCCACATAATTGGAAGCAATAACTGTGATGTGAATACTCAATGGTTTTATAAAAGCTACTTCTTGTCAGAAACAAGAGGGCCATGATGGCCCTGGATCGCTCACCTGATCCATAGGGTATCAAGTGGGCCCCTGGGAGAGCCATTCTTGGCCCAGGCTATAATATGAAATCGGGCCAAAGGGCTAGGAGGAGATGTTGCTTAAAGGTATTTCTGTTTTTAGCTCTGGTGGCCATTTTGTTCAGCGGAGCAGAACCATTTTAGCAATTTCTGTAAAGGGTCATCCAAGGAGTGAGTGAGTGTTTCAGTTTTACGTCCCACCAACAGCTAAGGTCATACGGAGACGGGACCTCGGTTAGGGTCATCCAAGGAACATTTCTGTGAAATTATCTTGAAATCGGGCCAAAGGGCTAGGAGGAGATGTCGTTTAAAGGTTTTTCTATTTTCAGCTCTGGCGGCCATTTTGTTCAGCAGAGCAGAACCATTTTAGCAATTTCTGTAAAGGGTCATCCAAGGAACATTTCAGTGAAATAATTTTGAAATCAGGCCAAAGGGCTAGGAGGAGATGTCGTTTAAAGGTTTTTCTATTTTTAGCTCTGGCGGCCATTTTTTTCAGCGGAGTGGAACCATTTTAGCAATTTTGGTAGAGGGTCATCCAAGGAACATTTCTGTGAAATTATTTTGAAATCAGACCAAAGGGCTAGGAGGAGATGTCGTTTAAAGGTTTTTCTATTTTTAGCTCTTGCGGCCATTTTGTTCAGCGGAGCAGAACCATTTTAGCAATTTCGGTAGAGGGTCATCCAAGAAACATTTCAGTGAAATTATGTTGAAATCGGGCCAAAGGGCTAGGAGGAGATGTCTTTTTAAAGGTTTTTCTATTCTTAGCTCTGGCGGCCATTTTGTTCTGCGGAGCGGACCCCATTTTAGCAATTTTGGTAGAGGGTCATCCAAGGAACATTTCTGTGAAAGTATTCTGAAATCGGACCAAAGGGCTAGGAGGAGATGTCGTTTAAAAGTTTTTTTATTTTTAGCTCTTGCGGCCATTTTGTTCAGCGGAGTGGAACCATTTTAGCAATTTCGGTAGAAGGTCATCCAAGAAACATTTCAGTGAAATTATTTTGAAATCGGGCCAAAGGGCTAGGAGGAGATGTCGTTTAAAAGGTTTTTCTATTTTTAGCTCTGGTGGCCATTTTGTTCAGCTGAGCGGAACCATTTAAGCAATTTCGGTAGAGGGTCTTCCAAGGAACATTTCTGTGGAATTATTTTGAAATCGGGCCAAAGGGCTAGGAGGAGATGTCGTTTAAAGGTTTTTCTATTTTTAGCTCTGGTGGCCATTTTGTTCAGCGGAGCGGAACCATTTTAGCAATTTTGGTAGAGGGTCATCCAAGGAACATTTCTGTGAAATTATTTTGAAATCGGGCCAAAGGGCTAGATGTCGTTTAAAGGTTTTTCTATTTTTAGCTCTGGCGGCCTTTTTGTTCTGCCGAGCGGAACCATTTTAGTAATTTTGGTAGAGGGTCATCCAAGAAACATTTCTGTGAAATTATTTTGAAATCAGACCAAAGGGCTAGGAGGAGATGTCGTTTAAAGGTTTTTCTATTTTTAGCTCTTGCGGCCATTTTGTTCAGCGGAGTGGAACCATTTTAGCAATTTCGGTAGAGGGTCATCCAAGAAACATTTCAGTGAAATTATTTTGAAATCAGGCCAAAGGGCTAGGAGGAGATGTCGTTTAAAGGTTTTTCTATTTTTAGCTCTGGCTGCCATTTAAAATGATTTTGTTCAGCGGAGCGGAACCATTTTAGCAATTTTGGTAGAGGGTCATCCAAGGAAGATTTCTGTGAAATTATTTTGCTCTGGCGGCCATTTTGTTCAGCGGAGCGGAACCATTTTAGCAATTTTGGTAGAGGGTCATCCAAGGAACATTTCTGTGAAATTATTTTGAAATCGGGCCAAAGGGCTAGGAGGAGATGTCATTTAAAGGTTTTTCTATTTTTAGCTCTGGTGGCCATTTTGTTCTGCGGAGGGGAACCATTTTAGCAATTTTGGTAGAGGGTCACCCAAGTGTCACGGGAGAGATGTTTTGTTGTCACGGGATTGTTATGGATTGGATTGATGAATGGGTTTAAGGTGGTTGTGGCCACATGATGATGGATGACGTTGAAATGACCTTCTCCCGCTTTCTCGAGGGGGTTCAGGGTTCAAAGAATGACAACTCTAGCTGTTTGATGATTTCATGTTGTTGGATCGAGCTAAGTCATGAACCTTCTCCCTCTTGACCTCGTCATCTGAATAATATTATATAAACATCCTTAGTAATATGGAACAATATATAAATGGTGTTCGTCAGGTGGTCGTGAGACCTACCCTCGCCAGGGACAAAGAAAGACTGGCAAAAGCTGAGGTAAGAATGTGCGCATGCGGTGTTAATCAGTGAAGTGAAAAGCGCGCGAGACTTACATAAGGACACCGGAAATTGATATACGCTACTCAGGAATGCTTAATGCTTAATGAAATATGAAATATATGAGTATATGAAGTATGAAAAACGACGACCAATAGGGGAAAATAACTGGAGACGACTAGAAAGTCCTAAACGCAAGCGCTCCTCCAGTTTCCATAATTTCACTCTGTGACACAAGGAACATTTCTATGAAAGTATTTTGAAATCCATTCACTGGTTTAGGAGGAGATGTCATTTAAGTGAATTGTTGACGACGCACACCGCACGACGCACGCCGGACGCCGGACAAAAGGCGATCACAATAGCTCACCTTGAGCACTTCGTGCTCAGGTGAGCTAAAAATTAATAAACCAAATTTCTATTTTTGTTACTAAGGGAGGTAGTACATACAGTAACATTGGAAGCGGGGTCATTTACGGAATTCTCTAGGCAAATGCTGTTTTTCAAATTAATTGTTCGGCCTATAAAATTGCCATAAAATTTTGTTCCGAAAGACAGTTCAATTCTCAACTCGAGCAAATACCGCTGACCTGGGGAATGAATACAGTACTAATGCCCGGAATATGCGAATGAGTTAACATTACTTAGGATAATACCGAAAATCAGGCTCGCTTAACACCGTGAATTACCCTCAAAGCTCCGTAATGCGGCCAGAACGAGCCCTGCCAGAGAGAACACTTACATGGACATAGAATAACTGCGATATGAAAGTATTCCGGATTTTAGACCGGTTTGGGGCGTAACGTCTCTTTTGCGAAAGCCATTAAACATGGGTATTATGTATTCATCCGCAATGTCAACAATGTTTTTCATTCATAAATTACGGTATGTTCCTTTCAGAATTTTTGTTATTATTGAAAAGTAAATAGAAGGACATGCCTGTTATAACAAACTGATAATATGTACAAGGTATAGCAATTCATTTCATCAGCCATTTCTGTGAAACTTTTATAACTGTTTTGAATATGGAATAGTATTTTCTCACAGACTCTCGGCGGTGATTAGACCATTTGCATGAGCCGAAAAATTTGGTTTATATATGTTAACCCTGAAGCGATTGTGATACAATTAAGGCTGACACGATTAATCATATAATCGATTAATCGATCAATAAACTGCACAAAAATGATTATCATTTCTGATTTGCTTTTAATCCATTACTTGATACGTAGAATTTACTACCCAAGCATTCTGCAGCGTCTCATCTGGGTCTACACTGTTTGCTCAGCGGCCCCCGCCCATTGGGGCTTGTAGAAATATTTGGGCTGCATGATGCTTCCACGTAGAGCTGAATCCGACCCGACCCGCAAAGTGGTGCGAGTCGGACCGTCCATGCTTATAAACCCTTTTGGTTTCATTGGACGGCAGAGGTTGAGATGTCATTTCATCTCAATGTCGGGTAAAAGTCCCACAAAATGGAAGCAACGTCTCCAAAATGATCTTTACAGTGTTGATGGGGTCGTTAAACCTCAATTCAAACAAACAAACAAAAACTGTTTGCTCAGCCATGTCTGTTCAAATGTACATATGGTAAAGTGCAACATATGGTAAGAGTCATGCTCAGACAGGTTAAATTATGAAAAAAAAAACCTTAGCGATTACTAATCGATTATTGATCGCAATGACAGGACTGATAATCGATTATCTTTTCAGCTCCGATTAGCCAGCCCTAGGTACAATCGCTCCAAAAATGAAGCTCTAAAGGGCTTTAAGGCTTAACAAGGTAAATGATGTCGAAGGACAACAGACGACACAGGTATGAAAGACACAGGGTGATCACAATAGCTCACCTTGCTCAAGACTGCTAAAAATAAGAAAGAATGCTTCGAAATATTAATGCTGTCTATTAAAAATACATAGTGCTTAGGGTAAATTTCCCTAAAACACTCATAGGACATTAAAACAAGAGGCCCATGGGCCACTATGCTCACCAGAGCTCAGGTGGGCACTGCCAAATTGCAGCCATGTATTTTAACATGATATCATTTTAATCTGCCAAATGAACCCCCATATCCAAATGAGCATCCATGTGGACTCAGTATATGAAACATTAGGCCTTTTATGAAGTAGAGGGGGTGGGGCATGGACCCAATGGAGCCCTGGTTGGTATCACTAAATGGGTCTTATCACAAGAACAAGAATATATATGGTTTAGCAGTGGGGATCTGCATGGCTGAGATATAAGTGGAGGGGTTGGAGCATGCCCTGTCGTTCCCAGGAAAGCCCAAGATTGTTGTCCCTAAATGTGTCTCATCATAAGGACCAAGTATATATATGGTTTAGGGGTGGGATTCTGAACGGTTTCCAAGATATCCTTTCATGAAGTGGAAAGGAAAGGACTGGCCCCTGCGGACAACCCTACAGTAGGTGTGCTAATAATAAGGAACAAGAACATATATGAATATGGGGTGGGGATTTGAATGGTTTCTGAAATATATGGCCTTTTATGAAGTGGAAGGGCGGGGCACATTGCCTCAGCACAAAGAGACCCCCAAGTTGGTGTGACTGAATGAGTCTTATCATAAGGAACAAGAATATATATGGTTTAGGGGTGGGGATCTGAACTATTTCTGAGATATGTGGCTTTTAATGAAGTCAAGCGGTGGAGCAAGGCCCGGGCATGCCCCGGGGACTCACAAGCTGGTGTCAATGAATGTGCCTTATCATAAGGAAGATGAATATATATGGTTTAGGGGTGGGGCTCTGAACAGTTTCTGAGATATAAGGCCTTTTGTGAAGTGGAGGGATGGGGCAAGGCCCAGGGAGACCCCCAGGTTGGTGTCAATGAAAGTGTCTTATCATAAGGTACAAGAATATATATGGTTTAGGGGTGGGGATCTGTAAGGTTTCCGAGATATTGTGATATTATGAAATGGAGGGGGTGGGGCATGGCCCCAGCACATCCCTGGGGACCCCCAGGTTGGTGTCACTAAATGTGTCTCATCATAATGAACAAGAACATATATGGTTTAGGGGTGGGGATCTGAACAGTTTCTGAGATATATGGCCTTTTGTGAAGTGAAGGGGTGGGGCATGGCTCCGGCGCACCCCGGAAGACCCCAATTTGAAGTCAATGAATGTGTCTTATCATAAGGAGCAAGAATATATATGGTTTAGGGTTGGGGATCTGTAAGGTTTCCGAGATATTGGGCCTTTTATGAAATGGAGGGGCGGGACATGGCCCCGGCGCATCCCGGGGGACCCCCAGTTTGATGTCACTGAATGCATCTTATCATAAGGAACAAGAGTATATAGGGTTCAGGGGTGGGGATCTGAATGGTTTCCGAGATATTGGGCCTTTTATGAAGTGGAGGGGGTGGGGCATGGCCTCGGCACATCCCGGAGGACCTCCAGGTTGGTGTCACTGAATGCATCTTATCAATAGGAACAAGAATATATATGGTTTAGGGGTGGGGATCTGTAAGGTTTCTGAGATATAAGGCATTTTATGAAGTACTGGGGGCGGGGCATGGCCCCGGCACAACCTACTGGACCCCCTGGTTGACATAAAAGCATATGGCTGAGAGACGTTTACTAAAGGAACATTTCTATGAAAGTTTTATCAAAATATCTGCAAAGGCTTTGTAGTTAATGCCATTTTTCAATTTTCCCCATTATAAGTCTATGGAAAATCTAAGTTGCCATAGCAACCAAACTAAAGAGCCGAATTTCATAAAAAACACAAAACCTGTAAAGGCAAATATGGTGAATATTTCCATAAACTCTCAGCCTCATAGAGCATACGGTTTCTGAGGAGATGATTTTTTAAGTATTTTTTGTCTATTTTTTTATTTTGGTTTCCATGGCAACCAACAAAAATGAGCAGAAGGCCTAAAATCATACGGCAGATAGTAGATCGCCTATGGAACATTTCTTTGAAAGTTTTGTCAAAATATCTGCAGAGGCTTGGCAGTAAATGCCATTCTTCTATTTTCCCCATTATAAGTCTATGGGAGCTCTAAGTTGCTATAGCAACCAAACTAATGGGCCAATTTTCATAAAAAACACAAACTTTCAATCCCCCAGCCCAAGGATGCTACAGATGAAATTTGGACTCAATCGGCCCGGTGGCTTCAGAGGAGATGTCGTTTGAAAATGTTAACGCCAGACGACGACGACGACGACAACGACGGACAACCGGTGGCTTCAGAGGAGATGTCGTTAGAAAATGATAACGCCAGACGACGACGACGACAACGACGGACAACTGCCTATCCTATAAGCTCCCCCGGAGCCTTTGGCTCTGGTGAGCTAAAAAGCTGATAACGACATAATCAAATATTTGTTACAGTCGAACTTCAATAGCTTGAACACGCCCCAAAATCTGTTCGAGACAGGGGTAGTTCGAGCCACTGAGGGTTACTGCCAGGAGGCATAACAATATACTTTTAGACATCTTTTCGGTGTTCCATAATGAATATGTATGCTGTGTGTACTCATTAGAATCTCCTAATGAGTACACACAGCATACATTTGTAAGATAAAAGACTTAAATCTCCTTAATTATCCCACACTAGTTCTTATGTAGAGGATTTCGCTAGGGGCTCAAGAATGGGTTCGACACAACCATGGTAAATGAGCCATCGGTGTTCGAGCTATCGAAGTTCTACTGTATATTGTCATGATATACTGTATCATCATGTGATCAAGTCTGATAATGAACACCCCAGTAAACCCCACTTTATATAGAGAAAACTGGGATTTATGGGGGTATATATTATTTTTCTTACTTCTGCTCCAGGACATAGGTTGTGAGTACTCATTAGAACCAGCTCAATGAGCCAGTTCTAATGAGCACACACCACCTATGTTTGCAGTATATATAAGAAAAATATCACAAAATTTTCATCAGAAAAGTAGCCATTATGGAGATGTGAAAAATGCTCTATGTCACATGGGTGTTTTATCGTAATGCAATATTAAGTGCCAGTAGAATTTTTTTAACCCCTATCTTTGGAAACAGTGTAGATCCCGATCAGATGGCTTCTGAAGAAGCCATCTGATCAGGATCTACACTGTTTGGCATTCAGTTTATGAATTTGTAGCAATAAATTACATCAAGTAATTTGATTGGCTGATAGACAGAAATGGGTGTGGCTTAAATGAATATTCAGCAAGAGAAGGGTTAACAGTTCAAGCGATATGGTGAAGACAAGCAAAAACTGAACAATCTTAGGATATATACCCGGCAAAAAAAGTTCTGCACAACTGGGTTTTTTTTTTAGGTCAATCATCTTGTTGCATTGAAGTATTATCCCAGGTATAACATTTTGTTATCAAAATATTATTAAAGATAATAGGCAAAATCACTGAGCCATGAAATATAGGTCACACTGACCTAGATATATTTTGAGGTCAATCAGCAAGTCACATGGAACTAATAATCAAGGTATGACATTTCTTTATCAAATAATATTCAAGATAATAGGCAAAATCAGTGAACCATGAAATATAGGTCACAATGACCTAGATACCTTTTGAGGTCAATCATGGGGTCACACGGAACTAATAATCCAGGTATGACATTTTTTCCATCAAATAGTATTCAAGATAATAGGCAAAATCACTGAACCATGAAATATAGGTCACAGTGACTTAGATATATTTGGTGGTCAATTATCCGGTCACATGGCTCTAATAATCCAGGTATGACATTTCTGCTTCAAATAGTATTCAAGATAATAGGCAAAGTTACTGAACCATGAAATATAAGTCACAGTGACCTAGATATATTTTGAGGTCAATCATAGGATCACATGACACTAATATCCAAGGTATGACATTTCTCCAACAAATAGTCTTCAAGATATAAGGCAAAATCACTGAACCATGAAATATAGGTCACAGTGACCTAGATATATTTTGAGGTCAATCATGGGGTCACATGGTACTAATATCCCAGGTATGACATTTCTCCAACAAATAATCTTCAAGATATAAGGCAAAATCAGTGGACCGCGAAATATAGGTCACAGTGACCTAGATATATTTAGAGGTCAATCATGGGGTCACATGGTACTTATATCCCAGGTATGACATTTCTCCAACAGATAGTCTTCAAGATATAAGGCAAAATCACTGGGGCGTGAAATGTAGGTCACCATGGTCTTCACCCTTTTACACTTGCACCAATGTCACATGGTTGGCTGATAAATAACCAATTGTGTTTATAACTTGTTTGCATATTGGAAACATATATGACAAATTACAAAGGTGTCCTAGATTTTGACCCCTAGCCCCACCCCATCCGTCCTCCCAGGCATGAACCCAGGGGTGTGTTGTCTTGGAATCTCAGACTCACGCCCGTGTATCCAACTTGTAAAATATGAATCCTTTGTGATGAGTGTCTGTTGAGATATAAGCAATTCAAAAAATTTAACAGTTTTACAGAGGTGTTCTAGATTTTAGCCCCTAGCCCCACCCCGGGGCATGAACATCAGAAGACCCTCCCAGGTACTTAAGTTCCAAATATGAGTGCTCTGTGATGAGTGACTGCTGAGATATAAGCATTTGAAAAACTTTAACGCAGTGTGACGGGAACGCACACGCACACGCAAAGGCGCACAAATGAGGTGACATCAATAGCTCTCCATGTACTTCGTACAGGCGAGCTAAAAATAATATAGGCATAACTCTGGCAATAAGTGGTGGACTGTCGGCCCCCGCCCATAGGGGCTTGAAGAAATATATGGGCTGCATAATGCTTCCACGCAGAGTTGAATCCGCCCCGCACACAAGTACTGGTAAACCCCGTAGAGGATCTAAGCCTGCCCAGACAGAGCGGTGCGAGTCTGACGATCCATGCTTATAAACACTATTGGTTTCATTGAGCAACAGGGCTTGAGATATCATTTCATCTCAATGTCGGTTAAAAGTCCCACAAAATTGGAAGCAATATCTCCAAAATGACCTTTACAGTGTTGATGGGGACATTAAACTTCAAATCAAACAAACAAACAGAACAGACAATAAACAAAGCTACATTCCGACAAGACATCATGGTGACATAGTGCATTCTTTCATATCTCCAAAATGATTCCTTTTCTAATTAAAAATAAAAATTTGTAATACAGTAGAACTTCAATGGCTCGAACAACAATGGCTCTTTACCATGGCTGAGTTGAACCCATTCTTGAGCCCCTAGGGAAATCCTCTACATAAGAAATAGTGGGGATAATTAAGAAGAATTTATGCGTTTATCTTGCAAATGTATGCTGTGTGTACTCATTAGAATCGCCTCAATGAGGCGTTTCTAATGAGTACACACAACATACATTTTCATAAAAGAACACCGAAAAGATGTCCAAGAGTATCTCGTTATGCCTCCTGGAAGTAATCTCAGTGGCTCAAACAACCCCTGTCTCGTACAAATTTTCATGGTCCCAAAGGGACTCATACTCCAAACATAGGCTGTTGTTGCTCGTTAGAACTGCCTCAAATGAGGCAGTTCTAATGGGTACAGACAACCTACATCTTAGAGCACATAATTTATACCCCTTTAAACCCCAGTTTTCTCTCTAGAGTTAGTATAAATCCCAGGGTTAAGAGGAGTGGCTGACACTTCATTAAATAAATAGGTCAAGGTCAGTTAAATGGGCCACAGTCCCCTGGAGTCAGATATTTGTCCTCAAATGGCACTGTGTACCATGTGTGAAGAATGCATCATCTGTATTCCTTCCTAAGAGATATTGTACATTAAGACCACCTTTGGGACTGTTCAATAGTGGTCTTTAAGACCACTTTTGAACAGTACCAAAGGAGGTCTCTCATTAGGGCATCAAAACAGTAAAAGAACAAGAGGACCATGATGGTCCTTTTTCGCTCACCTGAGCTAAAAGATATACATGTGGGCCCCAGGGTGAGGCAATTTTTGGCCCCAAGTCTAAAATTTGAACAATCTCGGTAGACCCCGGTGCGGGGGCATTTTGACCTAAGGGCTATAATTTGAACTATCTTGGTAAAGGTCCACTAGATGAAGCTTCATACTAAATATCAAAGACTTGGGCCTTCAGTATTCAGACAAGAAGATATTTAAATGTTTTTCACTTATAAGTCTATGAAAAATCACTGGGCCCCAGCGCAGGGACATTTTTGGGCCCAAGGCTGTAATTTGAACAATCTTGGTAGAGGTCCTTTAGGTGAAGAAGATTTTTAAAGGTTTTCCCTACATAAGCCTATGTAAAACCAGTGGGCCCTGGCACGAGGCCATTTTTGGCCCCAGGCCTATAATTTGAACAATCTTGGTAGAGGCCACTCAAAGGGTGAAGCTAAATACCAGGTATCAAAGAACTGGGCACTCTGGTTTAAGACAAGAATATTTTTAAATGTTTTTCCCTTATAACTCTATGTAAAAGTAGTGGGCCCTGGGGCGGGGCCAGTTTTAGCCCTAGGGTCATAATTTGATGAATCTTGGTTGAGGTCCACTAGGCAAAGCTTCGTACCAAATATCAAAGATCTAGGCCTTCTGGTTTCAGACAAGAAGATTTTTGAAGGTTTTCCCAATATAAGCCTATGTAAAACCAGTGGGCCCCAATGGGGGGCCATTTTTGGCACCAGGGCCATAATTAGAACAATCTTGGTAGAGGTCCACTATGTGAAGCTACATACCACATATCAAAGACCTGGGCCTTTTGGTTTCAGACAAGAAGATTTTTAAAGGTGTTCCCTATATAACCCTATGTAAAACCAGTGGGCCCTGCCCCCGGGCCAATTTTGGCCCCAGGGCTATAATTTGAACAATTTTGGTAGAGGTCAACTAGATGAAGCTTCATACCAAATATCAAAGACCTGGGCCTTTTGGTTTCAGACTAGAAGATTTTTAAAGGCTTACCCTATATAACCCTATGTAAAACAGGTGGGCCCCGCCCAGGGGCCATTTTTGGCCCAAGGGCTATAATTTGAACAATCTTGGTAGAGATCCACTAGAAGAAGCTTCACACCAAATTTAAATGACCTGGGCCTTCTAATTTCATACAAGAAGATTTTTAAAGGTTTTCTCCTATTTTTCCCTTTTGGCAACCAGAGTTCTACATGGAATTTAATTCTTTGAACAACTTTCAGAGAGGACCACCTAAGGATTATTTCTGCCAAGTTATATCCAAATCTGTTCAGTGGTTTAGGAGGAGATGTTGTTTGAAGACATTATGAACGGACGGACGAAGACGACGACGACAGACGGTGACCGATCACAATAGCTCACTGAGCCTTTGGCTCAGGGCTCAGGTGAGCTAATAACCGAAATCTCCTCAATAAGCTTTAATCAAAAGCAGATTTATTCTTAATTTTAGGTGGTCTTAATGGCGAAATTTTACTGTACATAGGGTACATACAGTGAACACTCAATAAGCTTTAATTAAAAGCAGGTTTCATTGCTCTTAAAGGAACTCATTTTTGATTTTTATTTGCCTTCACTGCAGCTGGTGTTGTGCCATGTGGCGGCCGTAAAACGTCTCCCCGTACATCAACCATAGTGCAGTTTATATTTTACTTTTGGTCCTTTGAGATCAGCGTGAATATTCTGAGAAATCAGAAATAAATTATTAGTTTAGACTCAAATTCTAGACAGGTTTTTAATTATTTGGACCTCATTTTGGATTTATATCAGTCTTTGAATCGACTGCCTATTCGAAATTCGCAAAATTGCAGTATGCTTCCTCTGGCTTTCGTTGCCAGATCATTACAGGGTCACTGATGTGGCTTTATTAGCCGAAACTATGTAGTATGACCCATCTTCTTTCTTATGAATATTTCCATTGCTCTTAAAGGAACTCATTTTTTATTTTTATTAATCTTAATTTTAGGCTGTCTTAATAGTGGAATTTTACTGTACCTAGGGTAAAATACAGTGACCACAGTATAGTAGTTGCAGATAAGATTGACTATGCGGAGCTATCCTTTGTACCTGCCTTAGGAATATTCCATTGACAAAAAGGTAAACCAAGTCACCCGATTGTGTGAATTCAACTGTAACACAAGCATAGCTATCGCGTATCTGACCATATTGTCCGCTTGTAGAAAGCCTGCGAAAGGCACTTTATCGATTCTTCTGGTGGACTCAGCAAATTTGACATATATTGACAACACCTGAATAGCTCCGCCTAGTCAATCTTATATGCGACTACTATACTAAGTTGAAACTTTTGGTCATGTATGAATACATGAGTATGTACATACAAAGTCATATAGATACACACATATAGTATTAACCCTTATCTTGCTGAATATTCATTTAAGCCACACCCATTTCTATCTATCAACCAATCAAATTAACTGATGTAATTTATTGCTACAAATTCACAAACTTAATGCCAAACAGTGTAGATCCTGACCAGATGGCTTCTTCAGAAGCCATCTGATCTGGATCTACACTGTTTGCAAAGATAGGGGTTGTCGTGAACAGCAAGATAAGGGTTAACCCATAAAATGCCAATCACGACGACTGTCGTCTGCTTTGCCATCTGCCGGTTACATTAATAGTCCTGAACCGGGGCCCACACTGTTGCCTGTATGCAAAACTATTTTTAACAAGAAATATCTTTAAAAAAGATAAGCGGCGTAGATTTAATTGGAAGGTTGTTTAGAAATATGAGCTACAATAGTGACAGCAACAGTTGTCTAGCTATGAACTGGTTTACTGTATTCAAACAATTCAGATGTCACGCGAGGTAAAATAGCTTTGCAGAGGGCGGTGTCCCGCCTGTTTGAGCTAAGGTCAATGTAAAAGGTCAAGGTTAAAAACATGACCTCATTTCATTTATGATCTCAAGTATATGCACAACAAATAAGAAAACTTTATCATTTACTGTTTTTGAACACAAATTCTAGGGTTAACATTTAGGGTTGTCGCCATGGTGAACGTAAACGCATAGACGGACGAACAAACGGACGAGCAGACAAACGGACAGAAACTTGATCTTATGTGCACCTAACTAAAACTCAAATTACACTTATTACTTTTCAGAATTGATATAACATTAATGATATTCGAAAATGTCCATTTTGTGTTAAAATGGAGGACATAAAGTATGCTGAAGACAAATGATACACTGCAACTTTTATTGGGCATATATTGTAAATTAAACATCTGTCAATTTGTAATGCGATTATTACATGTTTTTGTCATGCTATATCTCTTTATTGGTTTCATTGGCCAACAGGGCTTGAGGTGTCATTTTATCTCAATGTCGGGTAAAAGTTCCACAAACTTGGAAGCAACGTCTCCAAAATTACCTACACAGTGTTGATGGGAACGTTAAACCTCAAATCAAACAAACAATTCCTTTCGCAGAAAATTCTTCCTTTCGCGAAAGGAACCTTCCTTTCGCGAAATGGTTCCTTTCGCTATATAGACCAACCACGTGAAATTAGGTCAAAATAGCTATTCACCGCAGCAGTTTCAGAATTCACTAGAAACACAATTATACATATGACGTATGGTCATCAAAGGACAAGACGGTGAGCAAGCCGAAACTGTATATATTTTTCATTCATGTCTCACATAAAAAAAATGAAACATTTCCTAGTTTAAAACTTCGGTAAACTGTCGTGTTTTTTTTAGTAGATTTATTTATGCAAATCATTGACCAATGAAATGGTCATCTCCTTGGACATGTGGTTTTATTGACCAATGGAATAACGAAAAATGTAGGACAAAAGCAAAAACATAACGGCTACGCCGTAAAAACGTTTGCTAGAAGATTCCACAGATGACATAAGCAGACAACATTTTCAGATGTTGTTTTTCTCGGCCGCTTAAGGGGCAAAAAATGTCAGATCTTGTTAACTGCAGCTTACAGAATTTACAATTTAACTCTTATCATGCTGTTCACAACAACCCCTATCTTTGGAAACAGTGTAGATCCAGATCAGATGGCTTCTGAAGAAGCCATCTGATCAGGATCTACACTGTTTCACATGAAGTTTATGGATTTGTAAGAATAAATTACATGAAGTAATCTTATTTGTTCGAAATCAGAAATGGGTGTGGCTAAATTGAATATTCAGCAAGATACGGGTTAAGCAAAAAACTAAAAATTATGTAAATAAAAGAAATACAATACATCTAAGATAAGTAAGACAAATAAATATTTGTCCACTCCATTATCAGACCCATTTACAATAAAATTTAAAATGAAATCTGTAAAATAGCACCAGTTACCCAGTTACTGTACCACCTTTTGTCACAATAAGCTATGACAAAAACAACAAAAAACCAGAGACCCATTGGCCACTACGCTCACCAGAGGTCAAGAGTGAAAAACTTGCCCACGCCTTGGCAGCCTTGTTTTTCAACAAACAATGGTGGTTTGAAAAATTTAGCCTTTCAGTTCATGAAATGAAGTTGCAAATCTTTTTTGCCATACATGGGCTTGGCAGCCATCTTGCCCGTAATTATCATCTTCCATTCTATTGGTTTCATTGGGCGACAGGGCTTGAGATGTCATTTCATCTCAATGTCGGGTAAAAGTCCCACAAAATTGGAAGCAACGTCTCCAAAATGACCTTTACAGTGTTGACGGGGACGTTAAACCTCAAATCAAACAAAACTTCCATTTAGCTGACTGCATATATTAACCCTTGTCCTGCTGAATATTTTAATCTAGCTCACCCACTACCGATTATCAACCAATCAGGTTACTTGATGCAAATTATTGCAACAAATTCACAATTTGAATGACAAACAATGTAGATCCTGATCAGATGGCTTCTTCAGAAGCCATCTGATCTGGATCTACATTGTTTGAAAGATAAGGCATATCTGGGCTCAGCAGGACAAGGGTTAACCCTTATCTTGCTGAATATTCATATAAGCCACATCCATTTCTGACTTTGAACCAATCAGATTACTTGATGTAATTTATGGCTACAAATCCATAAACTGAATGTCAAACAGTGTAGATCCTGATCAGATGGCTTCTTCAGAAGGCATCACTTCTTCAGAAGCCATCTGATCTGGATCTACACTGTTTGCAAAGAAAAGGCTTGTCGTGAACAGCAGGATAAGAGTTAATTCTGATGCCATAGGCAACTAGAGAACCACAAAAAAATCCCCTGTGTTGCCTTTTTCTCAGTAGAAATGCCCGGTCAAGGTGAACCAACGGTGACCATCTGAACAATTTGTTAGGAATACCATTTTTGATGCCACCGAATACAACAGGGGTGCGAACAGTCCCAAAATCTCAATCCTGAAAATCTGCTATTTGAATCCTGAAGTGACCTCAATGTTATCTTGAAATAAAAAATAATGGATTTACCCTTCCTATATCAATGGAGATTAGTGGCTTCATGCTTAGTTGTAGCTAACCATTTAATTAAAACATGTTAAACTTCAAATTGACAATAATAAATGACAATTTATATGCATCATGCCAAAGCTCTTAATCCTGAAATCAGGATTAATCCTGAACTTTCTCACACCTGATACAACAGAATCAGTAAAATCAAAGGTTTCGCCTCTTTCACATGCACCGATCTAAGTGACCAAAGTGGATCTTGATGTAAAATAGATTATGGTCAACTGAGTCTCCAATGCTACATACCAAGTTTCAAGGTCATGGGTAATTGGTTCCTGAAAAGAAGACTGCCAAAGGGTTTTAACCAAATAAGGGCATGGCAGCCATCATGAATAAGTGACTTCAATCCCACAAACAAATTTTCATTGCCACATCCCATAGAATCTGATATAATTCGGTTTCAATCAGCATAGCAGTTAAGAATCTGTGCCATCCAGGACAGTAAATCACCTTGACCTTTGGAATAAAAAAACCCCTCTTTTTAGCTAATTGCAAATATCAATGCTGAGGCCATAGGATACAATAGAATCAGAAAAACCCATTGTTTTGCATTTTTCCAATACAAATGCTTAAGTGACCAAATTTGACCTTGATGTAAAATAACTCAAGGTCACCCAAAAGGTCATCATCTGAATGAAATTGGTAGGGCACTGAGTTTCCGATACTGCATACTAATCAGCCTTTTTGTTTTGAGGAGGCCTTATAAGGTTTTCACCATGTATGGGCATGGTGGTCATTTTGGTCATGTACAAGCAACTCCAATGCCATGAATTAGGTTTCATTGCCTCATCACATTGAGGCTTTATATGTAATTTGGTTTCAAACAGTTTGGAAATTAAATGGAGAAGACAGAAATACTGAATATGAGAAATCCAGAACAAAGGTCAGTAAATGGCCTTGACATTAGGAATCAATAATCCTCCTTTTAGCTGATGTAAATATCAATTTTGATGTCATAGGCAACATTAAGATCAGAAAAATCCACTGTCTTGCCTTTTTCACATACTACTGCTCAAGTGACCAAATTTGACCATGACATAAAATAGGGCCCAAGTTTCTGATGCTTTTTCAAGGTCAACTGCTATTTGGTTCATGAGGAGGAGATTTTTAAAGGTTTTTACTATATATGGGCATGGTGGTCATCTTGGCCATGTGACTCCAATCACACAAATTAATTTTTCTTGCAGTTTACTCAATAAACAGTGTGTTGATTACATGACCAGACAACGGACAAGCAATGGCAAGCCTCATGACGCCGGACAGTGACCCTTGGGATGGATTTTCCCTCACACCCATATAAGATTCTTATAATGTCACAGGGGTGTCCGGAGTTCAAACCATTATCCTGCTGAATAAATTAATTTGACCCACCCATTTCTGAGAATTAACCAATCAAATAACTTGATATAATGTATTCATTCCACCTTGCAAACCTTACCACAAACAGTACTGATTCTGATCAGATGGCTTTCACTCTCAACCCATTTTGTATCAGAAACCCCAAAATGGGTAACTGGGAAACTGGGAGGCAGCATGACATGGCGTCTTATCAGGACCTACACCATTTGCAAAAAGTTAAGCCATTTTCCAGATAAATTAAAAAAAAAAACACAACCTGACATCCCTTTATTTTGAAATGGACTCCTGCTGTAAGGAGGAAGATTCCATTTGGTACAAAACGGGTTAAAACATCCAGGGTGTACTCTTGAAACATGGGTCCACTTAAAAATTGGCTCAATATTAAAACATGAATTCCCTTTACAAGGGACACAACTCAAGGAGTATTTAATCCTTATCCTGCTGAATATTTAATTAAGCCACACCGGCTCTGAGTATCAACCAGTCAAATTGCAGTAAAATTCCTATATTAAGACCACCTTTGGAACTGTTCAAAAGTGGTCTTAAAGACCACTTTTGAACAGTCCCAAAGGTGGTCCATGACCAGAGGACACTGTGGGCAGAAATCACAAAGGAAAACTAGAGAAAGTGGCCTCTGGGTCACGTAAACCCCCGGCCAGCGCCACCCTCTGATATATCTTTTCAGCTTGTATGTAATATGAATGAATTCAAGAAGCTATAAGAATCTATAAATGTGCTTGTAAAAGCTAAACCAAACACAAAATTACTAAATGGACCAAGTGAGTGAGGGCATCAAAGTTACTGAAGGGGTGGGGACATCAATGTTACTGAAGCAGCAGGGTGGGGTATGCATCAATGAAATCTTTGGACTGGTATGCAAACTTGATGCAAGTATCAACTGAATTTTTCTTAGAGTTTAGAACATACAGGTACCTATACTGGCCGTAAATAGAAACTATACACTTTAAATTGTCTTGCCTGACAAAACAAGTGGATAATTCAGCTAAAAATTACTGACTAAGGATTTAACTTACTACAGACATGAATCCTGTAACTATTTAAAGAAAATCTAGTGTTCAAAATAAAAGTTTTTGGAGAAAATATAAAAAAGTGCCTTTTTCACAAAATCTGTTTGTAATCGAATTTGGACTTCGTTTTTGCGTACAGGTATTAAGTTAAAAGCAAGGAATAAGAAAATAACACAACATATAAAAATTATCGAGAAACAAACATTTTATTAAACCTCAAAAACTGCATTTTTCAGCGAAATTTTCAAAATAATGTTTCAAGCAAAAAATCAACCCAAAGGTGCATACAATCGTTTTAGCATCTTCAGCTGTGTCTTAAATATTGATTAAAAAAAAAAACGTAATCAGAAATTCCATACTTATCCATAACTTCCGGTGGTTTGGTCCAATATTTAATGGTCGATAACTTTTCAACCAATGTGAAAATATTCATTTTATAAACAATATTCCCAACGTTAGATGATGAGTAATAATTGGTAAAAATGGGAATCACATTCACGGCCCAAAAAGTTTGACTCAATGGAAACTTGAACACCAAAATTTTAACCCTTGCCTTGAACCTGTGTGTGTGTGCATGTGAAATCGGGTTTAACGTCGCTTTCAACGATTTTTCAGTCATATCATGACGGTTTCTGGTTCCGACAGGGAGCTCAATGCTCACTTTTATAGTGCTGCCTCGCTGAAGTATCATGTCCCACACACATTACATGATACCACACCCAGTCACACTATCCTGACACTGGGTCGACCAGTCCTAGCTCTACCCCGTAAATCTGAGTGCCAAACGAGGAGCAGCTAGTACCATTTTTAACGACTTTGGTATGTCACGGCCCGGGATCGAACCCGTGACCTCCCGTTCCCCAGAGCGGACACTCTACCAACTGAGCTATTGGGGCCGGTGAACCTGTGGTTTTACCCGTTAAATCCTAGCTATCATAATGACATTAACATTTTATTCAATAAATCAGACATGCCACTGATGATAATTTATATAATTGGAATTCAAATTTCATTAAAATGTTTTGCCAGTGACAATTTAAAAAAAATGAGTGTAAAGTTTCTATTTCAGGTGAGTATATAAACTTTGTCATAAAACTTTAACCAAATGTAAAATTTCTAAGTCAATGACCTTGAGGTCAAGGTCACCTTGGGTGGGGGAAGGGATATACATAACAAAATCTTTGGACTGGAATGTAACATTGTTGCAAGTAACAATTGAATTTGACTTAGAGTTTAGAACATACAGACATCCATAAACTTTGTCATAAACCTTTAACCAAATGTAAAATTTCTAAGTCTGTGACTCACTGTGGGGGTTGGGACATACATCAATGAAATCTTTAGACCAGTGCGTAACTTCAGTGTAAGTATCAACTAAATTCAACTAAATCTATCAAAGGGTTCAGAAGATATAATCCCTCAGAAACTTTGACGCAAAACTTTAACCAAAATGTTAACAGACTGATGGACAGGACGCACAGATGGACAGAACGACAGACAGACAGATGCCTGGTGGAAAAATCATATGTGTCTTCGAAAAAAAAAAAAAATTCGGGGGAGACATAATTATATTAACTATTGATTTTCCCCAAAGGAGGGCCTTACCTGTTGAAGACAGAGGACATCTCTTCAGTCAGCACCTAGGGCTACATAATATTATGTAATGAAATGATAGTCCTCAATGATCAAGAATAAATGCTTTTTACTTTCAGGCAAACTGTGTAGACCCCAGTCAGATGCTGCAATGTGGCATCTGATCTGGGTCTACACTGTTTGTCAAACCAAACACATGATTCCAGTCCAAATTCTACAGAATACCCTCTTATGCAACACTCAACCTCACACCAAAAAGAATAAAGCAGCAATTGTTTTATAAATAACCATTACCTAGATTTTCTACAAATTAGTGATACTGTAATAATTCAACTATAAGGCGATTTGGTAATAAGACGAGGTCCCTTTTTCTGTATTTCTAATATGAACAGCCTATTAATTTAAACTATAATGTATTTTCAGACATAGAAAGTGGCACTTTTTTTTTCCAAGAAAATTTTGTGCATTATGCAGTGCTTTTTTGGTGCTGCCATAGAAAAAGTCAAGAATACATAAACTGTAGTGTGCCTAGCAAGGGGTTAGCAGCTAAGTCTGTGCCTGGCAGGGGGTTAGCTGCTAACCCTGTGTAGCTAAGTCTGTTACTGGCACAGGGTTAGCAGCTAACCCCGTGCCAGGCACACTACAGTATATGTATTCTTGACTTTTTCAATGGCAGCACCAAAAAAGCACTGCATAATGCACAAAATTTTCTTTGAAAAAAAAAATGCCACTTTCTATGTCTAAAAATACATTCTAGTTTAAATTAATAGGCTGTTTATGGTATTTTCCTTATACTCATCTGTAAGACCGGTCATATTTTTGCTCTTTCTGTTGGGACCTTCTGCTACCACTTGATAATGGCTAGAACATGCAAAATCTGCCCATACTATCGCAAAAATTCAAAGCATGACAGGATAATTCAGTCATGCAAGTGTGTCTCTGCGGACAACTGCACTTTATACATAGAAAAAAAATACCTGAGGTAGGTAACTATGGTTCTGTAACTATGAAATGATGTGCTGGAGCATGGCCCGGGAACATCCCAGGGAACCTCCAGATTGGTGTCACTGAATGCGTCTTATCATAAGGAACGAGAATATACATAGTTTAGGGGGGTGGGGATTGGAATGGTTTCTGAGATATATGGTCTTTTATTCGAAGTAGATGTGGTGGGGCATGGCCCCTGCACACACCAGGAGACCCCAAGGTTGGTATCACTGAAAGTGTCTTATCATAAGGAACAAGAATATATATGGTTTAGGGATGGGGATCTGAAAGGTTTCTAAGATAATTGGGTCTTTTACAAAGTGGAAGGGGTTGGGCATGACTCCGGCACATCCCAGGAGACCCCTGGGTTGGTGTTACTGAATGTGTCTTTTCATAAGAACTTAGAATACATATGCTTTAGGTGTGGGGATCTAAATGGTTTCTGAGATATATGGCCTTTTTATGAAGTGAAGGGGGTGGGGCATGCCCCCGGCACACCCTGGCGAACCCTCAGGTTGGCATAAAAACATATGGCTCAAAGATGTTCACTCAAGGAATATTTCCATAAAAGTTTTCTCAAAATATCTGCAAAGGTGTGGTAGTAAATGCCATTTTTCTATCTCATTTTGGGAAAAAAATAGCCGAATTTTTATGATAGTCACTGGGACAACAAGAACAGAAAGCTACCGTAATAATCGTAAGTATTGGGACAGACAGTCTTAGCAAACAGTGCAGACACAGATCAGACTGGAGGAGCAGTCTGATTTCAGGAGCAGGATCTACATTGTTTGGTTTGCCCTTCCGACTGCACTCTTTGGACTCCTTGCTCAAATGCTGGCTCATGAAACAAATTTGTTAAAATGTTAGAATTACAGCAACTCCTTAAGGTGTCCAAATTTTTAGGATTCTTAAGGTACTGTGCCTGACTGGCAAAGGAACAACCCCAAAAACACTGAAAGATTTCTTCTCTGGTCCATGAACAGACTTTCTGGCAATGCAGGTCACTCAATACAGCACTCATTAGCTACTATATAAAGTGTTATCCCTTTTTGTACCAAATGGAATAAATAGCAGGGGTTCATTTCAAAATTTAGGACTGTCAGGTTGTGTTTTCATCAACTATATTTGGAAAATGACTGAACTTTTAGCAAACACTGGAGGCCCTGATCAGACGCCGCATTCTGCGGCATCTAATCTGGGCTTGCACTTTTTGCCAGGGACCCCGTTTTGGGGTTTCCCGTACTAAATGGGTTATACTGCCAAGAAATTTATCCAGGCTTTTGATTGGACAGTGCTTGGCAATTATTTTTCAAATACCCTTTGGCCGAAATATACTGCCATCTCACACTCGCCTTGGTTGAATTGTGATGTCAGCCATCTTTGAATAACTGCACAGTTCATGACAAATACTGTAAAAGCAAAATAATTTTGAGCTCCTCATTAGTTCTTTGCTAACCAATAACAAACTAGACAATCACTTAACAATGCTCCAGCTAGCCCCACACAGAGGGATGGGCCACCCCTCTGGCCCTCTCCTGCTGCCCCTCTGCCCTTCTGCACCTCCCCTGTGCCTTATTTGCATTTCTTACATAAAAACATACATTTGGTGAAAATTTCATGAAAATCGGACAAAAAATGAAGTTATTCATGTTAACCTGTTTATTATATGTGCCTTCAAGTTTTGGACAATTAATGTGGCATGCCTTATCATTTGTAACATCTTGTTGATACATCATACATGAAGTGATGCCCTCATTCTTGCCCGACCGTGCAAAAGTGCCCTACCCAGCACCCCTCTGCCCTCAAATCCTAGCTGGAGCACAGACATAAGGTTATGAAAGCTCCCTCCATACACCTCACTAGATGAGTAATTTGTTTAACATTGTTGTTCAAGGGGACACAATTCTGCAATAAGGGGCTATATCAGAATTCTGTTTCCTTTATGCACATGTTCAATGGGAGCATTAGTACTGTAGGAGGAGCTGCGGAGACAAGAAGGGTTTTATCTAACTTCCTATGCTACACATTTGGCCAAAATGTTGGAGTCATACAAGGGGACATAATTCTGCAATAAGGGCTGGATCAGAATTCTATTTCCTTCGTGCACATGTTCAATGCATGTCTGAACTGTGTTGCAAGTTTCAATGTCCTGTATCAGGTACTGTAGGATGAGCTGAGGAGACATAAACACTACTATTTAACATCCTGAGCTACACATATGGCAAAATGTTTTAGTTGTTTAACAGAACATAATTCTGCAATAAGGGGTTGGATCAGAATCCTGTTTCCTGTATGCACAGGTTCAATGCATGATTGAACTGTTTTGTGCATAAAAATGTTTCTACTAAATTCATGCTCTACTTCTTTCATTGCTTATGCTAGGTTCCCACTGTCGTGCGATCTGTTACGAACGCCACAATTAGCCATTTCGTAGCTGGTCGTGGAATCTTCTCTGAAATTTCAGGTTTGGATACGAGGTGATAAGTGTTGATACGTTTTGGTACAATTTGTTACGCTCAGATGCGATCCAATCACAATTTGTCAATTCAGGTGTCACGACCAGTCACGGTCTGTTCTCCCGTTCAGATATGATCAAATACGTTCCGATAGGATTGTTGCCATTGCGTCTACGACTTGGTCTCGATCTGGAACGATCATCACGATCGGGTTCCCCGAATAAGGATGATCTGATACGTGCAGATACAGTCTTATACGCTCATCAAGAACCGATGCGCTCCATTACGATAGCATACGACTGTCGTCTCGATGTTTTCACGACCATGATCATGGGTGATCACGATTTGAGCTACGACTGGACCCCGACGGGTATATATACAGCCAGACTGACCATGGACTTCATTGTTTCTCGAACTTTTACAGCATAAACACTAACCCTCAAGCATTTGAAGATGGCAGGAGTTATGGATGATGACAATGTGGCATTTCCTATGTCTGGAATGGTTCAGGCTCCTGGTAAGGGACAGCCTTTCATTTTCCCTTCCTGCCTCTAGTACCCTTGGATGGCATCTTTCAAAGGCTCTAAAATACTAGCAAAGGCCTGTACCTAGATGTACCCTCTTGAAGAGCAGATCGCTGAATGAGTCGCATTAAATCTTGACCGGTATACAAATGGGCACAAGAACTCGTAACAGATCGTGTACGTTCGTGTAAAAACGTAACTACTCGTATCTACTCACATTTACTTGTATCTTCTCTTATCAACTCGCATCTGATCCCGAGTCATTCATGACAGGTCTTGAGCAATGGAACCCGACAGATCGTAACAAATCGTGACATCTCGTCGGAGATCGCAACACATCTCAACAGAACGCGGTGTTTGTCTTGTTCAAGATCGAGTCCGATCACCACGATTTAGAAGCACGATTAGATGCGATCTGTCGCGCTTTGTTACGATGCAATACGATGTGATACGTTGATCCCGATTTGACAACTGATCGTGTTGATCGTGGAAAATTTGTTAACCGTTCAAAAATTTTCTACGATTAACAGGATTGCCACGACTGACCTCAAGATCTGATAGGATCATCACGATTAGTCCACGATTAAGAACACGATTGCAATCGTGGCGCGAATTGTGATAATGGGAACATAGCATTAGCCTTAATAAACCTTTCTCAACTAAACAATATGTGCAGGAGTGTTTGTTTGATGACATTCCATTTTCTTCTCTAAATGTTCACTGCCAAATTCTTTAGAAGTACAAAATATTGTGAAAAAGCTTTGCAGTGTAATAAATTCGTTATTTTGATTCTTAACCCTTGTCCTGCTGAATATTCATATATGCCACACCCACTACCGATTATCAACCAATCAGATTATTAGCAAATTATTACAACAAATTCACAATCTGAATGACAAACAATGTAGAACCTGATCAGATGGCTTCTTCAGAAGCCATCTGATCTGGATCTACATTGTTTCAAAGAAAAGGCATATCCAGGCTCAGCAGAACAAGGGTTAACCCTTATCTTGCTGTTCACGACAACCCCTATCTTTGCAAACAGTGTAGATCCAGATCAGATGGCTTCTGAAGAAGCCATCTGATCAGGATCTACATAGTTTCGCATTCAGTTTATGAATTTGAAGCAATAAATTACATCCAGTAATTTGATTGGTTGATAGACAGAAATGGGTGTGGCTTAAATGAATATTCAGCAAGATAAGGGTTAATGGGGAACATGAGATCACATAAATATTCAGCAGGACAAGGGTTAAAATAACTAATAAAGTTCCCTATACAATACTTGGGACAGGAGATGAAAATGATAATTTTTAGTATTATTCTTTGGAAACCTCTATTATAAGATTATTGCGCTTAAGAAAACCTCTCATCCAACCATCTGAAGCTTTAAATTTGGGCCATTTGCGTTTCGTAAGTGAAAGAGCATATTCTCTTATCATCTCTCCAGAAATGTCTTTGTCCTGCTCACCCTGTTCCACTATCCACCTCAGTATTTTCTTTTCCACTTTCACGCCATAACTAAGCTTTTTACCTTTATTAATAAATGGCTTGGCTTTCATTGCTTGCGAATCAGATGTCCTACCATATTTTGGCATAAGGCCTTGGATTTTTTGTGCTTCTCCTTTTCTCCACCAACCCATAAAAGTGGTGTGTGGCACACTATAGTCTTTTACGGCCCGAGGTATTCCAAACTTTTTAGCATAATTAAGGATTTCTGTTTTTTCCCTGAGTGAATAGACACACCTCCCTTTGTATCTTACTCTCCCTCCATCAGTGAAAGTCAAGTCTACTTGGCCTTTTTCTTTTAAAAAACTTAGATTTCACTGAAACATTTGAAAATTCATCACCATCAAATGTTCTCTGATGTCCTCTAGCGTCTCTTGCAGATTTGTCAATTACAACACCCTTACTAAGATCACCCACTGAAAGTGGCTTATTCTGTGTCTGTTTATGCTCCTTAATATTCTCAGACATTGCAGAACACGAGTCATTTTCAGAATCAATATCAATGTATAATTCCGGTTTATCATCATTGAATTCTTTATCACAATGTAAAAGGGCATTATTAACTGTGTCTTTCTCTTCCGTCTCTCTTTGTCGACCTGAACTAATATTTACTTCTTCTTCTTCTTCATAATAATCTGTCAAACTTTCATCACCATCATCATCATCATCTTCTTCGTCTTCTTCTGTCTGTGATTTCCCTAAAACTGGAAGAGTGTATAAATAAGACAAAGCCTGAGTAACTGGCATTTATAATAAACGATAAAGGGCCTTGGTACAGGTCCACTAGATGAAACTTCATACCAAATATCAAAGACCTGGGCCTTCTGGTTTCAGAGAAGAAGATTTTTAGTTTTCCCTATATATATAGGCCTATGTAAAACCAATGGGCCCCGGAGCGGGACCATTTTTGGCCTGGGGGCTATAACTTGAACAATCTTTGTAGAGGTCCACCAAATGAAGCGTCATACCAAATATCAAAGACCTGGGCCTTCTGGTTTCAGACAAGAAGATTTTAAATTGTCTTCCCTCTATAAAATATAATTTGAGGCAATAATCAGGAATGGATACAATCAACCCACAGCTCCCATCAGGGACACCAAAGGGAAAGAAACACAAACATGCAACAACAGACCTAATGGAAACATCAACAGCTGAAAGCCAAAAGGACAGTAACTTTCCCACAAAATGGCCAATAGGCTATCCAAAATAAAAAAATAGCCATCGGAAGAGATGGCAAATCCCCCGACCAAAAACCAATATGGCCTTCAGAAGATTGTTCACCAATAGAAAGTGCACCAGAATTTAACCGGCAATATATTGCAAAAGTATTGCAGATATGGCCATCACAAGATTATACTTCAGGAGAGATAACTAAAAAACCAGGGTACTCAGAACTGTGGTTCTTGCATATGACATACCTGCTTAAGCTCATGCATTTCTGTACAAAGTACCATCAATATGTCTCAAAGGGTGTTGGAGATCACAAGCTGGTCTTACTGTTATATTGGAAGGGAAGATAACTCAAATATTTATCAAAGCACCCAGAATTGTGGTTCTTAGACATGAAGCGCCATCTCAACCTTTTATACAATTGTTCCAAATACCATCAATATATCTCAAAGGGTATTGGAGTTATGGCCATCAAAAGGTTATATTGTCAGGGGAGATAAACCCAGAGTTGTGGTTCTTGCACATGACACACCTGCTTAACCTCATGTACAACTGCACCAAGTACCATCAATATATCTCAAAGAGTATTGGTGATGTGGCCATCACAAGGTTGTGATTCTATATTATTGGAAGGGGAGATAACTCGAAAACCATGGCACCCAGAGTTGTGGTTCTTGTACATGACACACCGTTTCGGCCTTGTGAACAACTGTGCCAGGTATCATCAATATATCTTAAAGGGTATTGGAGTTATGGCCATCACAAGGTAGTCACTCTATTTTATTGGAAGGGGAGATAACTAAAAAACCATGGCACCCAGAATTGTGGTTCTTGTGCATGACACACTGTCTAGGCCTTGTGAACAACTCTGATATGTATAATCAATATATCCTAAAGGGTATTGGAGTTATGGCCATCACAAGGTAGTCACTCTATTTTATTGGAAGGGGAGATAACTCAAAAACCATGGCAGCCAGAGTTGTGGTTCTTGTGCATGACACACTGCCTCGGCCTTGTGAACAACTGTGCCAGGTATCATCAATATATCTTAAAGGGTATTGGGAGTTATGGCCATCACAAGGTAGTCACTCTATTTTATTGGAAGGGTAGATAACTCAAAAACCATGGCAGCCAGAGTTGTGGTTCTTGTGCATGACATGCTGCATCAGCCTTGTGAACAATTGTGCCAGGTACCATCAATATATCTCAAAGGGTATTGGAGATGTGGCCATCACAAGGTAGTGATTCTATATTATTGGAAGGGGAGATAACTAAAAAACCATGGCACCCTGAGTTGTGGTTCTTGTACATGACACACCGTCTCGGCCTTGTGAACAACTGTGCCAGGTATCATCAATATATCTTAAAGGGTATTGGAGTTATGGCCATCAAAAGGTAGTCACTCTATTTTATTGGAAGGGGAGATAACTCAATAACCATGGCAGCCAGAGTTGTGGTTCTTGTGCGTGACACACCGTCTCGGCCTTGTGAACAACTGTGCTAGGTATCATCAATATATCTTAAAGGGTATTGGAGTTATGGCCATCACAAGGTAGTCACTCTATTTTATTGGAGGGGGAGATAACTCAAAAACCATGGCAGCCAGAGTTGTGGTTCTTGTGCATGACACACCATCTCGGCCTTGTGAACAACTGTGCCAGGTATCATCAATATGTCTTAAAGGGTATTGGTGTTATGGCCATCACAAGGTTGTCGCCCTATTTTATTGGAAGGGGAGATAACTCAAAAACCATGGCAGCCAGAGTTGTGGTTCTTGTGCATGACACGCTGTCTCAGTCTTGTGAACAACTGTGCCAGGTACCATCAATATATCTCAAAGGGTATTGGAGTTATGGCCATCACAAAGTAGTCATTCTATTTTATTAAAAGGGGAGATAACTAAAAAAGCATGGCATCCAGAGTTCTGGTTCTTGCGCATGACACGCCGTCTCAGCCTTGTGAACAATTGTGCCAAGAACCATCAATGAATCTCAAAGGGTATAGGAGTTATGGCCATCACAAGGTTGCGTCTACGGACGGACGGACGGACGGACAGACGGACGGACAGACGGACTGACGCCAGGCTGATCGCTATATCCCCCAAACCTATTCGGTCGGGGGATAATAAGCGACACAAACACCCAAAGACACACCATAACAAAAATAAACCACAACAGAAAAACTGCCTTGGAACAGTCAGCAGAAACGAATTCCACTGGGGGGCTTAAATCGATTTTAGGTGGCCACAATCCTCGCACTTACTTCCGTCGCGATTTAGACAAATAATTTGTTCCGTCCTCATGAAGGCCTCCTAACTCATCAGTGCAACATCTCCGTGAACACAAATAATCAAACAACCACAGAGATGAAACAACAGTGAGGACTTGACAGCAAGAAACCACAGAAATGCTGGAGCAAAAGAAAACCAACAGTTAGACTCCGATGAGCCCGACCAGAGATAAAGCATCAGGCACCAGCCAACATTACCTTGAATTAGATCTCACTAATTCTCAATAAGCCTTTACACTGGAACCGTCATAGAATCTGAGGCCTGACCCACCGGCGTGCAATAAAGAGGGAAGCAAAGTTGTCAACCGTGATTGGGTTTTACTACCATGCATGTAGTCTGTCGTATAACATTTATGTTGTACCCAATCTTTTTATATCGAAGAATGATTTTACGAAATTGGGTGCTGAAATAATTGTGGTTACAGTATTTGCCCTAATTACCGCACAAGCTCCTATAAGTGCACACCAAAGCTATTTTTGAAAAGAAAGAAAAGCACACACTTTACAGTAACCTACCCTTGAGCTCTCTGAATAAATCGGGTTCCAATAGACCTTGTTGCAGAAGAGATTTAAGTCCAATATTGAATTTTGAAATTAAATCAGAATGACGTCTATAAAATTTTGAAAAGGCTTTGCGTAGTTTATGGTACCAATAACCCTGTTTCAGAAGTTTAGCTGTTAACAATTTATTACGAGTGTTGAAGTCAGTTACATGATTACACACTCTGGCAAATCGAATTACCGGTAATTGAGAAATATAAACGCCATAGGATGGCGCATGAGGAATATCACCATTCAAAAATGGAAAATTTAAAATCTCAAAATCAAAATCATCTCGTTTTACATAAATTTTGCACGAAACATACCCATCTACAATAGATAGATGTAAATCTAAAAACAGGGCCTCGGTATCAGTAGAATTTGCTTTATTTAACTGAAGTTCTGGGGGGTAAATTTGACTGATCAAACCATCGAAATATACAATAATAAATATAAGCCTATTTGAAACGGTGGGCCCCAGTGCGGCGCCATTTTTGGCCCCAGGGGTATAATTTGAACAATCTTGGTAGAGGTCCACTAGTTGAAGCTTCATACCAAATATCAAAGACCTGTGCCTTCTGGTTTCAAACAAGAAGATTTTTAAAGGTTTTCCTTATATAAGCCAATGTAAAGTCAGTGGGCCCCAGCGCAGGGCCATTTTTGGCCCCAGAGCTATAATTTGAACAATCTTGGTAGAGAACCACTAGATGAAGCTTCATACCAAATATCAAAGATCTTGGCCTTCTGGTTTTGGACAAGAAGATTTTTTTTAAGGTTTTCCCTATATAAGCCTATGTAAAACCAGTGAGCCCCACCCCAGGGTCATTTTTGGCCTCAGGGCTATCATTTGAACAATCTTGGAAGAGGTCCACTAGATGAATCTTCATACCAAATATCAAAGACCTTGGCCTTCTGGTTTCAGACGAAGATTTTTAAAGGTTTTTTCTTATTTTCTTCTTTTTGTTGCCATGCAACCAGAGTTTTCCTGGAATGGAATTCTTTGAATAACTTTGAGAGAGGACCACGCAAAGATCATTTCTGCCAAGTTTGGTAAGAATCCAGCCAGTGGTTTAGGTGGAGATCTTGTTTAATGGAAATTGTGAACGGACGATGACGACAAAGATGCCGCCCCGCCGAACGGTGAGTGAGCACAACAGCTCCTCCGAAGCCTTTGGCTCAGGTGAGCTTATCCATTGGTTAATGAGATTTAGTGCAGACAAGCCATTTTTGGCCCACTGTTTTTTTTTTTTTTTTGGGGGGGGGGGGGGGGGGCTGTGACCTTAAAAACAAGAGGGCTATAATGGCCCTGGATTACTCACCTGATCCTTATTGTACAGATACAGTGGTAGGAAATTTAAGGTGGATTGGATGGTTTGAGCCATTTTGGTTGAGACTGACCCAAGGAACATTTATGTGAAATTATTTCAAAATCAGTCTACCTATTTAGTAGTAGAAGTCATTTTGAAGCTTGTTTATTGTTTCATTTTGGTGGCTATTATGTTCAGTGGAGCAAAACCCCATGGAACATTCCTTCAGAATTATTATCTTTCTGAAGTCTTTCAAAGTTCTACAGATCTGACTTCTATGTTACTATCTTGGCACCTTGTAGCCATTGAGGGTCATGTCCTAGTGCATGGAGATGATTGTAACAATGTGTCAAGGGAGTGGGGGGATAGCAAGAATTGGCATAAGATGCTAGACATACGAGTCTGTGGTTCTCTTTGACAATACAGAGCTGACTTGTATGTCACTATCTGGACACATTGTGGACATTGAGAGTCGGGTTCTAGTGCAACAGAAGGACATGAAGTGTCTCAGTCTAACTAATAATGTCACATGGTGACGGGTGGTTATGGGCCAGTGGTTCCCTTTGACAATACAGAGCTGACTAGTATGTCACCGTCTAGGCACCTTGTGGACATTGAGGGTCAGGTCTTAATGCACCAGACTGAGACAGAAATGAACCACCTCAGCCTTAACCCTATACAAGAGGACCATGATGGTCCTATATCACTCACCTGAGCTAAGAGATTAACATGTAGGTCTCAGGGCAGTGCAAATTTTGGACCCAGGTCTATAATTTGAACAATTTAAGCAGACTGGTCCACTGAATGAGGCTTTTCTTGTCCTTTGGGATCATTGATTCCATTGTGGAATTTTGAAAATATCTGAGGGTCACTGATGAGGCCTAATTGGCCGAAACTAGCTAGTCTGGCCCAGAAAACATGTACACTCCATATGTTTCACTTCTGTGGTGTATTCCTTGCTTCCAAAGGATAACCCTTTTATAGAACATATTTAACATCGAATATCAAAGGCATGGGCCTTCTAGTTTCGGACAAGAAGATTTTTAAAAGTTTTCTCTGGTTTCGGACAAGAAGATTTTTGAAATGTTTTCTCTAAAACCAGTGGCCCCAAGGGCGGGGCCATTTTTGCCCCCCCCCCCCCCCCCCCATGCTATGATTTGAACGATTGTTTTAGAGGTCCATTAGATATAGCTTCATACCAAATATCTAAGACCTGAGCCTTTTGGTTTCAGATAAGAAGATTTTTATATGTTTTCCCTATATAAGACCATATAAAACCGTTTTTGGCCCCAGGGCTATAATTTGAACAACCTTGGAAGAGGTTTCAGACAAGAAGATTTTTAAAGGTTTCCCCTATATAAGCCTATGGAAAAGCATTTGGCCACTGGGCGGGGGCAGTTTTTGGCCCCAGGGCTATAATTTGAACAATCTTGGTAGAGTTCAACTAGATGATGCTTCATACCAAATATCAAATATCTTCTGGTTTCAGACGAGAAGATTTTTTTAAAGGTTTTCCCTATATAAGCCTATGTAAAACCAGTGGGCCCTGGCAGCTGGCGCGGGGGAGTTTTTGGCCCCAGGGCTATTATTTGAACAATCTTAATAGCGCTCCACTAGACAAAGCTACTTACCAAATATCAAAGACCTGGGCCTTCTGGTTTCAGACAAGAAGATTTTTAATGGTTTTCCCAATATAAGCCTATGTTTTGGTTTTTGGTTTAATTTGAGGTTTAATGTCCCCATCAACACTGTAAAGGTCATTTTGGAGACATTGCTTCCAATTTTGTGGGACTTTTACCCGACATTGAGATGAAATGACATCTCAAGCCCTGTCCCCCAATGTAACCAATAGGGTTTATTAGCATGGACGGTCCGCCTCGCACCGCGGTTCCTGGACAGGCTTAGATCCTCTAAGCCGTTTACCAGTACTAGTGTGCGGGCCGGATTCAGCTCTGCATGGAAGCATCATGCAGCCCATATATTTCTTCAAACCCCTATGGGCGGGGCCGTTAAAAGCCTATGTAAAACCAGTTGGCCACGGGGCTATAATTTGAACAATCTTGGTAGAGGTTCACAAGATGAAGCTTCATACCAAATATCAAAGACCTGGGCCTGCTGGTTTCAGACTAGATTTCCAAAGGTTTTCCCTATATAAGCCTATGTAAAACCAGTGGGGCCCGGAGCGGGGCTGTTTTTGGCCCCAGGGCTATAATTTGAACAATCTTGGTAGCTGTCCATGATTTGAAGCTTCATACCAAATATCAAAGACTTGGGCCTTCTGGTTTCAGACAAGAAGATTTTTAAAGGTTTTCCCTATATTAGCCTATGTAAAACCAGTGGGCTCTGGGGCGGGGCCATTTTTGGCCCCAGGGCTATAATTTGAACAATCTTGGTAGTGGTCCACAAGATGAAGCTTCATACCAAATATCAAAGACCTGGGCCTTCTGGTTTCAGACAAGGAGCTTTTCAAAGGTTTTCCCTATATAAGCCTATTTAAAACCAGTGGGGCCTGGGGCGGCGCTGTTTTTGGCCCCAGGGCTACAATTTTAACAATCTTGGTAGAGGTCCACGAGATGAAGCTTCATACCAAATATCAAAGACCTGGGCCTTCTGGTTTCAGACAAGAAGATTTTTAAAGGTTCCCTATACAAGAGGCTCAATGAGCCTAAACCGCTCACCTGAGGAACTTAAGTTTTAACAATTCACAGACTTGACTACGAAATCTGCTAATAGAATCCAGCCCATTGACCCTTACAGGATATAAGTCATCATTATTGCATTGCATTCCAAGTTTGAGACTTCTAGCTTCTATAGTTCCTGAGAAATCTTTGACGAAAATTTAACATTGGTCAAAATGGAGAGAAAGAAGAATGAAAGAACATATGAACAAATAAGCTGAGAAAGCCCAATGTCTCTTACACAAAATAAGTCATCATTATTCTATTGAATACCAAATTTGATGCTTCTAGCTTTTATAGTTCCTGAGAAATCTTTGATTAAAAATTTAACATTGGTCTATTATCTCTATATGGAGAGAAAGAAGAATGAGGGAACAAATGAACCAGACTAGCTCCAAAACCTAATGCAGCCTTTCCCCTTGCCCAATGGTGCTACACATAAAATTTAAACAAGATTGGTCGACTGCCTTCTGAGATATGCTTCATTGAAAGTGTGGACGACGGATGGACGGACGACAGACGACGGACTCCGGAGCCTTGGTAAACTATCAGCTCACTGGAGACTTTGGCTCAGGTGAGCTAAAAATTCAAGTCGCTAGTTCTGTCACAACATTTTCCCTACGTTAAGTCTATGGGCAAATTTTTTTGTCTCTCAAGGTCACGTAACTCCGAGGTCAATATTCCGATTCGGCCCAAAATCGAACTTAACCAAGATTTTATGCCTGTCCTCGTTACCTGCAAGTTTGAAGCTGATATGAATAAAAATAAAGTTGCTATCGTGGTCACAACGTATTTTTTTATGCTCAAGGGCAGGTAACTCCAACGCAAATATTCCGATTCGGCCCAAAATCGAACTTAACCGAGATTTTATGTCTGTCCTCGTTACCTGCAAGTTTGAAGCTGATCTGAAAAAAATTCAAGTCGCTATCGTAGTCGCAACATTTTCCCTAATTAAGTCTATGGGCAAATTTTTTGTCGCTCAAGGTCACGTAACTCCGAGGTCAATACTCCGATTCGGCCCAAAATTGAACTTAACCGAGATTTTATGCCTGTCCTCGTTACCTGCAAGTTTGAAGCTGATATGAATAAAACTAAAATTGCTATCGTGGTCACAACGTATTATTTTATGCTCAATGGCAGGTAACTCCAAGGCAAATAATCCGATTCGGCCCAAAATCGAACGTAACCGAGATTTTATGTCTGTCCTCGTTACCTGCAAGTTTGAAGCAGATCTGAAAAAAATTCAAGTCGCTATCGTAGTCACAACACTTTCCCTATGTTAAGTCTATGGGCAAATTTTTTGTCGCTCAAGGTCATGTAACTCCGCGGTCAATATTCCGATTCAAACTTAACTGAGATTTTATGCCTGTCCACGTTACCTGCAAGTTTGAAGCAGATCTGAAAAAAATTCAAGTCGCTATCGTAGTCACAACACTTTCCCTATGTTAAGTCTATGGGCAAATTTTTTGTCGCTCAAGGTCATGTAACTCCGCGGTCAATATTCCGATTCAAACTTAACTGAGATTTTATGTCTGTCCTCGTTACCTGCAAGTTTGAAGCTGATCTGAAAAAAATTCAAGTCGCTATCGTAGTCGCAACATTTTCCCTAATTAAGTCTATGGGCAAATTTTTTGTCGCTCAAGGTCACGTAACTCCGAGGTCAATACTCCGATTCGGCCCAAAATTGAACTTAACCGAGATTTTATGCCTGTCCTCGTTACCTGCAAGTTTGAAGCTGATATGAATAAAACTAAAATTGCTATCGTGGTCACAACGTATTATTTTATGCTCAATGGCAGGTAACTCCAAGGCAAATAATCCGATTCGGCCCAAAATCGAACGTAACCGAGATTTTATGTCTGTCCTCGTTACCTGCAAGTTTGAAGCAGATCTGAAAAAAATTCAAGTCGCTATCGTAGTCACAACACTTTCCCTATGTTAAGTCTATGGGCAAATTTTTTGTCGCTCAAGGTCATGTAACTCCGCGGTCAATATTCCGATTCAAACTTAACTGAGATTTTATGCCTGTCCACGTTACCTGCAAGTTTGAAGCTGATCTGAATAAAAATAAAGTTGCTATCGTGGTCACAACGTATTTTTTTATGCTCAAGGGCAGGTAACTCCAAGGCAAATAATCCGATTCGGCCCAAAATCTAACTTAACCGAGATTTTATGTCTGTCCTCGTTACCTGCAAGTTTGAAGCTGATCTGAAAAAAATTCAAGTCCCTATCGTAGTCACAACATTTTCCCTATGTTAAGTCTATGGGCAAATTTTTTGTCACTCAAGGTCACGTAACTCCGAGGTCAATATTCCGATTCGGCCCAAAATCGAACTTAACCGGGATTTTATGCCTGTCCTCGTTACCTGCAAGTTTGAAGCTGATCTGAATACAAATAAAGTTGCTATCGTGGTCACAACGTATTTTTTCATGCTCAAGGGCAGGTAACTCCAAGGCAAATAATCCGATTCGGCCCAAAATCGAACTTAACCGTGATTTTATGTCTGTCCTTGTTACCTGCAAGTTTGAAGCTGATCTGAAAAAAATTCAAGTCGCTATCGTAGTCACAACATTTTCCCTATGTTAAGTCTATGGGCAAATTTTTTGTCGCTCAAGGTCACGTAACTCCGAGGTCAATATTCCGATTCTGCCCAAAATTGAACTTAACCGAGATTTTATGCCTGTCCTCGTTACCTGCAAGTTTGAAGCTGATCTGAATAAAAATAAAGTTGCTATCGTGGTCACAACGTTTTTTTTTATGCTCAAGGGCAGGTAACTCCAAGGCAAATAATCCGATTCGGCCCAAAATCGAACTTAACCGTGATTTTATGTCTGTCCTCATTACCTGCAAGTTTGAAGCCGGCCAAGTAGTCTTCAAGATATACATTTTTGAAATTCACATTAACCCTTATGCAACTAGAGCTGCCGCCTAACGGGCGCCAATTATACCCCCGCATGTGTTGTCAGACAAATTTTTACAAGTATTTGACCTTGCGGAAGGTCAACGTAAAGGTCAAGGTCAGGTTTGTGTATATCAATCTTAAGTACTAGTGGCAAGGTGTGTGGTGTGTGAATATTAAAGAAATCGGTCAAAGAATAAGGAAGTTATGAGCAATGTTAAAGTTTTTTGTAACGGACCGACGACAGACGACATTTTTACAAGTATTTGACCTTGAGGATGGTCAACGTAAAGGTCAAGGTCAGGTTTGTGTATATCAATCTTAAGTACTAGTGGCAAGGTGTGTGGTGTGTGAATATTAAAGAAATCGGTCAAAGAATAAGGAAGTTATGAGCAATGTAAAAGTTTTTTGTAACGGACCGACGACAGACGACAAGCTGACTCCTATATACCCCCTTCAAACTTCGTTTGCGGGGGTATAAAAATGCACAAGGGCAGGTAACTCCTAAGTGTATGATCCGATTCTGCCAATTATCAAACTTGACCGAGATTTTATGGCTGTGCAGGTTATCTGTAAGAATGAAGCCAATCCGAACAAAATTGAAGCAGCTACAGTGATGACAACATTTTCCCCATGTTAAGTCGATAGGCAATTTTTCGGGCGCTCAAGGGGACGTAACTCTTGAGTGAATTATCTGATTCGGCCCAAAATCGAACTTGACCGAGATTTTATGCCTGTACTGGTTATCTGCAAGAATGAAGTCGATCAGAAAAAATTTGACGGAGCTAGAGTGATGACAAGCTTTTTCCTATGTGAAGTCTATGGGAGCTAGATGTTGCCATGGCAACCAGAGTTCCACTCAGATCTGCCTGAAAACCTAATGAAGCCTTTCCACTTGCCCAATAATGCGACACATGAAATTTGATCAAAGTTGGCCAAGTAGTCTTTAAGATATACATTTTTGAAATTCCCATTAACCCTAATGCAAAAACACACAAGGGCAGGTAACTCCTAAGTGAATGATCCGATTCTGCCAGTTATCGAACTTGACCGAGATTTCATGGCTGTGCTGGTTATCTGCAAGAATAAAGCCAATCTGAAAATAATTGAAGCAGCTACGGTGATGACAACATTCTCCCATGTTAAGTCAATAGGCAATTTTTTCAACGCTCAAGGGCACGTAACTCCTGAGTGAATAATCCGATTCAGCCCAAAATCGAACTTGATCGAGATTTCATGCCTGTCCTCGTTATCTGCAAGAATGAAGTCGATCAGAAAAAAATTGACGGAGCTAGAGTGATGACAAGCTTTTTCCTATGTTAAGCCTATGGGAGCTCTTTGTTGCTGTGGCAACCAGAGTTCTCATCCGATCTGCACGAAAACCTAATACAGCCTTTCCCCCTACCTGATGATGGTTCATATGAAATTTGATCAAGGCCGGCCCACTGGTTCCAGAGATATACTTCGTTGAAAGTGTGGACGACGGACGCCGGCTCGTGGTATACTAATACCTCACATGAGCCTTCGGCTCAGGTGAGCTAATAAGCCTATGTAAAACCAGTGGGCCCTGGGGCGGGGTCGTTTTTGACCCCAGGGCTATAATTTGAACAATCTTGGTAGAGGTCCACAAGATGAAGCTCCATACCCAATTTCAAAGACCTGGGCCTTCTGGTTCAGACTAGAAGATTTTAAAAAGGTTTTCCCTATATAAGCCTATGTAAAACCATGATTGGGGCCTGGGGCGGGGCTGTTTTTGGCCCCAGGGCTATAATTTGAACACTCTTGGTAGCAGTCCACGTGATGAAGCTTCATACTAAATATCAAAGACCTGGGCCTTCTTGTTTCAGACAAGAAGATTTTTAAAGGTTTTCCCTATATAATATGTTCTATTAAAGGGTTATCCTTTGGAAGCAAGGAATACACCACAGAACTTGAAAATATGAAGTGTACATGTTTTCTGGGCCAGACCAGCTAGTCTCCGCCAATTAGGCCTCATCAGTGACCCTCAAATATTTTCAAAATTCCACTATGGAATCAAAGATTACAAAGGACAAGAAAATATAAACTACACTATGATGTAGGGCAGGGAGACTTTTTACGGCCTCCACACATTCCCAGACACCAACTGTAGTGACGTTAAATATGTCCTATAAAAGGGTTATCCTTTGGAAGCAAGGAATACACCAAATAACTTGAAAATATGAAGTGTACATGTTTTCTGGGCCTGACCAGGTAGTCTCCGCCAATTAGGCCTCATCAGTGACCCTCAAATATTTTCAAAATTCCACTATGGAATCAATGATCCAAAAGGACGAGAAAATATAAACTACACTATGATGTAGGGCAGGAAGACTTTTTACGGCCGCCAAACATTCCCAGACACCAGCTGTAGTGACGTTAAATATGTTCTATGTAAAACCATTGGGACCCGGAGCGAGGCCGTTTTTGACCCCAGGGCTATAATTTGAACAATCTTGGTAGCGCTCCACTCGACAAAGCTACATACCAAATATCAAAGACCTTGGCCTTCTGGTTTCAACCAAGAAGATTTTTAAAGGTTTTCCCTATATAAGCCTATGTAAAACCGGTGGGCCCCGGGGTGTGGCCGTTTTTGGCCCCAGGGCTATAATTTAAATAATCTTGGTAGAGGTCCACTAGATGAAGCTTCATACCAAATATCAAAAACCCGGGCCTTCTGGTTTCAGACTAGAAGATTTTTAAAGGTTTTCTCTATATAAGCCTATGTAAAACCAGTTGGCCACAGGGCTATAATTTTAATAATCTTGGTAGCAGTCCACTAGACGAAGCTACTTACCAAATATCAAAGACCTGGGCCTTCTGGTTTCAGAGTGGAAGATTTTAAAGGTTTTCCCTATATAAGCCTATGTAAAAACAGTGGGCCACGGGGCAGGGCCGTTTTTGGCCTCAGGGCTATAATTTGAACAATCTTGGTAGAGGTCCACTAGATGAAGCTTCATACCAAATATCAAAGACCTAGGCCTTCCAGTTTCAGAGAAGAAGATTTTTAAAGGTTTTTTCTTATTTTGCCCTTTTTGTTGCCATGGCAAGCAGAGTTCTGCATGGAATGGAATTCTTTGAACAACTTTGAGAGAGGACCACCTAAGGATCATTTCTGCCAAGTTTGGTTAGAATCTGTTCAGCGGTTCAGGAGGAGATGTTGTTTAAAGAAATTGTGGAGGGACGGACATACGGACGGACGACGACGACGAAGGACGGTGACCGATCACAATAGCTCCCCCGGAGCCTTTGGCTCAGGTGAGCTAATAAAACCAGTGGGTTCCGGGCAGGTCCATTTTTGACCCCATGAGGTTATAATTTTGACAATGTTGGTGGCGGGCAGCTAGAGAAAGCTTCATTTCAAATATCAAAGACTTGGAACATCTGAACGACCATCTGGTTTCAGATGAGAAGGTATTTAAAGATTTTCCCTATGTAAGTCTATGTAAAGCTGGTGGGCCCTGGGGTGGGAACATTTTTGACCCCAGGGCTATGTTTTGAATATTCTTGGTAGAGGTCACCCACATGAAGCATCAAGCAAAATATCAAAGACCTGGGCCTTGTGTTTTCAGAGAAAAGATTTTTAAAGGTTTTCCATATATGTCTATGTAAATCCGGTGAGGCCTGGGGAGGGGCCACCTTTTGCCCCAGGGCTATAATTTGAACAACATAGTAGAGATCCACCAGATGAAGCATCATACCAAATATCAAAGACCTGGGCCTTCAGGTTTCAGACAAGAAGATATTTTTGAGGTATCTAAGTCTGAGTAAAACCAGTGGGCCCCGGGGTTATAATTTGAATAATCTTGGTAGAGGTCTGCTAGATGAATCTTCACAACAAATATCAAAGTCCTGGGCTTTGCAGTTTCAGAAAAGATTTTCGCTATATAAGTCAATGTTATTCCCATAGGGCCCCAAGGGGGAGGGGGCATTTTTGGCCCCATGGGGGGCTATAATTTCAACAATCTTGATACAGGCCCTTAAGACAAGGTTCATACCAAATATCAAACATCTGAGCCTTCTAGTTTCAGACAAGAAGATTTTTTAAGATTTTATATAAGTCTTTGTAAAACCTGTGGGCCCGGGGCAAGGGCATTTTTTGTGCACAGGGCTATAATTTGAACAATCTTGATAGAGGCCTACTAGACGCAGCTTCATACCAAATATCAAACACCTGTGCCTTCTGGTTTCAGACAAGTACACTTAAAGGTTTTTCGAAAAACCAAAGGGCCCCAGGGCGGGGACAGTTTTGGCCCCAGGGCTATAATTTGAACAATCTTGATAGAGGTCCACAAGATGAAGCTTCATACCAAATATCAAACACCTGAGCCTTCTGGTTTCAGACAAGAAGATTTTTAAAGGTATATGAGTCTATGTAAAACAAAGGGCCCCAGGGCGGGGACATTTATGACCCGAGGGCTATAATTTGAACAATCTTGATAGAGGTCTACTAGATAAAGTTTCACACCAAATATCAAAGACATGGGCCTTGCGGTTTCAGAGAAGATTTTTCCTATATAAATCAATGTAAAACCAAAGGGCCCCGGGCGGGGGCTTTTTTTGGTGCAAGGGCTATAATCTGAACAATATTAGTAGTGGCCCACTAGATGAAGCTACACAGCAAATATCAAACACCTGGGCATTGCGGTTTCAGGAGACGAATTTTTAAGATAATTTAGATTTTTCCTATATTAGTCAATGCAGGGTCTGACAAATCCATTGCCCTGGCCACCCGGGACAAGTCCAAAATCGCACCGGGCAGGTGCACTTTGACCTTTCGACGCCCGGTCGGGCAAATGTCTGTCTTTTGAGTCCTTATATCTGTAAAACTAGACAGTAAATAAATCACAATAATTGCTGCACTGTCCCGCTTTGTCGGCAATTAACCCTTGTCCTGCTGAATATTCATATATGCCACACCCACTACCGATTATCAACCAATCAGATTACTTGATGCAAATTATTGCAACAAATTCATAAACTGAATGACAAACAATGTAGATCCTGATCAGATGGCTTCGTCAGAAGCCATCTGACCTGGATCTACATTGTTTCAAAGATAAGGCATATCCCGGATTAGCAGGACAAGGGTTAAGAGACAAACCATCTATGTATTTATAACAGTTCAATTATGACACTATTGTTAATCCCTGTCATATAATTTCCAATTAAACATGATTGCCTGGCAGTGTGTGTTTTTCTTTTCTGTTGTAGAGTGTACCTCCAGCGCTATCGATAAGCTTGACAAGATGTGAAAATAAGGTTAAGTTATGTCTCTAATTTGCATTTATCCCTCAATCATAAAATTTAATCCACAATCAATGTTAAAATGATTTAATAGCTCCTGAGAGGATTAGCTACATCTAACGGTAGATGTATGCATAATAAAAATAAACTATTCTTCTATTTCGTGAATGGTAATGTTTTGGTGCCAAATAGCAGATGCTTGGTGGGAAAAGTCCAACACCTAAATTTGTGTAAACACATAATTATGTATGCTGTTGTTGGTAATTGACACAGAGCTTCCGGGGATAAGTCTGGAGTTGTGCATTGCATCCTTTTCTATCCACCTCTATCTACTACTACTGTTTAGCTATTGAGAAAATATTTTTTACAGGTTCCAAACATTTTTTATGAATTATAATAAAACACTGACATTAAACACATGTGGGGTTCCTGGGGTTGGATGACGTCATTTACCGATCGCGTGCAGAAAAAATAGTTGCAGTGGTTTGTGGACGGCGATTTGGACAGCGGAAAACCTTGCCCCAATGTTTCTGTTGGGATCAAGTTGTTTCATGTTTGTGTTTCTTTCCCTAGGTGTCTCTGATGGGAGCTGTTGGTTAATTGACTCAATTCCTGATCATTGCTTTCACTTCTATTGTGATGTTCGCACTGAACTTGCTTGTAGGGGGATGTGAAAGTTTGGGCTCATTTTATATGGAAGGCCCGTCCTTTTATTGTGGTTGGATCATCAAATTGTAAACTAAACTGTATTCTTTTTATCTCTCATTTCCCTGCCCTGACACTTCTGATCTTTTGAGTATTTCGGCTGCAGCTCGTGTTTACAATGAGTTTATATAACTGTATCTTAAATTGCTAATCGGTTAAGGTGTTATGATAAGTCAGCAACCAACTTGAAAAAGTACCGTTATTGTCACAACTACAGTATTTTCTACCGTATTACTGCACAGAGTGAAGTAAATAGAAGTGAATGCAATGATCAGGAATCGATGCGATTAAACCGCAGCACCCATCAGAGACATCAAAAGGAAAAAGAAACACAAACATGAAGTAAGTAGACTCTAATGTTATTAAAGTTGTTGTGTTTGAAACTTGATAGAAACCTTGGATTATATTTATAAATATTGGTTTTCATCATCATCACTATTATCCCCCGGCATAAACCCCCACTTTGAGTTCAACAAGAAGATTTTCAAAGGATTTCCCTATATAAGCCTATGTAAAACCAGTGGGCCGTGGCGCAGGGGCATTTTTTGGTCCCATGGCTATAATTTGAACATTCTTGGTAGAGATCAACTAGATGAAGCTTCATACTAAATATCAAAGACCTGGGCCTTCTGGTTTCAGACAAGAAGATTTTTAAAGGTTTTCCCTATCATAAGCCTGCATAAAACCTGTGCGCACAGGCGCTGGGCATTTTTGGCCCCAGGGTTATAATTTGAACAATCTTGGTAGAGGTCCTTTAGATGAAGCTTCATACCAAATATCAAAGACCCAGGCCTTCTGGTTTCAGATAAGAAGACTTTTAAAGGTTTTCCGTCTATAAGCCTATGTTAAACCAGTGGGCACCCGTGTGGGGCCATTTTTGGACCCAGGACCATAATGTGAACAATCTTCGTAGCGGTCCACTAGATGAAGCTTTATACCAAATATCAAAAACCTGGGCCTCCTGGTTTCATACAAGAAGATTTTCAAAGGATTTCTCGATATAAGCCTATGTAAAACCAGTGGGCTCCGGCGCGGGGGCATTTTTGGGAAGAAGATTTTTAAAGGTTTTCCCTATATAAGCCTATGTAAAACCAGTGGGCCCCGGGGTGGTGCCATTTTTGGCCTCAGGGCTATAATTTGAATAATCTTGGTAAAGGTCCACTAGATGAAGCTTCATAATAAATATCAAAGACCTGGGCCTTCTGGTTTCAGACACGAAGATTTTTAAAGGCTTTCCCTATATAAGCCTATGTAAAACCAGTGGACCCCGGGGTGGGGCCATTTTTGGCCTCAGGGCAACAATATGAACAATCTTGGTAGAGGTCCACTAGATGAAGCTTTATACCAAATATCAAAGACCTGGGCCTTCTGGTTTCAGACAAGAAGATTTTCAAAGGATTTCCCTATATAAGCCTATGTAAAACCAGTGGGCCCTGGCATGGGGGCATTTTTGGCACCAGGGCTATAATTTGAACAATTTTGGTAGAGGTCCACTAGATGAAGCTTCATACTAAATATCAAAGACCTGGGCCTTCTGGTTTCAGACAAGAAGATTTTTAAAGGTTTTCCCTATCATAAGCCTGCATAAAACCAGTGCGCACGGGCGGGGGGCATTTTGTGGCCCCAGGGCTATAATTTGAACAACCTTGGTAGAGGTCTACTAGATGAAGCTTCATACTAAATATCAAAGACCTGGGCCTTCTGGTTTCAGACAAGAAGATTTTCAAAGGATTTTCCTATATAAGCCTATATAATACCAGTGGGCCCCTGTGTGGGGCCATATTTGACCCCAGGGTTGTAACTTGAACAATCTTCATAGCGGTCCACTAGATAAAGCTTCATACCAAATATCAAAGACCTGGGCCTGCTGGTTTCAGACAAGAAGATTTTCAAAGGATTCCCTATATAAGTCTATGTAAAACTAGTGGGCCCTGGCGCGGGACATTTTTGGCCCCAGGGCTATAATTTGAAAATCTTGGCAGAGGTCCACTAGATTAAGCTTCACACCAAATATCAAAGACCTGGGCCATGCGGTTTCAGAGAAGAAAGGTTTTCCCTATATAAGCCTATGTAAAATCAAAGGGCCCCGGGCAAGGGCATTTTCTGCCCCAGGGCTATAATTTGAACAATCTTGGTAGAGGTCCACTAGATGAAGCTTCATACCAGATATCAAAGACCTGGGCCTTCTGGTTTCAGACAAGAAGATTTTTAAAGGTTTTCTCTATATAAGCCTATGTAAAACCAGTGGGCCCTGGGGTGAGGCCATTTTTGGCCTCAAGGCAATAATTTGAACAATCTTGGTAGAGGTCCACTAGATGAAGCTTCATACCAAATTCTGGTTTCAGAGAAGAAGATTTTTAAAGATTTACCCTATATAAGCCTATGTAAAACCAAAGGACCCCAGGGCGGGGGCATTTTCGGCCCCAGGGCTATAATTTGAACAATCTTGGTAGAGGTCCACTAGATGAAGCTTCATACCAAATATCAAAGACCTTGGCCTTCTGGTTTCAGACAAGAAGATTTTCTGGTTTCAGAGAAGAAGATTTTTGAAGATTTTCCCTATATAAACCTATGTAAAACCAAAGGGCCCCAGGGCGGCGGCATTTTCAGCCCCAGGGCTATAATTTGAACAATCTTGGTAGAGGTCCTTTAGATAAAGCTTCAAAGAAGATTTTTAAATGTTTTCCCTATATAAGCCTATGTAAAACCGATATGCCCCAGGGCGGGGCCATTTTTGGCCCAGGGCAATAATTTGAACAATCTTGGTAGAGGTCCACTAGATGAAGCTTCATACCAAATATCAATGACCTGGTTTCAGACAAGAAGATTTTTAATAAGTTTTTTTTCTTATTTTCCCCTTTTTTGCCATGGCAACCAGAGTTACGCATGGAATGGAATTCTTTGAACAACTTTGAGAGAGGACCACCCAAAGATCATTTCTGCCAAGTTTGGTCAAAATCTGTTCAGTGGTTTAGGAGGAGATGTGGTTTAAAGGAATTGTGGATGGACATCCGGACGGACGACGACGACGACGACGAAGACAACGACAGACAAATGACCCATCACAATAGCTCCCCCGAAGCCTTCGGCTCAGGTGAGCTAAAAATCCTGGGCAAGTAGGATTTTGAGCTGGGCAAGTGAAAAAATATTTTACTTGCCCAGTGGGCAAGTGGAAAATTTTTGGATTTGTCAGGCCCTTGTCAATGTAAAAACAAAGGGCCCTGGGGTGGGGCAGTTTTGGCCCCAGGGCTATATTTTTAACAATCTTGATAGAGGTCCACAAGACGAAGCTTCATACCAAAATATCAAACACCTGAGCCTTCTGGTTTCAGACAAGAAGACTTTTAAAGGTTATCCCTATGTAAGAATTTGTAAACCCAAAGGGCCCCGGGGCGGGGGCATTTCTGTACCCAGGGCTATAATTTTAACAATACTGATAGAGGTCAACAAGATAAAGCTTCAAAATCAAATATCAAACACCTGAGCCTAAAGGTTTCAGACAAGAAGCTTTTTAAAGGTTTTCCCTATATAAGTCTATGTAAAACAGCCGAGGGCATTTTTGGCTCCAGGGCTATAATTTGAACAATCTTGGTAGAGGTCCACTAGATGAAGCTACACACCAAATATTGAAGACCGGGACTTGCAGTCTTAGAGAGGAAGCTTTTTTAAGTTTTCATAAAAAATATCTATTTTTGGCTCCTGTAACCTTGATGTGCAATTGACCAGAACCATTTGAACAACTCTGAAAAACGTCCACCTAAGGATCATTTCTGTGAAGTTTTGTCAAAATCCCATCAGTGGTTTAGGAAGAGATGCTGTTTGAAGAAATTGTTTACACACGGACACAGGGATGCACAGATGGAATCACAAACGACAGACAAAAAGTGATCCCAAAAGCTCACCTCATCACTACGTGATGGTGTGCTTAAAAGGTCACCATCAAAATCTATTCAAATCTGCATTATGTGGAAATGATACACTGTACCAAATTTGACTAAAATTAATCAATTTGTTTATGAGATAGAGAGCAAGCAAGCCATTTTTGTCCAAAATTCAGTGTTTTTTTTTTTTTTTTTTGGGGGGGGGGGGGGGCTATGACCTTGAAACAAGAGGGTCATGATGGAGGGCCATGATAGCCCTGGATCGCTCACCTGATCCATAGGGTAACAAGTGGGCCCCGGCGAGAGCCATTATTGGCTCAAAGGCTATAATTTGAATAATCTTGGCAGTGCTCTAAAAGGTGAAGCTTCATACCAAATATCAAAGACCGGAGCCTCCTGGTTTCAGACAAGAAGATTTTTAAAGGTTTTCCTTATATAAGTCTATATAAAATTTGTGGGCCCAAGCGGTGCCATTTTTGGCCCCAGGGCTATAATTTGAAAGATCTTGGTAGAAATCCACACAAGACAAAGCTTCATACCAAATTTCAAAGACCTACACTTTCTGGTTTCAACAAATTTTTTCCCTATATACATGTACATGTAAGTCTATGTAAAACAAGTGTGCCTCAGGGTGGGCCCATTTTTGGTTGTGTGACTATAATTTGAACAATTTTGGTATAGGTTCACAACATGAAGCGTCATACCATATATCAAAGGCCTTGGCCTTCTGGTTTTAGATAAGATCATATTCAAAGGTTTTCCCTAAACTGCAAAACCAGTGGGCATCAGGGTGGGGCCCATTTTTGGACCAAGGGCTATAATTTGAACAATCTTGGTAGAGGTTTACTAGACAAAGCTTCATACCAAATATCAAAGACCTAAGCCTTCTGGTTTCAGACAAGAAGATTTTTAAAAGTTTTCCCTATATAAGTCTATGTAAAACCTGTGGGTCTCAAGCGGAACAATTTCTTGGTCTAGGCCCTCTAGACAAAGCATCATACCAAATATCAAAGACCGGAGCCTTCTGGTTTCAGACAACAAGATTTTTAAAGATTTTCCCTATATAAGTCTATGTAAAACCAAAGGGCTCCATGGCGAGGGGAATTTTTATGCATATGGCTATAATTTGAACAATCTTGATAGAGATCCTTTAGATGAAGCTTCACACCAAATATCAAAGACATGGGCCTCCGGTTACAGAGAAGATTTTTAAGGATTATCATTATGTAAGTCTATGTAAAACCAAAGGGCTCCGGGGCAGGGGCATTTTTGACCCCAGGGTTATTATTTGAACAATCTTGGTAGAAGTCCACAAGATCAAGCATCCTACCAAATATCAAAGACTTGGGCCTTGTGGTTTCAGAGAAGATTTTTCAAGATTATATAAGCCTATGTAAAACCAAAGAGCCCCAGGGCCCTGTTTGTTTGTTTGTTTGATTTGAGGTTTAACATCCCCGTCAACACTATAAAGGTCATTTTGGAGACGTTGCTTCCAATTTTGTGGGACTTTTACCCGACATTGAGATGAAATGACATCTCAAGCCCTGAGAAGATTTTTAAGGATTATCATTATGTAAGTCTATGTAAAACCAAAGGGCTCCGGGGCAGGGGCATTTTTGACCCCAGGGTTATTATTTGAACAATCTTGGTAGAAGTCCACAAGATCAAGCATCCTACCAAATATCAAAGACTTGGGCCTTGTGGTTTCAGAGAAGATTTTTCAAGATTATATAAGCCTATGTAAAACCAAAGGGCCCCAGGGCCCTGTTTGTTTGTTTGTTTGATTTGAGGTTTAACATCCCCGTCAACACTATAAAGGTCATTTTGGAGACGTTGCTTCCAATTTTGTGGGACTTTTACCCGACATTGAGATGAAATGACATCTCAAGCCCTGTCGCCCAATGAAACCAATAGGGTTTGTAAGCATGTCGCACCGCTTTGCCAGGACAGGCTTAGATCCTCTAAGGGGTTTACCAGTACTTGTGTGCGGATCAGATTCAGCTCTGCGTGGAAGCATCATGCAGCCCGTCTATTTCTTCAAGCCTCGACGGGCAGGGGCCAAAAGGTCCCCGGGGCGGGGGCATTATTTGCCCCAGGGCTATAATTTGAACCATCTTGGTAGAGGTGCACTAGATGAAGCTTCATACCAAATATCAAACACCTGGGCCTTGCAGTTTCACAGAAGATTGTCCCTATATAAGCCTATGTAAAACCAAAGGGCCCATTGGTGGGGGCTTGTTTGGCCCTAGAGCTATAATTTGAACCATCTTAATAGAGGTCCAATAGACAAAGCTACACACCAAATATCAAACACCTGGGCCTTGTGGTTTCAGAGAAGAAGATTTTTAAAGATTTTCACTATATAAATATGTTCTAGAAAGGGTTATCCTTTGGAAGCAAGGAATACACCACAGAACTGAAAAATATGGAGTGTATATATTTTCTGGGCCAGACTAGCTAGTTTCAGGCAATTAGGCCTCATCAGTGACCCTCAAATATTTTCAAAATTCCACAATGGAATCAATGATCCCAAAAGGACAAGAAAATATAAACTACACTATGATGTAATCTATGTACCGGTACAACCAAAGGGCCCAGGGACAGGGGCATTTTTGGCCCGATGGCTATAATTTGAACAATCTTGGTAGAGGTACACTAGATGAAGCTTCATACCAAATATCAAAGACCTGGGCCTTGTGGTTTCAGAGAAGAAGACTTTAAAGACTTTCCCCACATAAGCCTATGTAAAACCAAAGGGCCCTGGGGCGGGGGCATTTTTTGACCCAGGTCTATAATTTAAACAATCTTGGTAGAGATCCACTAGATGTAGCTTCATACCAAATATCAAAGACCTGGACCATGCGGTTTCAGAGAAGAAGATTTTTTAATTTTTCAGTATAAAAAAAATCTATTTTTAGCTCCTGTGACCAAGATGTGCAATGGACAACTATGAAAAGGGGCCACATAAGGATCATTCCTGTGAAGTTTGGTCAAATCCGATCAGTGGTTTAGGAGATATCGTTTGAAGAAAACGTTTACACACGCACGCACAACAGACGACAGACAAAGAGTGATCCCAAAAGCTCACCTTGTCACTACGTGGCAGGTGAGCTTAAAAGGTCAAGGTCACCAAAATCTAATCAAATCTGCGGTATGTTGTAATGATATATTGTACCAATTTTGACTAAAATTAATGAATTCATTAATGAGATAGAGTGCAGACAAGCCATTTTTGGCCCCGAATTGACTGTTTTGGGGGCCTGTGACCTTGAAAACTAGATGTAGTTTAGGGGTGGGTATCTGTAAGGTTTCCGAGATATTGGGCCTCTTATGAAATGGAGGGAGTGGCGCATGGCCATGACGCATCCCGGGAGCCCCCAGATTTGTGTCTTATCACAAAGAACAAGAATATATATGGTCTAAGGGTGGGGATCGGAATGCTTTCTGAGATATATGGCCTTTTATGAGGTGGAGGGGGTGCGGCATGGCCCCGGCACAAACATGTTGGCATAAAAGCATACAGCTGAGAGAGGCTTACTCAAGGAACATTTCTATAAAAGTTTTGTCAAAATATCTGCAATGGCTTGGCAGTAAACGCCATTCTTTTTAATTTTCCCCATTATAAGTCTATGGAAACTTTAAGGTGCCATAGCAACCAAACAAAAGAGCCAATTTTCATAAAAAACACAGATTTTCAATCCCAGGGATACTACAGATGAAATTTGGGCCCAATGGCTTCAGAGGAGATGTTGTTTGAAAGTGTTGACGCAGACGACATACGACACACGTCAAACAACAACGGACAACTGCCTATCCTATAAGCTCCCCTGGTGCCTTTGGCTCTGGTGAGCTGAAAAGCTCAAGGATACCAAAATCTAATCAACTCTGCGAAATGATGTAATAATATACTGTACCAAGTTTGACTAAAATTAATCAATTTGTTAATGAGATAGAGTGCAGACAAGCAATTTTTGGCCCAAAATTGAATGTTTTGGGGGGCCTGTGCCCTTGAAAATAAAGTCAAGGTCAGTAAAAATCTAATAGCATCTGCGGAATGTTGACATGATATATTGTACCAAGTTTGACCAAAATTAATCAATTTGTTAATGAAAAAGAGTGCAGACAAGCCATTTTTGGCCGTAAATTGAGTGTTTTGGGGGGCCGGTGACCTTCAAAAAAAGGTCAAGAACACTAAAATCTAATCAAATCTGCGGAATGTTGTAATTATATACTGCACCAAGTTTGAATTAAATTGGTCAATTTGTCAGAGATAGAATGAAGACAAGCCATTTTTGGCCAAAATTGACTGTTTTGGGGACCTGTGACCTTGAAAAAAGGACAAGGTCACCAAAATCTAATCGAATCTGTGGAATACAGTAATGATAAATTGTAACAGGTTTGACTAAAATGAATCAATTTGTTAATGAGAAAGAGTGCAGACAAGCCATTTTTGGCCCAAAATTGACTGTTTTGGGGGCCCTGTGACCTTAAAAACAAGACCATGATGGTCCTATATCACCTACCTGAGCTAAGAGCTAAGGGGGAATGAAGCTACATACACCTTGAGGACTTTGTGCTCAAGTAAGCTACAAATTACTTGACCAAAAAACTGTGATCATAGTGACCTACATACAGTAAAATTCCTATATGAAGACCACCTTTGGGACTGTTCAAAAGTGGTCTTAAAGACCACTTTTGAACAGTCCCAAAGGTAGTCCCTGACCAGGTGACACTGTATGCAGAAAACACAAAGAAAGAATAATTGCAACCTACTAAATAGGATTTCAAATGCAGAATTAGACTTAATTTTAGGTGGTCTTAATAGCTGAATTTGACTATATATCATAGGCTCCCAACTTCCTGTAATAGAAGGCGCAGGTAATATTGAAAGGATGGGGCAGTTCTGGTGTTGTCAATATATGCCAAATTTGCTGGGTCCACAAGAAGCTTCAGTTGTCCTTTTCCCATGTTTTTCGCAAGTGGACCAAATGGTCAAAGCTTTGTGTTACATATTTGAGTTTACATAATTGGTTGACTTTGTTTACCTATTTGTTAATAGAATATTTAAAAGGCATGTGCAAATGATAACTCCGCACTGTCAGTCTTATCTGCGACTACTAAACAAGAAACCCAAAGTCACAAGTTTGAAGTTTATCAGTTACCCCCTATATATATTGCATTGAAACTCACTGACCTGATAAAGATATGCTATCTCAGGACAGTGAGCTTTATCACGTCAACGTGACATTGCACTTTTATGAATGAAGTGGATTACCGGAACAAAAGGCTAAAATGTTAATACTATAGGAAAATTACATCAAAAATATCAAAAAAGAAAAATAACTGTCAGCTGATAGTAAATATACTGACCGATTATATTCTGCACCGGAATGTTAGGACGCACTGAGGACAATCGGTAAGTGATCGTAAATTGCCGATTTAAAGAGTTTACAAGGGGATAAACTGATAAATAGAATACCAGATTCGTGTCATTTGATATCAAGTTTATCAGGCTTGGCTTCAAGATGCATGTAGAATCGCTCGGCAAGCCTCGCGATTTTACAAGCGTTCTCGAAGCCTGCCTGATAAACTTGATATCAAAAGACACTCACCTGGTATTCTCTATTTATCCATTGACAAGGGTCATTCGATAAGTTCTGATAATGGTCTTACTGTAAGAAAACTATAAGTGATACCCACCTACCGTATCTATACGTCTTCAAAGTAACTACCCCTACTTCTAACAACAGCTTTCCATCTGTCTGAAGATCAGCAATTCCCATTGCTAGGTAACCGCACGTGATGCATTGAAGCGTCTTGGCCACGACAACTTTAAGCTCCTCTATGTGATTAAATCTAACACCCCTGACTGACATTCTGAGTTAAGGAAAAAGGTGTTAGTCTGTTACTCATGTCCCGTGAAAAAGTGGGGTGATTCAACACTTCCAGTTATATTCCTCGATTTTTATGTCACTTGATGTGATTTATGCGGAGTTGTGTTTTCATGAATTAAAAGAACCCCTGACTTTAAGAGCACTGGTTGTTTTTGCCTGATAGCTGGTCTCAATTTCTCTTTCAAAAATGTTTCATAATACTTTCTGGCAACTGTATGTCTAAGAGGAACATAATCCGTTGCCAAAACACCATCATGATCATACGCTATAACTGCGAGCTGTTTCAGGTTCCCTTGTTTTCGTCAAAATTTTGTGGGCCTTGGCGACCATGGAGTGTGCCATTTGGAGGACTGTGACTTTAATTCGGTTCATAGCTATGAAGCCAAGTCTCATCTATTGCCACAATGCAGTTAAGATACTGTTCGCCTTCATTTTCATATCTTTTTAAGTGATTTTCTGCAATCACTAATCGGTCCTTCATTTGCTCCCGGGTGAGGTGATGTGGCACCCAGCTTGCAGAAACTTGGCGCATTTGTAAATGACGTGTCAGAATTGAATGAATTGACCCAACAGAAATACGAAGACTTTCAGCTAACTCCTCGCATGTTAATCAGCAATCTTCATTCAATAGGTCCCTAACATTTTCAACATGGAACTTGTCGGTAAACTCAACTGGCCGTCCATCCATTTATCTGCAAATCACTTAATCCATCTATAAACTGTATTAAGGGGAATGGGAACACCTGGCAGATTTTTCTGCCATTTTCAAAGGGAGATAACTTTTGGGACTTTCTGTAAGCCCTGTCCCACTGATAAAGGGGTCTACTCTTAAAGGAAAGAATTTGCTCTGCAGGAGCAAATTCTTTCCTTTTAAGAGTTGACCCCTATTGACATGGGAGACAAAAATACTTTTGCAGGAGTTGCCTCCCCTGAAGGTGTTCCCATTCGCCTTAAATGGAACAGCAGGTTTACAGCAAGCTTCACATTACTGTTCACGGATTTCCTTTCCTATTTTCCCTCTCGAAAACTCTATCTCTACTGTCCCACTGATAAAGCGGTCTACTCTTAAAGGAAAGAATTTGCTCCTCAGGAGCAAATTCTTTCCTTTAAGAGTTGACCCCTATTGACATGGGAGACAAAAATACTTTTGCAGGAGTTGCCTCCCCTGAAGGTGTTCCCATTCGCCTTAAATGGAACAGCAGGTTCACCGCAAGCTTCACATTACTGTTCACAGATTTCCTTCCCTATTTTCCCTCTCGAAAACTCTATCACTACTGTCCCACTGATAAAGCAGTCTACTCTTAAAGGAAAGAATTTGTTCTGCAGGAGCAAATTCTTTCCTTTTAAGAGTTGACCCCTATTGACATGGGAGACAAATAATTTTGCAGGAGTTGCCTCCCATGAAGGTGTTCCCCTTCCCCTTAAATGGAACAGCAGGTTTACCACAAGCTTCACATTACTGTTCACGGATTTCCTTTCCTATTTTCCCTCTCGAAAACTTTATCTTTATAGATACACACTGTTCATCTAGGCTTTCCGTGGCCATCACTTGAGCGGCATTCAAATGACGTCATATATGTATAAGGTTTCATCATTTTAAAATGAAAGACAAAAACGTTGTGGGGGTCATTATCAGAACTTAATGAATGACCCTCGCTTGTTTGTTTGCATTGGAGTTTAAAGGCCCAGTCAACACTATTTAGGTCATTTTTGAGCCGGTCAGTTTACCTATCCACACTTTCCTGGGCAGGCTTATACGTAAGCGGTTAACCAGTACAGTGCACATTCTTTCGCCAGAAACTGACAACTGCCCTTCTTGAATCAGAGGAAGGGAGAGAATGACCGTAGAAAATATTTCATGATCAATCTCCACGAAAGAATGTTGCCGACCCCGGCGGGAGTCGAACCCGCGTCCTCCTGATCACCAGTCAGACGAGCATCCGACTGAGCCAACGAGGCCGGCCGAATGACCCTAGTAAAAGTCTTCTAAACAAGAGGTCCATATTGGACAGGAACTGCTCACCTGAGCATTTGATTATGGTTTATTTAAGCTCTATCTGCCATTTTGTTTAGAGTAGAACCATTTTAGCAGTTCCGGTGAAATTTTGTGAAAATGTTTCAAATTGAATATATGTTTGTTTGTTTGGAGTCTGTAAGGTCCAGCCAACTCTAATTATATAGATTGTATCGAGTTTACTCTATATATAGGTTATATCAAGTTGATCAGTTTTCCTGGGCAGGCTTTGAGGATCATTGATGAGGCCAAATTGGCATAAACTAGCAAGTCTTGTACACTACATAGTTTGCCGTTCTGTGCTGTAGTTCTTGCTTCCCATGGATTACCTAATTTTTCAGAACATTTAACCCTTATCTTGCTGCTCACGAGAACCCCTATCTTTGCAAACAGTCTAGATCCAGATCAGAAGCCATCTGATCTGGATCTACACTGTTTGGCATTCAGTTTATGAATTTGTAGCAATAAATTACATCAAGTAATTTGATTGGTTGATAGACAGAAATGGGTGTGGCTTAAATGAATATTCAGCAAGATAAGGGTTAACTTCACCACAGCTGGTATAAAAGGAGAATGTGTGCCAACCGTAAAGTCTCCCTGCCCTTCATCATAGTGTGGGTTACATCAATTTGAAAATATTTTTCTGGTCAGACTAGCTAGTTTCAGCCAATTAGGCCGTATTTCTGGTCAGACTAGCAAGTTTCAGCCAATTAGGCCTCTACGGCCTAATTGGGTGAAACTAGCTGGTCTGACCCAGAAAAAATCTTGTACACTCCATAGTTTGCAGTTCTGTGCTGTAGTCCTTTTAGAAGCCTGTGGGGCGTAAAGGATAAGCTACTCGCCTCATAAACCAGGGGTCGTTGGTTCGATCCCGGGCTTCTCCAGACTTCGGATGAGTCTTTAAACCGAGACCCCGTCTCCGTATGACCTTAGCCTTCCAGGGGATTATCCTTATCATGAAGAGGAAGTACAGTAGCTGTACTAAGGTTAGTAACCCATACAGTTTAATTGTAGAAATATGTAAGATTACTCTCCCTTTTAATATATTCTGTTAAACAGTGCAGGCCCAACCAGATGCCACAGAATGTGGCCTCTCATCAGAACCTACACTGTTGGCAAAAAGTTCAGTCATTTCCCAAATAAATTTTGAAGAAAACAACCTGACACGCCAAATTTTTAAATGGACAGGTGCTATGCGAGGGTCATTCAATATTTAACTGGCCTAACCCAGTTACTGACCTGTGGCAAGAGCACGCTTTTCACATATCAAACATCAATGCCTTATATAGGGTTACACAAAGTTTTATAGGTCAGTCAAGTATTTGTAGTCCATGTGAGGCAAAATTATATGGCAGGGGTCAGTGTTGCTGAATTTTCATCACAAATTGAGTACAGAGCAGTAATTTTTTATAGAACAAGAGGCCCATGGGCCACTATGCTCACCAGAGCTCAGGGGGCACTGCCCACTGGCAGCAATGTATTTTAATTAACCATGGAAGCCCTGCGCCCAAGGATACTACAGATAGAATTTGGACCCAATCAGCCTAGTGGCTTCAGAGGTCTGATGTCGCTTGAATGTGTTGTTGCAGGACAACAGATGACAATTGACAATTTCCCATCTGTGGCAACTAATAGGCCTAAAAGAACATTATTAAAGGAACATTTCTATGTAAGTTTGATAAAATATCTTGAAAGGCATAAATGTCATTTTTCAATTTTCCCCATTTATAATTCAATGGAAATTCTTAACTTGCCATAGCAAACAAACCAAAGAGCCAAATTTCATAAACCAGAGCTCAGATGGGCACTGCCCATGACATTGTATTTTAACAGGATATGATTTTAATCTACCAATTATAAAGTCTCCCAAACAAACCTCATACCCAAATGAGCACTCATGTGGACTGTATCTGAAATATTAGGTGTTTTATAAAGTAGAGAGGGTGGGGCATGAACCCAATGGAGCCCTGGTTGGTGTCACTAAATGCATCTTATCAAAAGGAACAGAGACATTATGGTTTAGCGGTGGGGATATGTATGGCTCCTGAGATGTAAGGCTTTTTAAGCAGTGGAGGGATTCGGGCATGGTGGATCCCAGAAAAGCCCAAGATTGCTGTCACTGAATTTTGTTTGTTTGTTTGATTTGAGGTTTAACGTCCCCATCAACACTGTAAAGGTCATTTTGGAGATGTTGCTTCCAATTTTGTGGGACTTTTACCCGACATTGAGATGAAATGACATCTCAAGCCCTGTCGCCCAATTAAACCAATAGGGTTTATTAGCATGGAAGGTCCATCTCACACCGCGGTTCCTGGACAGGCTTAGATCCTCTTAGCGGTTTACCAGTACTAGTGTGCGGGCCGGATTCAGCTCTGCGTGGAAGCATCATGCAGCCCATATATTTCTTCAAGCCCCTATGCGCGGGGGCTCAACTGCTGTCACTGAATGCTGAACGGTTTCTGAGATATGAGGCCCTTTTATGAAGTGGATGGGAGAGAAATGGCCCCTGCAGACCCCCCCAAGATGGGGGTGACTGAATGTGTCTAATAACAATGAACAAGAATATATGTGATTATGGGGTGGGGATTTGAACATTTCTGAGATATATGGCCTATAATGAAGTGGGGACTTATCATAAGGAAGAAGAGTATATATGGTTAAGGGGTGGGGATCTGAACAGTTTCTGAGATATATGGCTTTTAATGAAGTAAAGGGGTGGGACATGGCCGGTGGCACCCCAGGAGTCCCCCATGCTGGTGTCACTGATGCGTCTTATCATAAGGACCAAGAATATATTATGGTTTAGAGGTAGGGGTCTGAACAGTTTCTCAGATATATGGTATTTTGTGAAGTTGAGGGTGGAGCATGGCCCGGGCATGCCCTGGGTGACTCGTAGGTTAGTGTCACTGAATGTGTCTTATCATAAGGAACAAGATAAAACTTGAACCAAATGTAAAATTTCTAAGTCTGTGACCTTGAGGTCAAGGTCACCATGAGTGGGGGAAGGGACATACATCACGAAATGTTTGGACTGGTACATTGATGAAAGTATAAACTGAATTTGTCTTAGAGTTAAGAACATACATGCATCTATAAACTTTGTCATAAAACTTTAACCAAATGTAAAATTTCTGTCTGTGACCTTCACCTCAAGGTCACTGTGGGGGGTGGGACATGCATCAATGAAATCTTTGGACCAGTATGTAACTTCAGTGTAAGTATCAACTAAATCTATCAAAGGGTTCAGAAGTTACAATCTCTTAGAAACTTTGATGCAAAACTTTAACTAAATGTAAAATTTCTAAGTCTGTGACCTTGACCTCAAGGTCACTTTTGGGGGTGGGACATGCATCAGTAAAATCTTTGGACCAGTATGTAACTTCAATGTAAGTATCAACTAAATCTATCAAAGGGTTCAGAAGATACAATCTCTTAGAAACTTTGACGCAAAACTTTAACCAAATGAAAAAATTCTAAGTCTGTGATCTTGACCTCAAGGTCACTTTTGGGAGTGGGACATGCATCAGTGAAATCTTTGGACCAGTATGTGACTTCAGTGTAAGTATCAACTAAATCTATCAAAGGGTTCAGAAGATACAATCTCTTAGAAACTATGACGCAAAACTTTAACCACTAGACAAAAGTGCCCAGTGGGGCACGTATACCCCCGGCCAGTGCCATCACCTCAGCTGAAAATAGCAATGTCAAAAGCTTCTTTGCATATACAGGCCATATTCCATAGAATGGCCATTTTCAAGATTCAAAGGGCAATAACTCTGAAAGTAGGAAAGCAAGAGTTATGGTTCATGTGTTCTGCATGTCGTCTCACGGTGTTCAACATTCGTGTGGAGTTTCATGAAAATATGTCGAGCCGTTTAAAAGTAATGGAGAAGACACGAAGATGTTAGCAGACACATAATTTACAATCTTCAAAGGGAAATAATTTGTAATGTATGCAAACAAGAGTTATGGTTCTTGTGTTCTGCCCATCCTATTATCTTGCTTTACATTTGTTTGAAGTTTCATGAAATTATCTCAAACGGTTTTAAAGTTACAGAGCGGACACAATTGTATGGAAAATCATAATATTCAAAGGGCAATAACTCTAAAAGTAGGAAAGAAAGACTTACGGTTCATGTGTTCTGCACGTCGTCCCATGGTGTTTAACATTTATGTGAAATTTCATGAAAATATGTCAAGCAGTTTACAAGTTAAGGAGCGGACACGAAAATGCAAGTTATAAAATCCAAAGGGCAATAACTCTGAAAGTAGGGAAGCAAGAGTTACGGTTCATGTGTTCTGCATGTCGTCTCATGGTGTTTAACATTTATGTGAAGTTTCATGAAAATATATCAAGCGGTTGAAAAGTTATGGAGCGGACACGAAAATGCAAGTTAAAACATACAAAGGGCAATAACTCTGAAAGTAGAAAAGCAAGAGCTACGGTTCATGTGTTCTGCAAGTCATCTCATGGTGTTTAACATTTATGTGAAGTTTCATGAAAATATATCAAGCCGTTGAAAAGTTATGGAGTGGACACGAAAATGCAAGTTAAAACATACAAAGGGCAATAACTCTGAAAGTAGAAAAGCAAGAGTTAGGGTTCATGTGTTCTGCATGTCGTCTCATGGTGTTTAACATTTATGTGAAGTTTCATGAAAATATATCATGCGGTTGAAAAGTTATGGAGCGGACACGAAAATGCAAGTTAAAACATACAAAAGGCAATAACTCTGAAAGTAGAAAAGCAAGAGTTACGGTTCATGTGTTCTGCACGTCGTCTCATGGTGTTTAACATTTATGTGAAGTTTCATGAAAATATATCAAGCGGATCAAAAGTTATGGAGCGGACACGAAAATGCAAGTCAAAACATACAAAGGGCAATAACTCTGAAAGTAGAAAAGCAAGAGTTACGGTTCATGTGTTCTGCACGTCGTCTCATGGTGTTTAACATTTATGTGAAGTTTCATGAAAATATGTCAAGCGGTTCAAAAGTTATGGAGCGGACACGAAAATGTTAACAGACACACACACACACACACACACACACACACACACACACACACACACACACACAGAAAATACGAAAACTATATACCCCCATGGCATACTGCAGTATGCCGGGGGTATAAATATATATGGTTTAGGGGTGGGGATCTGAAATGTTTCTGGAATATTTGGCCTTTTATGAAGTGGAGGGGATGGGGCATGGCCCCGGCACTTCCCGGGGGACCCCCAGGTTAGTGTCACTGAGTGCGTCTTATCATAAGGAACAAGAATATATATGGTTAAGTGGTGGGGATCTGAATGGTTTCTGGGATAAATGGCATTTTATGAAGTGGAGGGGGTGGGGCATGTCCCCGGCACATCTGGGGAAACCCCCAAGTTGGTGTCACTTAATGCATCTTATCATAAGGAACAAGAATATATATGGTTTAGGGGTAGGGATTTGTAAGGTTTCTGTTATATTTGGCCTTTTATGAAGTGTAAAGGGTTGGGCGTGGCCCCGGGACATCCTGGGTGTCCCCCAGGTTGGTGTCACTGAATGCGAATTATCATAAGGAACGAGAATATATATGGTTTAGGGGTGGGGATCTGCAGGATTTCTGGGATATTGGGCCATTTATGAAATGGAGGGGGTGGGGCATGGCCCAGGCACATCCCGAGGGACCCCCAGGTTGCTGTCATTGAGTGTGTCTTATCTCTTATCTTGCTGTTCACGACAACCCCTATCTTTGGAAACATTGTAGATCCAGATCAGATGGCTTCTGAAGAAGCCATCTGATCAGGATCTGCACTGTTTGGCATTCAGTTTGTGAATTTGTAGCAATAAATTACATCAAGTAATTTGATTGGTTGATAGACAGAAATGGGTGTGGCTTAAATGAATATTCAGCAAGATAAGGGTTATCATAAGAAACAAGAATATATACGGTTTAGGGGTGGGGATCAGAATGGTTTTTGAGATAAATGGCATTTAATGAAAATATATCAAGCCATTGAAAAGTTATGGAGCGGACACGAAAATGCAAGTTAAAACATACAAAGGGCAATATCTCAACGGGGGTGGGGCATGTCCCCGGCACATCCGGGGGAACCCCCAGGTTGGTGTCACTTAATGTGTCTTATCATAAGGAACAAGAAAATATATGGTTTAGGGGTAGGGATCTGTAAGGTTTCTGAGATATAAGGCATTTTATGAAGTGGAGGGGGCGGGGCATGGCCCTGGCACAACCTACGGGACCCACAGGTTGACATAAAAGCATATGGCTGAGAGAAGTTTACTCAAGGAACATTTCTATGAAAATTTTGTCAAAATATCTGCAAAGGCTTGGTAGTTAATGCCATTTTTCAATTTTCCCCATTATAAGTCTATGGAAAATCTAAGTTGCCATAGCAACCAAACTAAAGAGCCAAATTTCATAGAAAACATAAAACCTGTAAAGGCAAATATGGTGAATATTTCCGTAAACTCTCGGCCTCATAGAGCATACGGTTTCTGAGGAGATGATTTTTTAAGTATTTTTTTTTTCTATTTTTTTCATTTTGGTTTCCATAGCAACCAATACAAATGAGCAGCAGCCCTAAATTCATATGGCAGAGATTAGATTGTCTAAGGAACATTTCTATGAAAGTTTTGTCAAAATATCTGCAGAGGCTTGGCAGTAAATGCCATTTTTCAATTTTCCCCATTATAAGTCTATGGGAACCCTAAGTTGCCATAGCAACCAAACTAATTAGCCGATTTTCATAAAAAAACACAAACTTTCAATCCCCCCACCCAAGGATGCTACAGATAAAATTTGGGCCCAATCGGCCCAGTGGCTTCAGAGGAGAAGTCGTTTGAAAGTTTTGACGGCGGACATACGACGCAGACGACGACGACGGACTACTGCCTATCCTATAAGCTCCCCCGGAGCCTTCGGCTCTGGTGAGCTAAAAAGAAGATGAGCTGTGAAATTTATGAAGAATTGTGTAAAGTTTCAGAAAGACTGCCCCTTCACATTCAACTGTTAAAAATGTACCATCAGGGGTCGAAATTAAATAATAATAATAGACTTTATTTTCAGTTTGTAAGTATCAAAGAATAATGTCCACTCACACTCAAACATACACACATATACATCACTGAAACAAAAGTAACGTCAAAAACTAATTGCAAAACCAATGCTTTATACATATGCACAGAATGTATATACATATATGGGACACAGCCCCCGCCCATAGGGGCTTGAAGAAATATATGGGCTGCATGATGCTTCCACGCAGAGCTGAATCCGGCCCGCACACTAGTACTGGTAAACCGCTTAGAGGATCTAAGCCTGTCCAGGAACCGCGGTGCGAGGCGGACCGTCCATGCTAATAAACCCTATTGGTTTCATTGGGCGACAGGGCTTGAGATGTCATTTCATCTCAATGTCGGGTAAAAGTCCCACAAAATTGGAAGCAACGTCTCCAAAATGACCTTTACAGTGTTGACGGGGACGTTAAACATCAAATCAAACAAACAAAACATATATGGGACAGAAATGCCTAAGCAAACAGTGCAGGCCCAGATCAGACTGCTCCTCAAGGAGCAGTCTGATCTGAGTGTCTACACTGCAATTTCGCTTGGACCTCACAGACTCCCCGCTGTATCATGAAACAAATCTGTTAAAACTCCAGAAGAATTACAGCAAGTCCCCAGGGTGTCCGAACTTTTAGGACTTATCGTACACTGAATGCCAAACCAAAGGCTAAACACTGTAAATACTATATACTTGTCTTAATTTAAAGAAACATTGGATCCACGTAATACAAGTTTTGTGAAAGGTATCAATGGTTTCTAAATTTTTCAACCAGTCAGGTAAGTCGTCCAAATGATGGGTCCTGAATACATTAAACTTTGTTTAAAAATCTTATTTTGAGGTCTTGGAGTTGGAAAGTTAATTATACTTGTAGATCTTAGTGACTCGAGTGTTTTGTTCATGGCTCGAATAGAAAACATTTGATTTATATATTTGGTGGCAAAAACTTTGATATCTGAAACAAGAATTTGGCCTTTCGAAGAAATATATGCTCGTAAACACTTAAAACTTGTAGATTTTCCATACTAATGGCAAGATCATCATATTCATAATTTTAAATTATTTTAATTGCTCTCTTTTGTAATCTGTAAATTCTGTTTAACTTATAATGGGATGTTCCACCCCATACTGTAGAGCAGTAGTCAAGATGTGCCTGTATATAGGTTTTGTAAAACTTAACTCTGTGTTCTATTGATAATTTTTATAGTAGAAGAAAGTTTTTTGGCAATATGGCCAATATGAGTTATTAAGGTTAAGTTTTTATCAATATGAACACCTCAAACTTTTTTAATTTCAACTGAGTTCAAAATTTTGTCATCATAAGTTAGGTGCAAAATTCCATCATGCAGATGTAGGTGCTTCTGTAGGGTTGTAATTAGCATGACTAAATTTTGAAGTGTTTGGTAACATCCCATTAAGTTTACACCAAACTGAAAGGTTTTGTAAAGCGAGCTGTAGGCTTTGTTCAATAGTATCTTTAGATTTACAAGTTTAATATAATGTGGTATCATCAGCAGAGAGGTCTGTTGAAACATTATTAGTATTTTAAGTCATTTATGAACATTAAAAATAATAAAGGCCCTAAGATAGACCCTTGAGGCACACCGCATACAATATTTTCAGAAGTGGACTCAGAATAATTGTTGATGACAACTTTTTGTTTCCCATCAACAAATAATTAGAAAACCATTTTACTGTTTCATCTGAAAGATTATAGTGCCTGAGGTTTTTAACCCTTTTTGCACCAAATGGAATCTTCCTCCTCATATATAACAGGAGTCGATTTCAAAATTTAGGGGTGACAGGTTGTATTTTTTTGGAAATTTATTTGGAAATTGGCTGAAATTTCAGCAAACAGCGGAGGCCCTGATCAGATGACGCGCATCTGACCTGGGCCTGGACTGTTTGCCAGGGTACCCGTTTTGGGGTTTCTGGTACTAAATGTTTTTTTTTTTTGGTTTTGGTTTTACGGCCCTTTCAAGATTATTTCACTCATATCGAGCCGATTGTTAATTAAAGGTGGGCGAAAACCGGAGTGCCCGGAGAAAAACCACCTGACCTTCTGTTGCAGAACTTGGGTGTCTCCCACATACATGTGATATTTTCTTGGATCCAAATAGGGAGATTTTGATTTTCAGATAGTGAGATTGGGGTCCCAAATCGGGAGATTTTTCCGCGGTAAAAAGTGATGTTATTTTTGGTTAAAATTTACCTCTGAAGCACTTTTTCACCCATAACATGCCAACACGACAATTGTTGTCTGCTTTGTCATCTGCATTAAAAATCTTTTTTGAAAACAGTGTGGGCCCAGATCAGACTGCAGAACATTCTGATGACGGTCCACACTGTTTGCCTTTCTGCAAAAATATGTTATAAAAGCTTGGAAAAAGCAAGCAGCAGACGACAAACTTCCATTTTGTATTTTAATAGAGAGACAATTTCTCGGTAGAACGATCAAAGAACAAGCACTGACCAATAGATCGGTGTTAAATACCCACCTAGCACCTGGCAGGAAAAAACAACGTTCAGAATACCCGCATAGCAAAATATTACTCATACTCTTACACCCCTTCTCTTATCATCCCCAAAACGTGCCTCGGAACTTAGTCGGAACTAATAAGCATGCATGATTTTTATTGATTTAACTTGGGGGGCATATTTTTTCATAAAAGATCCATTAAAAACACGGCAAAAATATTTTTTCTCGCAAGCTAAAAATGACACCAGCGCGACACCCGAAAAACGGGATACGCCGGTGGCAAACCATTTCAACCTCCTTGACCATGCCCTCGAACAAATGATATTTCAAATAATTGAAATCTTACCATCAGACCCTGATGACCATAGGAGTACAAACCCCGAATAATCAATGAATTGTACTGGATCTATCAGCTACACACTCTCCGACCGGTCGGAACTTATGTTCAGGGATAGAGACAGGAAATTTCAGCCATGCACCTTTCACATTTATGTCCCCTTACTCCTCTCTCTATCCCGAACACGCAACCTATTAGTTAGCTCAAATACGTTTGCAATTACGGGGCAAAGACGCCCCAAAACTGGCATAAAGAGGACGTCATAACGTCGCACAATTGTCGCACTAATAGCTAACTACGGAAATACATCCATGTTTGGAATGTAACAAGACATACAAACACCTAAAAAGCCTGCGGAGACACCTGGAAACGGCACACAAAGGACTCCGTATCTTATGCCAGCATTGTGGGATATTATTCACTAGAAAAGATTCTATGTGTGAGCATATTCGTAACAAACACGAAGGAATTACAGGGGAAAGTCGAAGTGCCAAGGACCCGAACACACGGGACTTCACAATAGAAAAATTAGATAGAATTCTAGGACATTTCCTAGAAGAGAAATTCAATACAGAACTCTCCTTAAGTGATGATTTATTCACAATGGCCAACTTCGAAATAAAGGTATGTAAATGAAAACAAATAAGTTTCATTTTGACCGTTTATTATAAACAATTTCATACCTTTGCATGTAAACAATCATCTTATACATGTTATACTAACATTCTCTCCCCCATCCCACCCGTCAATTAACATAAATTAACAATAAATTGCAAATGCGCCTCACTTCAGTAACCCCACAAAGCCTGTAATTAAACAGCGAAAATGTATTCCCTTTCAAAGACTGTCCAAAAATCGGTACCGGTGCCGACAATAAAATACATACAATACATATAAATACATGTATTTAGGCTACCGATAATACAAAGCGGCCCCAAACGGACCAACTAATGCCACAATCCTAACCAAAATAGTAAAGGAAAACGTCGCCCGGCCCCATAGGGGCCGGTGAACGTCTTGTGCCCATTAATAACAATGGATTATGACGTCACCGGCCCCCAGGGGCCGGTGACGACGTTCTCTCCATAACAACGAAATGGAAATAACGTCAACCGGCCCCCAAAGGGCCGGTGACAGTCTTCATAAAGGCAAAAATTGCCCACCAGCCCCCAAAAGGGCCGGTCTACATACATAATGATGGGTAACCATGGGTGACCCAGAGGGTATATAAAGAGCGAAAATCGCACAGCTCGTCACAAAACTGTGACAAGCGCACACATCCTCTGATGAAAGCCTACTATTAGGCAGAAACTAGTTAGGAATTATTCGCTATGAGTCACAATGAGCAAGACCATGGCGCGACCAATCTGAGTCGTCAGCCACACACCTCCAGCTAAAAATGAAACAGGTTTGAAAAGAAAATTTCACCCTGCAAAACTCCGGTTCTATGTTTATTAATAAATGAAAAACTACATACAGATGCTTAGAAAATACCAGCGTCTGCTCTGCTCTGTTTTGGCGGGAAAAATATTTAGCGCGTTCACCTGCCAAAGGCCAAAAAGCATGCACGAATTTTCATTGGTGTCGCGTGGGGCATATTTCTTTCTTCCGTTAAAAACGGCAAAAATATTTTTCTCGGGTTTAAATAGAAAATGTCACTAAGTAATTACCCAGTTCTATGATTAATAAAAGAATAACGGTTTACAGACGCGTAGAAAAAAAAACAGCGTCTGCTTTGCTCTGTTTTGGCGGGAATAATATTTAGCGTCTACACGTGTCAATTACAAAGGGATTAAATAAGCTATATATATAACTGGTATACCTTGATTGACTAGTTTTCACACCTTGTCACATTGTTAATTGTCGGCTTATCAATAAGACCCGCCTCGGGTGTAAACGGTTTAATAGCGTTGGCAACTTGAGCAAATCGGTGATCAGTAATAAATGTATGCAAACATCACATTTCTTCCTTATTGAATTTCTTGCTTTTTATCACATTGTTTGCGGCTTGATGCGGGTTGCATTTTAATAATTGTATTTACCGGTACGTTCTTTTCATATTGCGATATTATACTTGTGCAGGTGTGTATTGCAATTTACCTGCATACCGCCTAGCGTAAATACACTGACAGTTAACCGCATAGGTATTTTACAGTGGTTAACACTAAATTGGTCGGTCGGCGGAAAACTACTATAGGAAAATTGTCGTGTCGGGAGATTAGGGCCGTTGGGGTTCGAAATCGGGATATCCCGACGAAATCGGGAGATATCACATGTATGGTCTCCCATATGACCGGAGCGAGGCTCGAACCCACAGCGGTGAGAGACCTAATGATCAAGAGTGAGCGCTCTTAACCACTAGGCCACGGAGGCCCAACTAAATGGGTTAAGTAAGAGTGTCTGATACACCAGGTCAAATGCCTTTCTAAAATCTAGCATGACCATTCCAACTACCTGATGGTTATTTATAGCTTCGTGAAATCTATTGATCTTATGTAATAGGGCAGTCTCACAAGAATGATCGGGTATGAAACCTGATTGTGTTGTATGGAGCAATTTGTGGGTAGTCAAGAAGGACATTAATGAATCATGCACATGTTTTTCTAACAATTTTGATATGACTGGCAAAATTGAAATAGGCCTGTAATTATTTGTGTCATCTCTTGATCCATTTTATAGAGGGGTCTTACTTTTATCTCTTTCCATTTGTCTGGAAAATTAGAACTTAGTATACCGGCCCCGACCCATCGGGGCTTGAAGAAATAAATGGGCTGCATGATGCTTCCACGCAGAGCTGAATCTGACAACACTGGTAAACCGCTTAGAGGATCTAAGCCTGCCCAGGCAAAGCGGTGCGAGTCCATGCTTATAAACCCTATTGGTTTCATTCGGCGGCAGGACTTGAGATGTCATGTCATCTCAGTGTTGGGTAAAAGTACCACAAAATTGGAAGCAATGTCTCCAAAATGAGCTAAATAGTGTCGACGGGGACGTTAAACATCAAATCAAACAAACAAGAACTTAGTATACTGTTGTTACATATGTACATTAAGCTGTTAGAAATGAATGGTGCTGCTAACTTCAATAATCTTGACCCAATATTGTCGAAGCCTGTCGCTTTGGTTAAATCAATACTTTTTATATATTTTTCAACCTTGTCATATGATATATTTGGAACTGAAAAGAAAGAATTCTTGGGACCTTTTCCTTTCAATATTGTTTTATTTATTTTTCACAGATAAGCAGCCACGACAGAGCCTTAGCTTTTTGCTTTGGCGTAAGGCATCACTCATAGAGTTTGATAATTGTAGCGGCATTGATTTTCACTATTGTTCAGGTTTTTGGCACCAAATAGGGTTGCAACCTTATGATGTCGGGGACCCAACGTCCTGACTCCGTGACAACGTTTGGCAAAACAAATACATTCAATATGGGGGAAAGAAGAAATCTAAGAATATGTGATAGCTGAAAGAACAATTCCGTGATGAAGGCTGTCAAAAGCCGAAACGTTGGAGATGGTGGAGAATTAATGCGAAAAATGAATGTAATAAAACTGTTTGCGCGTCAAAAATATTGTTTTAGCTTTTCAAAATTAGAAGTCACAATAGATTCTTTGATTTTTGATGCCACTGTCCCAAAAATCTATTTAATTCATCAGCAATATCCATAGTGTTCTCAATTCAAAGAAAGTATGCTATATTTATCCTTACGCTTACTAGCGCCTTGAACAATTTACACTCATCCGCTTGTATTTACGAGTGGTTTGTCAGTAAGGATGAGTGAAAATTGTTACTGGCTTTTCCTACCGGACCAGTGAGTTTTCCGCCATGAAAATGTGAAATCATACGGTTCAGCGAAAGAAATTTTCCAAAATTATCAAATTACAGAAAACAAATGTTGAAAGTGCAGCAAAATGCATGAATTGTGGATATTTTCAGTATCACGTTTCAGAAATCAGAAATAGAGATCGTAAATAAAGTATTACCCATGAGGAAAGAGACATATAAGCCAGCGCACGACGAAACCTACAATAAGACATGTGCATGTGTGCCCAACAAAGACTCGGATCAGCCTGCTGATCAGTGCAGTCTGATCAGTCTTTGTTGGGCGCTCTTAGGATAGTCAAGGGCCCAATGCTCCTTCATACAGCAAGAGAAGTCTCTGGTTAGACTATATGGATGTGCAGATTAATCTGATTTTTTGCTGTGCGCACATGTAAGTTGTAGGAAATGCTGTGCCCCATCTCATATTCAATTGCAAATAATTGTTTGGAACATTACTCTTAGTCCTGTTTTGAATTAAGCAGGAAAAGCTACTTTGGCCCAGAAATCTAGAACACAAGAGGGCCATGATGGCCCTGGATTGCTCACCTGATCCATAGAGTAACAAGTGGGCCCCGGGGAAGGCAATTATTTACCCCAGGGCTATAATGTGCAAAATGTTGAGGGAGGTCTAAATTGGTGAAGCTTCATACCAAATATCAACAAAGGCTATAATTTGAACAATCTTGGCAAAGTTCCACTAGATGAAGCTACACACCAAATATCAAAGACCTGGGCCTTGCGGTTTCAGAGAAGAAGATTTTTCTAAAGGTTTTCCCTTCATAAGCCCATGTAAAACCAAAGGGCCCTGGGGCAGGGGCATTTTTGGCCCCAGCACTATAATTTGAACAATCTTGGTAGGGGTCCACTAGATGAAGCTTCATACCATATATCACAGACCTGGACCGGCCCCTATAGCTCAGTTGGTAGAGTGTCCGCTCCGGGGAACGGGAGGTCACGGGTTCGATCCGGGGCCGCGACACACCAAAGTTATTAAAATTGGTACTAGCTGCTCCTCGCTTGGCACTCAGATTTACGGGGTAGAGCTAGGACTGGTTGATCCAGTGTCAGGATAATGTGACTGGGTGTGGTATCATGTAATGTGTCTGGGACATGATACTTCAGTGAGGCAGCACTATAAAAGTGAGCATTGAGCTCCCTGTCGCAACCAGACATATTCAGTGATATGACTGAAAAATTGTTGAAAGCGACGTTAAACCCGAATTCACACACACATCACAGACCTGGGCCTTGTGGTTTCAGAGACAGGCTTGGGGCCAATTACATTTGAAAGTAATTGATTAAATTACAATTACTTTGCCCTAAAAATGTAATTGATTAAATTACAATTACAACATCATATGAATGTAATTGATTAAATTACAATTACTTTTGCAATGTAATTGATTAAATTACAATTACTTTTGCAATGTATTATCTAGAAGTACAGCAGGCTTGACACTTTAACTAGATTTTAACAAATACTGCTAATATTTATTAATAGATGTTCATTTAAACATGTTTAAAATGAAGCATAATCTCAAACAAACTTAATTCAAAACCAAATTTATGTAAGCTCACTTTTAGCCTTTGTAAAGTTCTACCAGTACTTTTGAGTTGATATACATGTAGTAAATGCATTCAATTTTTGTTTGAGGTTTAATGTCCCCGTCAACACTGTATAGGTCCTTTTGGAGATATTGCTTCCAATTTTGTGGGACTTTTACCCGACATTGAGATGAAACGACATCTCAAGCCCTGCTGCCCAATGAAATCAATAGGATTTATATGCATGGACGGCCAAGCTCGCATCAATTTTCCTGGGCAGGCTTAGGTCCTCTTAGCAGTTTACCAGTACTTGTGTGGAGTCGGTTTCAGCTCTGCATGGAAGCATCATGCAGCCCATCTATTTCTTCAAGCCCTGCATCCATTGTGAACCATGCACTAGTTCTCATAACTGAAGCAAAAATCAACTATCTGAATTACACTTTATCATCATCAGATTTTCAAATGTTGCATCTTTCAGTCTGAACAGGCAGACAGACAGGCTTAAAAAGTGTGGACCCAGATCAGGCTGCTCATGGAGGAGCAGTCTTCATGTAGGAGCGGTTTGATCAGTGTCTAGTCTTTTTGCCCAACCTGTCTACATAATTTGGGCACAAATGATAAAAAGCAATTGATATTTTGAGATGAACTGTTTGAAGTGTTAGGATTTCACTACATAAATCAGTGAATGGTCAGTATGTGATTAAAACTAAATTTATCAAACACAAACCTATAGACAAAATTTTAGAGTTGATATTGTTTTTCACAGTTACATGACAAACAAAGAGTGACTGGAAACAGTTATGCAGTTTTTCACACCTGAATGTAGATGGTTACTCAACAGAACAATAGAAAATTATAGATGCTCATACAATTTACCTGTGACCTTGGTCTATATATAAAAAAATCAACATCTGAAAAGTTTGTTATAATCACCTAGAAATTTTCAAAAAGATACTTTTTTAAGGAGAAATGCATCCAAAAGATGCAAATTAAAAGGCAAACAGTGTGTACCCTGATCAGACTGCTCTTCTAGACAGTCTTATTTGAGTATTCATTGTTTGACCAGGCCTGTCTGTCCAATATCTTAGGATCATTATGGTAGTTGATAAAATACTATGACTGCACAGCTTTACCCCATTCTCTGTTCTATCCATACCTTACACAGTTTGAAGGGAGTATGATCAACTTTATTTGCACTTGTGCAGTCTTTAAACTGATTTGATAAACATTGAGCACATCCATTAACTTTTATGAAAGGTAACAGTTTGAACATGTTTAATGGCAGTTTATTAGGAATAACTAATATTATGATGAGTTTACATGCTAGCAAAAGTATGTAAAGAATTGGTCTGATGTCCAAAATCCTGATATTTTTGCACAAATTCATAATTTATACATGTATATTAACAGAAATGTAATCAAATTGTAATCAGAAAATAATCATGATTACAGGCCAAAATATGGAAGTAATTGATTAAATTAAATTACTTGTAATCAGAAAAATGTCTGATTACTGATTACATCAGATTACTTAAAAATATGTAATTGATTACAGCTGATTACGATTACAGATTATGATTACCCCAAGCCTGTTCAGAGAAGGTTTTTCAAGATTTTCCCTATATAAGCCCATGTAAAACCAAAGGGCCCCGTGGCGGGGGCAGTTTTTGCCCCATCACTAAAATTTGAACAATCTTGGTAGGGGTCCACTAGATGAAGCTTCATACCAAATATCAAAGACCTAGGCCCTGCGGTTTCAGAGAAGAGGATTTTTAAAGATTTTCCCTATGTAAAACCAAAGGGTCATGGGGTGAGGGCATTTTGGGCCTCAGCACTATAATTTGAACAATCTTGGTAGGGGTCCACTAGATGAAGCTTCATACAAAATATCAAAGACCTGGGCCTTGTGGTTTCAGAGAAGAAGATTTTTTAAGTTTTCGGTGAAAAAAATCTATTTTGGCTCCTGTGAACTAGATGTGCAACGGAACGGAACCATTTGAACAACTTTGAAAGGTGACCTTATAAGTATCATTCCTGTGAAGTTTGGTCAAATTCCGATCAGTGGTTTAGGAAGAGATGTCGTTTGAAGAAATTGTTTACGGACACACGCACACATGCACTCACGCACACACTGACGACAGACGACGGACGAAAAGTGATCACAAAAGCTCACCTTGTCCGTGATAGGTGAGCTAAAAAACACTCAGTACGAATTTGGAATGGGACGAAATTGTTGTTACCTAGAGAAAGTACAGGAAATTAGTGAAAAGGAAAGTGAAAGTTAAATTTGATGCAAAAAGCATGGCACACTGTCTGTCTGGTCTTGTAATATTTTATCTTTTATTATTGTCCTTAGGCATTTAAGCCAGCGCATGGCAAAACCTACAATAAGACATGCACATCCGTAGAAGACTCAGATCAGCTTGCGCATCCATATAGTCGAACCGAAGACTTCTCTTGCTGCATGAAGGAGCATTAGGCCCTTAGCTATCCTTTTTTTTTTTTTTTTGGTTTTGGTTTTACGGCCCTTTCAAGATTATTTCACTCATATCGAGCCGATTGTTAATCAGAGGTGGGCGAAAACCGGAGTACCCGGAGAAAAACCACCTGACCTTCTGTTGCAGTACTTGGCGTCTCATATGTGACCCAAGAGAGGCTCGAACCACAGCGGTGAGAGACCTAATGATCCAGAGTCAGCGCTCTTAACCACTAGGCCACAGAGGCCCGTCCTTAGCTATCCTTAGAACACACAACGAAGACTCTGATCAGACTGTGCGGATGCGCAGGCTGATCTGAGTCTTCATTGGGCACACATCTTATTGTAGGTTTTGTCATGCGCTGGCTCATTTGTTTTTGAAATCATGCAGTTATTGAGCAGAAACAACTAGCTCGAAACTGCATTGCGCAGGCCGATCTGTCTTCGTTAGGCGCACATCTTATTGTAGGATTTGTCATGCGCTGGCTCATTTTCAATTGTAACAAGTTTGCTAATTTTCTGTATCAACAGATTTTCATTTTCACTCTAGAGAAGCAGGGCAAGTTAGTTTTTCAGAAGGACAAGTGAATTTTTAGGAGCACTTGTCCTGCAGGACAAGTTTGTCTGAAAGAAAATTTCGACTCCTGACCATGAAATGTAGGTCACAATGAACAATATATATTATGGGGTATTGCCGTTTAACCATTAACAGTTTGACGCTTATGACCCACAAAGAGGGTTGACGCGTCGTTAAACACGAAATCATCATCATCATCATCATCATTATGGGGTAAATCTCAGTGTCAAAAGGAAAAAAAATCATAAGAATAAAATTCAACCATCAAACAGTCTCCAAGATACAAGGAGAAGTCACCAGTCAAAGGTACAGCCAACTGAGGCTGACTATTTATCTTGTGGATATTAATAAAAATTTCCTCAGTCAGTGAGGCAATTCTAACAAGTCCTGACAACATGTCTTCAACAAGAAATGAAAAGTTTCCCTTGATAATCCTTGTTACTTCTCCTTAACCCATAATATAAAAATCTTATATGGGTGTGAGGGGTAGATGGAAAAATCCATCCCGAGGGTCACTGTCCGGCATCAAGAGGCTAGCCAAGTGATGCCGGACAGTGATCCCGAGGGACGGATTTTTCCATCCACCCCTCACACCCATATAGGATTCTTTTTCTTGCATACCTTCCATTTATTAGCGCGGATTTTAATGCTGCAGTCACTTCGGTTACCAACGTCCGCCATATTGTGTTGACACTGCAGGAATGTAAAGTGACGTCACGGATCGTGCATGACGTCAACCTTAACGACTGCGCCTACAAGGTCGTAATCAACCAGTGCATTTATAAAATATGCGATTATATTCGATTTGGGGTCGGAACACCAGGGTCAGAACATAAATTTCTATCCCAGGGTAAAATCACGGATTTCCTTGTCCGGTGTGCAAGAAAATGCTAATCATGACAATTGCCGTCTGCAGTGCATTGTTGTCTGCCATTTACATGTACTTTAAAAGCCATTTTTGCGAACAGTGTGGACAGATCCGACTGCTCCTTGAACTGCTCCTCTAGGAGCAGTCTGATCTGGTTCAACACTGTTTGCCTGTATGCAAAAATGTTTTTCAAAATTTGCAAGAAGATTCAGCAGACAACATAAGCATAAATTTTCAGATGCAATTTTTCATGGTATCTTAAGGGTTAATATCTGGAGCTACAACATGAACGACGTAACCATCCTAAGTATTGGGACAGACAGGCCTAAGCAAACAGTGCAGATTCAGATCAGACTACTCCTGATGGAGCAGTCTGAACAGGGTCTGCACTGTTTGCCATTCAATCAGCACTTCCTGGACTCCTTGCTGGGTTGCGAATCACAATAAATTTGTTAAAATTTGAGAAGAATTAGAGCAAGTCTTCAACGTGTCCAAATTTTTATTTTTATTAAAAATCCTAAAAATTCAGACACCTTGGGGACTTGCTGTAATTCTCCTAAAATATTAACCAATTTGTTTCTGTATCCAGCCTGGAGTCAAAAAGTACAGAAGAAATTCACCTTGTTTGCATTATCTGCTGGTTCCTAGTCTGAAGGTTATCAGTGTTGGAAAAACAGGTAACCAGACCCCACTGACCTTGAAAGGTCAGTGGGGTCTGGTTACCTGTTTTTTCCAATATTGACAATGTGCAAGCTGGGAGCCAACAAATAATGCAAATATGGTGAATAGCAAACACAGAAGACTGGGTCTGCATTGTTTGCTTAGGGCTGTCTGTCCCAGTAGGTAGGTTCATTACGGTATATCAACTTACTATATCCTGTTGGGTCAAGTGTTGAGTCCTCCATATTTTCTGTTATTTCTGTCAAGTCTGCTCCTGACTCTGTAAGTGGCTCTTGCTTAACCGTGGAAGGGTCTACATTAGCTGCTCCAAGACCAGAAGTATGGCTAAACTGTTCATCGGTATTGGAAGTTTGTGTGTGATCAAGTCTTATGGAAGATGGCAGCAATACCGGGTCCATAAATTCGGAACTTGCAAATGATTCTGACTTTTCAGCTGACTTGTCTGTTATATTTGCTGCTGAAGATGTTGTTGGGGTAGACATGTACATGAGGTCAGGCATATGGTCTTCGAGAGCTGTCTCGAGTGAGGCAGGCTGCAGTCGAGGATGCTTACTTGTTTGCTGGCTAGTGTTTCTCATGTCTGAATGAGTAATGCTGTTCCTTCTTTTCCCTGAGGCTGAATTCTCTGGCTGTATCTGTCTTTTAAGATGACCTAAAAGCAGTAAATGTGAGTGTATTTACCGGAAGTATTTGGACACCCGAACTCCTTACCATATTTGTACTTTAACAGGAACAAGCTCATTTAACAACAAGATGTTGCTTCTAAAACAGCTGGATGAATAGTAAACACTGTAGGCCCTGATGAGATGCCGCATTCTGTGACGTCTCATCTGGATATACACTGTTTTTTGCACACCAGATAAGGAAATCCATAGTTATAGCCTGGGATAGAAATTCTGTTCTTACCTGGGAGTTCTTACCAAGGGACATGGTAAAAATTGAATATTCCTGCGTATTTGATATGCTCAATTTAGACAACCTCATATGCGCCATCGTTAAGGTTGACGTCACAGCACGTTATGTGACGTCACTAAACATCATGGTATTGTCATCACAATATGGTGGACATAAGCAACTAAAGTAACTGCTGTATTAAAGAAATAGATGGGCTGCATGATGCTTACACGCAGAGCTGAAACCTATCTAATGTGGATCTCCACTGTTTGCAAAAATTACGGGGTATTATGGTTCAGCAGATATGTTATTTTATAAAAAAAAAATTATTTGTTTGTTTTACTGCCATTCTTTATCCCTTATCTTGCTGAATATTCATTTAAGCCACACCCATTTCTGTCTATCAACCAATCAAATTACTTGATGAAAATTATTGCTACAAATTCATAAACTGAATGCCAAACAGTGTAGATCCTGATCAGATGGCTTCTTCAGAAGCCATCTGATCTGGATCTACACAGTTTGCAAAGATAGGGGTTGTTGTGAACAGCAAGATAAGGGTTAATCAAAACTGGGCAAAAACCAGAGTGCCTTGAGAGTACCTGGAGTAAAACCATCTAACTTTCCATTGCAGAACTTGGTGTCTCAATGTGGCCCGAGTGAGGCTCTAACCTCTTGCTGAGTGTGTGTGTGTGTGTGTGTGTGTGTGTGTGTGTGTGTGTGTGTGTGTGTGTGTGTGTGTGTGTGTGTGTGTGTGTGTGTGTGTGTGTGTGTGTGTGTGTGTGTGTGTGTGAATTTGCTCTGCGTGGAAGCATCATGCAGTCCATTTATTTCTTCAAGACCCGATAGGCCTATTTATTGTGAGTAAAATCATTAGGTCGCTCACCGCTGTGGTTCGTGCTTCGTTTGGACCAAATGTAAGACACCAAATTCTGCAAAGGAAGATCAGGTGGTTTGTCATCAGGTTGCCCACCTCTGATTAATGATTGGCTCAATATAAGGAAACAAAAAATGGCACCAAGTTTGACCAGACTTGTGCCCCCACCACCACCACACACACACAAAAAGAAAAAGAAACATAGACTTGGTAAGAGCACTGGCTCACACTGCAGTGGTTCAAGCATTGCTCGAGTCACGTGTGAGGCCATGTTCTGCAAGGGAAGGTCATATGGGTTTTCCCTGGGTAATCCGATTTTGCCCACGTCTGAATAACAATAGGTTTGAAATAAGTGAAATAATCTTGAAAGGGTTGTAAAATGAAAAAAAAATTTAAAAAAAATCAAGAACTGTCTGAAG